>OX422213.1:625012289-625612289 GCA_949130495.1 Sambucus nigra | reverse complement strand
TTTGTATTAGCATCAAATCAGGTCCATGTGACTTAGTTCTTCATCTTAGAACAATTATTTACCTAGTTTCACATCAAACTCAGCTCCAAAATAAAAAAAAAATGAATAAATAACATATCTACAAAGATATGATTTTCACCTCTTAATCCATAATATTCTATCATTGACGAATAATTATAATCATCAAAATTTCCAGGTTTCAACATGAATATTAGTCCTGTACATATGAACAATCACTCCAATTAAATGAAGGGTTTCAAGACACGAGTTCTTATCATTCAATCATCGTTAATCCTTATCCAAATTTCTGGATTTAACTATCATATTTTCAGATGGGGTTGATTAAGCATGAAAGGTGTGCGCATGTAAGTGCACAATCGTTGTTTTCATTTCACCGCGATAATAAAAACAAACCTAAATTACTACTACACTTGCGAGGCAAGCTCAACGGTAAGTCGGGTATCAAAAATCCACAGGGACGAGATGCTAGAATTTATATGATCTAGTGCTCCGAAATAAAAGTGAAAAAGATAAATTACAACTAAAAGGAAAAGATGCGAAAAAGGGAAATGATTAATCTAGGCGAGGGAAATGAAACTAGATTAACAAAGCGATAAAACTATAGGTTGCGTTAAATATCCCTCACCCAAGTTAATTTGTATAAAATGGTCACATGGGATGACGAGTTATTTAGAATTCATCTCTTTTCGACAGTTAATTGAATCAAGAGTTGTCACGCCCCTAAATTCGCATAAAAGCCTAATACGATTTTGCCGTCAACAAATATCGCAAAAATTGCGCATGCAAGGTCGTAAGCACGGGACATACATGATATGCCCCATCAAATCTCCTAGGTGCAATAACTAGGACAACGTACCCGAAATAGACCCGTAAACACCATCACCAAAGCAAAGCAACGCGTCAACTTGAGTGAGTTCCATTCAAACACAACCTAATTTAAATTAGCTAGAAAGCATGATAAAAACGCGATAAATAAATGCGGTAAGTTTACACTAGAAATCGATTAAATCAAAGCATGCAAACTAATTAACAAAGCATGTAAATCTAACTAGAAAGTAAGGAAATAAGGAAATACAACTTATATTAATGGAGAAGAAGATGAAAGTACAATCTTACAAACCCAAATGTTGTCACACCATATGAGGAAGAAGAAAAGAGCTCTCAACTCCTAAACCCTAACCTAAAATCTATCCTAAACTGTTATTATATGAATGTATATCTGAAATAGAAACCAAAATTGGTTTATATAGTAAGTTACAAAAGAAATAAAGGAAAAAGAAAAGAAAAAGGAAAGATCTCAAAATATCTGGCATAACCGGTCGATCGGTCCTTCAGGCAAAAGCCTACTGTCACCTTCCCATGGAAAAACACCAAACTGCGGTCAACCAGACCTCTGGGCACGATCTATCGGTACTCTATTTTCCAGCACTCTTTGGTCATCACATGGAAGAAAAGTTCAATAACAGAAACAGGCATATCTTTTTCGTCCGAACTCCAAACGACGCACCGTTTGCGGCCACGCGACACTAACTCAATGAACTACGTATCTGTGGAATTTCCATGAGCTGGAGAAGAAATGTGAATTGACTAAAATGCCCTTGAAGAGCATCTGGGGATGGAATTTCTCCGAAATGCAACGAATCATCACGTTTAGCGTTCCAATACCTACAAATGCACAATTAACCCCTGTAAAACTTGTATATATCCAAATCCAAGGTTATCTAGTTAATGAGCATAAATATAGGCATTAGGACCGTAAAAGTGCTAGAATGCATAAAGATAACGGGCGAAAATATGCAATATTTGATACGAATCAGGGGTCCTTTACAAACATTTGATTTAATCATATCTTTATATTACCCAAGCACCCAAACAATCCAGAATCTATGTGGGAGAAATAAAACAATGAAATAAGAAGTATTTTGGACAATTAAATTGAGCAAGAGAATTCTTGGATGATTATTTTGATGATTTTGTGTTGAATTCTTTAGCCCTCGTTATTGAGTTCTTCCTCCCCTTAGCCCTTTGCATTTTCTCTCTACCAAAGTGTCTGCTAGTGTCTACTTTGTTTATTCTGGATGGATTTTAAATATCCTAATTAACTTAATCTAATCCCAAATCTCATGTTGGAAATAAACCTTATTTTTTGGACCCCCAAATGGGCCCAAAAACCATAATCAAAATAGTCCAATAATATCCTAAGTTATATACCTATACCATTGGAACATTTCTAACGGTCTAAAACACCTAAACGAGTTCATAAAACTTCCCGAAATGCGTCTAAATTATTTTTACTCAACGAGTACATTTTCCAATGGCGTCACGCATCATATGCCACTTATTCAATACACATACAAGTATTTTTTATCGAAATCATTTAACATGTAAAATTTATCTCACATAACAATAAATGATAATTAATTATTTTATTCATAACTTAATTTATTAAATTTACCAATTTAATTTAATTCCTACAAAAAAAATTATTCTAAAAATACGGGGTTTTACATGTGGATGGCCTTTCAGCCTCACAAGCCTTCTGTGAAGTGGTTGTTGCAGATTGAGAATTCTTCAAGGTGACATTCATGTCATCTAACTTGGGACGCTCAGTGCACTTCTACACAAACTGCAAGAAAATAATAAAAATTATGTGTAGATTCTAAAAGGTTCAACAAACCAGATGAAGTGGGATAAAATTTAATTTTTCGAGACAATGAATGTGCAACGTGAGTCAAAAGTTGATCATGCGTCAGCTAATTGACTTGTTCCCGATCAATTACGAGCAGTCCACCATTCATCAAACCAAAGACCAAAGAGGGATTCTTGGCCACTAACGTCACTCCTGGAGTCCATCTAGAGTTATTGGCATCACCCTTCTTTGAAAGCACCATATACATTAAAGAATGGGTCTTCTACTTGTAATTCTCTCAAAATAATGAATTCGGAATAGGTATAGAGGCAAAAGGGACCTCATGATCGGTCTTTTTGGGAAACTTAGATTCGAGGGAGGTAAGAGCCTTGTCATAATCATCAACTAATATAATTTTCCTTTTAGTAGACATTTACTCTTCCTCAATGATAGGAATAGACGCAATGTTCAAGGACTCAAAGGAAGAAGAGGTAGAAGCCTCCTCATTTATAGATGGAGGGGAACCTCAAGTATTTTTTCCACTAGTCTTAGTGTGAAGATGCTGTTGGAATTCTTGTACTCAAAAGGAAATATGCATACCTTAGATAATCACCACAAGCAACCAACGGCCTTCTCAAGTTCCAGACTTTGATCAGCTTTTCCTTATTAAAATGAGAATAAAAAGACTCTTTGTTCTTTGATCGAGATAGCCAAAAGAAAGGAAAAATTATCAGTAATAGTTTAATTAAATGAATCTCATTATAAGGGAAATAGAGTTTAACATATATCACTTCCCCTCTCCGGGCATAGAAACCAACGATATTGTTCACCCTCTAGAAGAGGTGGGTATTGCCAATTCCTGGAAATAAAACTTGATCCCGATATCCCATATTAGAATTAGGAAGTTAGTGACCAAAACCCTATCATCCTTCCATGCCTTCAGATATAAAATTCCATATATGGTGTGGGATCAGGAGTAGTTGTATCTGCTCTCAAAAATCTCAGTATTGGCCCCATATGGCTCATTAATTCTGTGTACCCCAGTAATAATATGTTATGTATTGAGGGAACATTGGGCAGGAACCACCTTAAAAAACTCACAAAGTTCCAAAAATAATTTATTATGGGGAAATGCAATCCCCCATTCATCCACCAAGAGTGCGTGAATCCAATGACCACCCTCAACATCAGCACAATTCCGAGGAAAGGGGAATGATTGGGCCCAAACTACGTTCTCGTGTGACGGTACACTCATTGTTTTCGATTCACCATCGGGAAGCACAAACCTAAGCTACAACTAGACTTGCGATACAAGTATAGAGGCAAGTCAGGTATCATAAGATATCCATAGGGAATTTCGTCTAGATTATAATCGATTTAGTACTTCAAGAATAAAAGTGTAAAAGGTGATAGGGTGAAAATGGAAAAATTAAGAAGTTAACACTATAATACAACTAGGTAAAACGAGAGGCGTGATCGTATTATCGCTCCAGGATAAACAATGCATAGTTAGATTTTTGGTTCGAAAGATATTTAATCGAGAATTTGAATTAAGCATAAACATCACACAATAAGGAATCCAATCCAAAGTTTCGAGATTAAACATTTAACAAAAAATGATGACACGCGGACTAAATTTGAATTATCGCTATAAACACTAAGGTTGCATGACAAAGAAGGTTAAACACATAACAATCCGACTTTGATAAGGGAGGTTTCAATTAAACACAATTTTACCCAAAACCCAACTTTCGGAGCTCAATACCCATTAATGGCAGAAACGCAACCCCAACCCGTATACTACGGACAATACATGAATTAAACTAATTAAACAACAAATAAACTAATGAAAATAATAAATATGCAACTCAAAGTAATTAACTAGGCATGGAAAAGGAAGAGCATAAAGGAAATAAAGCTAGAATGGTAAAATACACTAAGGAAGACAATTAATAGTAATTAAAAACTTGCAAAATGGACAAGCATCCAAAAGAAATGGGAGGGTGAAAAGTGCTCCCAACAAGAAACCCTAAAACCTAATATAATGAAGTATATCTAAAAATGTAGAGAAAAGGTTATATATACAAACCCCCAAATGGAAAACTTGTAAATAGAAGAAACCATAAAAATCAGTAGGGCCGAATCGATTTGGCGATGGCCGAATTGATACGCCAGTGAAATATCCTCGAAGGCTGGCAAAGAAAAAGGTTTCTTCTTCCCAACCAATTTTTCAAATCGATTCGAGAGAGACCGAATCGATTTGGACCTGTAGGATTTGGATTCCTTCCCCTATTTTGGCTTGTTTGCAATTCTCTTCTGTGAAAATGCCGTAACTTGTTTGTTCGGACTCGGATTCATGCACCATTTATGGAAACATGAAGCTTTCTCAGAGGGCTTCAACATTCATGAAGATGTTGGGCCCAATACCTAAGCTGTGAAGAGACTAAAATGCCCTTGCGCGTGCGAATGTGTACGAAACTTCGTCGGAATGCGTCCAAACTTCATACTAAGTGCCGGAATACCTACAACAGCTCAATTAACCCTTGAAAAGTATATATATATACATATACATATATATATATACATATATATATATACATATACATATATATATATATATATATATATATATATATATATATATATATATATATATATAAATTCGAGGTTTTCTGGTTAATGAAAATAAATATAGGAATTAAGGTGCCTGAGGGGTCTAACTAGCGCAAATACACAATATTTGTGCCGTATGACACCCCCTAACTTACAAATTGCTAGTCCATAGCAATGAAATAGGAAACAAAAATAACTACAAGTAAACTAAAAGTAGGAGACAAGTACAAAATGGGATAAAAGGATAAAGGCCACTTTCCCGGGAAAACAATTGCATTTAGCATATGCAACAAGTCATTAAACCACTAGGTTACCCTAGTGGACGAGTGTCATTTCGTGAGGGTTTTCAGGGATGAAACCCACAAACATAAAATTTTCCTCCAAATATGACCATACCAACAAAACAAACATGCTCAATAATAACGAACAAGATTTCAACATGTTATTAGAATATCGAACGAATTCAAACAAAAGTCCGTAGTTATTAACATTATAGAACGAACTTCATAGAATTAAAACCTTAAAAGTGGGAGGGAGGCGAGCAGATGCAAAATATGATTTGACAAAAACTTATATAAATCAGATAATATTAAAAGCATGCATATATCAATCCTCACCCGACATTACACTCAACAAATGCATTCAGTATGAAAGGGGAGGTAATACACGGGACATGCAGGCATAAAGAGTAAATATAAAAGGAAACTAGGCCTCACACATGTCACTAATGAATAACGTTATATAAAAAATGAAAAACATGTAATCTTAATGAAAGATACCACTCATTAAGGGAGGCGTAATGCATTTTCACAGATTATCAAACTATTTGAAATTTTGAATTGAACTCACCCAAGAATCACATAGGACTTATATAGGGTTGTAATGTAGGCTAGGCTCGGGTTATGAAATGAAGGAAATATGTACGGATTTAAAGTGTTCATATGAAAAACTTGGGATAATGAAAACTTGCGGGCAATTTCAAAATTGGAAAATGATTTCCATACAAAGCATTTGGATATGAAATTAGATAGGGACAAGGATTATTGAACACTATATACACCATATTCAACTTTTTCTTCGTTTTCTTTTCTTCTTCTCACGTTTTCTTTTGTTTTTGTTTTTTCTTTTCTTTTTTACTACACTTTCTTTTCTTCACTTTTCTCACTCTCACATGCTTAATTGCAACCATGAGACAAGAACATCATTTAATACCAAGCAAAATTCCAAAACAAATGTATGTAAGGTAATATGTATGGTTTATAACTCCAATGTGGAGTTAGTTATGAAATTTTTGGTAATGAAACGAAAGGCTATATTAAGGCTCAAAGGGGTTGACTAGGAAAAACATATAAGGCGATGTCAGGGTCAATCTGGGTAATATAATAATGATGGACTATGATCATATCCTAAATTCTACGCAGTTCTCGAGTTGAAACAACTTTGAAAATCATGATCAAGTAACACATTTAAAAAATATGAACTCAAATAATGAACGATAAAATGAAAGAATAGTGAGATTACCGATGAAATTAACGTTTTCAAGGAGGAAAGAGTAGTGTATAACACTCACAAATAAAGGTATGTATCGAATCTCACTTTTGTAAGTATATACAATGCAAAAAAAGATTACCAAATTAAAAAAATCTTAAACCAAATAAATAAAACAAGAAAAACGCATGTGCTCGTGGGATTAATGTTTAATTCATAAAGTTATTCATAATATTAATGATTTGAGGAGTAAAGTCTAATACTTTTAAAATTGAGAACTTTCATCATTTAAATGTTTGTTGGGTCGGGAAATTATCAAAATTTATCATCGAAAATTTGTGCCCAATAAAGGAGAAAAAATAAAAAAAATATTTTTGAAAATTTTCAATTTTTAATAAAAAAACATGATTTGTGACTAACATGTGCTCAAATTCATGGACTAAACATGAAATGGATAGAATATTCTACACCCCCTAACTTAAATGTTGCATTGTCCTCAATGCGCATTAAGAACACAACACAAAGATATGAGAAGAATTATATTACCCAAAATTGGAGTGATTCCCGATAAGCACGAGTCCAAAGAATCTACAAAACAAGTTAGTACCGAGCATAACGAAAAGCAATAACAAAAAGTTTAAATTATTACACTAGACTAAACTAAAATGAAAGAAAAACTAAATAAAGAAGAATAAAAAGTTAACTACTTACAACCTACTATTTGGACTTCTAACACTAGAAGTCTAAATAATTTAGGATCTACCCAAAATACAATTTGACTTTGAAAGATCAATGATGTACCTCCAAATAAAACATGCCTCCTCGAAGATATGAATTCCATTTGAACAACGGAATGCATGTGGGTAGTGGAAAAGGTGAACCATCGCCAATTATAAATTTTGGGCGGACGATGGGGGATTTGGATAATACGTGGGATAAGAGCACATTGATCTTGGAAAAAACAAAATCACCTCCACAAGGTTTTCCACTTGGAAGGGTTGGTGGGGATAGTTCAAGTGAATAGCCCATGAGATGGAGTATCTCAAAATAATATTCGTTCAAGAATCGGGTCAAAGTCCTTAAGACTTTCAACCGGTTCTTGTGATAAATTTAACGGTTCGAGAATAGTAGGGAATATAGGAAATGAAGGACCTTCAACCTCAATATAATCGGAAGAATTAATAAGAGGTTGAAATTCGAAAGTGCTTGGATCACTCTCAATCATTTCTTCCTCAAAAAGGGGTAGAGGTGAAATGCAAGTTTCAACCTCAACCCGATTTTGTAAAGAAATGATTTCATCGAGCATACCGTTATTCTCTAAAAATTAACTTTGAGAAATCTCGGATCGGTCATTCAATTCCTTAATGATTAACTCATGGTCAAACTAGCAAGAAGACATATCATATTCTTGTGTGGTTTGCTCATAGTTAACGTATTCCCCGCTTCCCAAAGTATCCTCACATGACGATGAGGGATTACTTACATACTCTTGAATTTCACGCTCAATGTGCTCATCTTCAAGAATTTGTAGGCGTTCTCTCATTGTCTTGGGAGTATAACTTGGAAAATAATTCTCATAACAATTAAGGTTATCTAAAGCGTAATAGCGAGACATTTCACAATCGGTAATTCAATAAGGCGACAAGCACCAAAATTTAAATTTCTCGAAATAATCTAGTGCAAGTAAAAAAGAAAGGGGGAAATAAAGAATGAAAATATGAATGAAAGAAATGTTAAGAAATAGTAAATCAACTATAATCTATAACAAAACACTCCCCGACAATGGTGCCATTTTGATCGGGCGCGAATCACGTGCTCGTGTGAGGGAACAATTGTTGTTTTCGATCCTCCACCGTGATGAAAAAAACCTACGCTACAACTGCACCTGCGATACAAGTATAGAGGTAAGTCGAGTATGGTAAGAAAGCCATAGGGAATGTCGTATAGATTGTAATCGATTTAGTACTTCAAGAATAAAAGTGTAAAAGGTGATAGGGTGGAAATGGTGAAAAGGGGAAAATCAAGAAGTTAACACTATACTATAACTAGTTAAAACGAGCCCGCCCTGAGATAAACAATGCATAGTTAGAATTTCAGTTCGAAAGCTATTTAGACGAGCATTTTAATTAAGCATAAACATCACACAGTAGGGAATCCAATCCAAAGTTGCGAGGTTAAACATTTAACATAAAATGATCACACGCGGATTAAATTCGTATTATTGCTATAAGAACTAACGTTGCATGACAAAGAAATTTAAATGCATAATAATCCGACTTTGATACGCGAGGTTTCAATTAAATTTAATTTTACACAAAACCCAACTTTTGGATCTTAATACCCGTTAATAGCGGAAACGAAACCCCAACACGTATACTACACACAATACATGAATTAAACTAATTAAACAACAAATAAACTAATGAAAACAATATATAAACAACTAAAAGTAATTAACAAGGCATGGAAGAGGAAGAACATAAAGGAAATAAAGCTAGAACGATAAAATACACTAAGGAAGATAATGAATAGTAATTAAAAACTTACAGAATGGACAAGCATCCGAAGGAAAAGGGAGGAGGGTGAAAAGAGATCCCAACAAGAAACCCTAAAACCTAATATGATGAATTATATCTAAAAAATTAGGAGAAAAGGTTATATATACAAAACTCCAAATGGCTAACCTGTAAATAGAAGAAACCACAAAAATCTGCGGGGCTTAATCGATTTGGCAATGGCCGAATCAATTCTCCAGTGAAATATCTTCAAAGGATGGCAAAGAAAAAGGTTTCTGCTTCCCAACTAATTTTCTGAATCGATTTGGAAGAGATCGAATTGATTCAGACCGGTCAGATTTGGATTCCTTCCCCTGTTTTGGCTTGTTTGTAATTCTCTTCCGCGAGAAATATCGTAACTTCTTCGTTCGGACTCAGATTCATGCATCGTTTACGGCCACGCAAATTTTTCTCAGAGGGATGCAACATCCGTGAAGATGTTGGGTCAGATGCCTAAGCTATGAAACGACTAAAATGCCCTTACACATGCGGATGTGTACGGAACTTCCCCGGAATGCGTCCAAACTTCATACTAAGTGACAAAATACCTACAAAATCTCAAATAACCCGTGAAAAGCGTATGTATATACAAATTCGAGGTTGTATGATTAACGGGCATAAATATAGGAATTAAGGTACCCGAGGGGGCTAAAATGCGTAAGTTAATGGGCGCAAATACTCAATATTCGCTCCGTATTAGGGAACACTCAATCGTCACGAAGGAGGGGATCGAATATACTTTTCTAAACTCCCAAACTATTATCTCATTAGCACTATACATTATTTTTTACGTAAGAAAGAAATACTCAAAAAGAATAGAAAAGAGGAAATGAAGAAACTTAGAATAGTCGCATAAAAGATAAGCAATAACAAGAAAACTTACAGGAAGATTGTAAGAATGAACGTTTTGAAGGATATTTTTGAATGAAGGAAGGTATAAAAATGATGGTGCAGAGTCACTTTGAGTAAGCAAAAGTAAAATCACAGAATTCTAATCATATGGAACATAGTTCGAAGTCATTAATGCAACTTGGATGTTCATTTTGGGACCACCCTGTGGACGTTGCCAATTGTCGAACCACGTAAATCCTTTGTATCGTGATATTGTTTTACTCATTGATTATTTCTCTATTTCTTACATCCATTACTTGTGATAATTGACACTCAAAGTTTTAATATCACTCTATTTTTTCTGTATTATTCAAAATGATGATTTGCCATTAAAAATAATTATTTTTTTTATTTTTTTATTTTAAACTTGTATAAAAGTTGTATATATATAACAAATTTAATACGTATTTTAGATAATTTTGAAATGGTTTAATAATTTTAAAATAACTTATGGTGATAGAGTTTTGCAAATGTTAGAAAAAAATAAGGGTGAAATTTTGCAAATGAACACAACACAAGATGTTGTGTTTGTAACTTTAAAAGGGGTGTAGTTTGATACCCATTTAAATATAATTGTTTGGTTAATAATCTGGGTCATTTAAACTAAACGAAGGGATCAAATTTGGCAAACTGTACACTGTACAATTGGATAGGAATTACAAAGGAGCTGTATCCTTATTTCCATTCTCATTATTCTACTCTTTCTAAAACCCCCACCATTTCCTTATAATCCAAAACTATAAATTTTGAATACCCAACCCTCTTTAATGATTTTATGAGAAATCAATGCAAAATTGGGTTTAATAATCTTCAATATGCCTTAGCTTTAGATAATCAAATGGCTAAAATTCTACCTCTGCCATCAGTTATGTATTATACCCGATTACTAGGGGATTATTAGAATTAAACATCATACGAGTGCTATTTATTTTATAAAAAAATGGAGTCATTAGGGTTAGTTTTGTCCAATGTTCAAATTCTTAATGTTTCGATTAACTGTTATTTCCATTTGAATCAAACTGATTTGGGTTTTTTCTATTTTGGGGAGAATCTTCAAACTTTGGTTACAAACTAAATTTTATCACGCTCAATACTTTGATGAGGGGGTGATTTTTGAGGCTAGACTGGGTGAGGTTGTACACTTGTTCAATGAAATGGAGACTAAAAGGCTCCAGCCTAATATCATAACTTGCAGGACCATTATTTATTGGTTATGTAAAGCCGATAACTCTAATATTGCTGTTGGAATCCTCAAGAAGATGGAAGAAAGAAATATTGATGTTAATATTGTTGTATATAGAACAATTATTAACAGTCTTTATACGGACAAACTAGTGGGTGAGGCTTTAAACCTTCTTTCGAAAGTGTTTTTTAATGGTCTTACTCCATCGCATACACTTGATTGAACCACGGTCTTTACAATTTGGGCCGGTGGAAAGATGCGATCAAATCGTCGAATGAGATGGTGAACCGAAAAATAAATCAAAATGTATGAACTTTCACCATATTGGTAGATGCACTTTATAAAGAATGCGTGGTTGAAGAATCTATGGATGTAATTGAAAAGATGATTCAAACAGGTATCAATCACATACTATTCATTAATGGTTGGATATTGTTTGTATAACATCTTGCACGAGGCAAAAAAGGTTTTTGATTTGATTGTTCATAGGGCGTTGAACCTAATGTTCATAGCTATAATATTTTGAGTAATGGATACTGCAAGGGGCGAAGGATAGATGGTTCTCAATGATTGTTTTATGGAATGTATCATAGATGATTAACTCTATTACTAACACCACTCTTATAGGTGGCTTGTGCTGCGCTGGTAGCCTCTTGTTGCACTAAAGCTTTTAAATGAAAAGAGATCATGTGGATAAGAACTGCGATTTATGTAAAAATTAATGCATTTATAAGTAATGGTCTTATTTCAAGAGATGGGAAAGTGTGGGTTGCATCTCAATATTGTAGCCTACAACACCCTCATTAACATTATCTGTAGAGCTGCTGTTAATGAACTCTTTAGTAGTCCTTTTAGTGGATATTTGCAACCTAATTTTTAGAGATATAATATTTTGACCAGTGGATTATGCATGCAAGGGCTGCTAAGTGAAGCAAATGATTTTCTTGGAAGAATGGACGAGAGTGGTTGCTTACTCACCTGATGCTTGCACTTGTAATGTTATTATCCTAGTATTTTAATACTTGACTTATGAAGAACATTATTAATCTAATAATACAATCATAAGACGTGATTACTATTCTTAACGAACTACAACTGATACAACTCGAGAAAAAGTATAACATAAATAAAAGAAAGTTGCCATTTAGGTAAATAACATCAATTTGTCTTAAACGTGGGATTTATTAGTGAATTAAGATTCCCTACGTTTATTGCACATTTTTTTTGTTTCAATGGATTTCTACTGTCACTTGAACTATGGTTTTTGAAGATGCTTATGATGTCTATAGGGTAGGTATATGTGGGTTAACTCTAAATCTCATGAGTTGCATACTTTGTGGGAGTTTAGGAATAAAAACTATTCTAATGTCAAAGAGTTACACATTATCATTCAAACAGTGTATTGGAGGCATAACATGATAGATTAGGAGTTAGTATTATACTCTGACTTGAGGACTTTAATACAGAAGAGTTTGATTCAAAATCATACCCAGTGGATTGAGTTTCTCCAGGTGTGAACTTGTTCTCAATCACCTTGCATGGTGTTAAGAATAAGACAACTAACATTCTAAATTGCCTCATCACAAATTTACTATTCATGAGTGTCCATGTTATAGGAATTGATAGAATGAACAATGAGTATTCTTATTGTCCTAATTAGTTTCATATTTAAGGAGGACCAACCAAGGCAGTAATTATAGAGATCATATTGACTTTATGGTTTGAGATTGTAAGTGTTATTTTATACATGATTCCCAAGATCTTTGAACAATATGATAATTACATCAATAGACATGTGAAAAGAGAATTTTATTTACCTCCTTTCGACGACATGGATTCAGTCCCGCTGTTGAACGTCATCGTCGAGTGTCACCGGTGTGATCGCCTTAGAAATCCTATAAGAGATAATTTAGATTCTCTCTCCTTGCCTATAAACCTTTAGGTATGTGTTTTAATTGAGATTTCTTGGATGCATTGGATGCATTAGATGCTCTTTTGATGGAGGAAAGGCATCTATTTATAAGTAGAGAGAGGGCCAGAATTCCAAAGGTCAATTAATCTAAACCGTCCATCAAGGTAGATATTAAGTGGAATTTTAAATCCTTTTTATTCTTTATTTTGTGTGGAAGACAAACCTTTTATACAGGATCTAACATGTATTCTTTATTAAAAATGGATTACTAAAGACCACATTTCGGGGAAGGAAATTTACCAAAGGTTAATTTAATAATTTCCTTACAGTCTCCCACTTGGTCATTATGTTAATCCATAAATGTTTTTAATTTAGAATCGTAAGGTGTGCATGATATGCTAAATCCTTCAATTATTGGTTTTCACAAGTGCCATGGTTAGTCCAATTGTCAATAGGAGTCATGGCTATCGCATATCATTATGTAACATGATTCCTTCCATGTACTACATCATTGACAACCTTCTTAAATAGGCCATAATTATGAGTTTACTTAATGGTCCCATAATGTCTTAAAGTAGACAATTTCCTGTTATAATTCATCCAATAATAATATGTGTACACAATGGAAAATAGAATATAATAGATGTAGAAGTTTTATTAAGAGCTCAACAAATGTCAAATACAGGCATAATAATTTACAGAAAATAAATAACTAAGAACTATCTTCAAGATCCATGCTTTCAGTATGTCTCTAAAATGTCTTTGGAGGTAGTCCTTTTGTAAAAATATCTGCAACCATGAGATGTGTGCCTGTATGTTCAATGACAACATTTACTCTTCTAACATCTTGCTTCAGCGAGAGATATTTAAGATCCATGTGTTTGGATCCCTTAGATATCCTATCATGCTTGGAGAAAAATATTAATATGCCATCAACATACAGTACCAAAAATATGAACTTACTCCCACCGATCTTGAGGTATATACATGGATCAACAATGTTTTGTTTGAAATCGAAGTTCTTAATGATTTTATCAAACTTTAGATACCATTGCCTCGAATCTGGTTTCAGTCCATATATTGACCTTCGATTATGAAGTCTTCGGATTGACGCATATAAACTTTCTATTGTAAGTCTCCATTGAGAAAGACTTTAAAACTATAATTAACACATAGTAAGATTTGAATATTTTACGACATTAAAATAAGATGCTCACTACCGAACAGTCACGTGAAATATGGAAATGATGATGTGACTATGGCCATCCTAAATGTCTATACATAAAAGGTGCAAACAAAATTATAAAAATCTTTTTGAGTTATTGAAAATGTTATAAAAAAATAAAATCTTTTTTACTTTTTCATTTTTCTCAAAAATCAAAAATATTTTTGAATTTTTCAATTTTCTAAAATAACCAAAAATCTTTTTGCATTTTTTAAAGAATATGAATGAACAAAAAAAATAATACACAAAAATGATACATATGATATAGTTTAGTAACATGAGTCAAAAGATATGCACATGCAAAATGTATTCTATACTAGACAAGAAACCACCCCTCAGCCAACTGTGCAAATTCCTAAACACTTCCTAAGAAACTCAAATCTAAGGGCCTCAAAAGGCTTCGTGAAAATATTGGCCAACTGGAGGTTAATGGACATGAAACTCAAGGGCACGACTTTATCTTCAACTAGCTCACGAATAAAGTGCTTGCGTATCCTAATGTTTTTTGTGCGTGAGTGCTGTACATGATTGCGGGATATATGTATCGTTCTTGTGTTATCACAAGAAATGGTCATGGTGTCCTGTGATGGTCCATAATCCTCCAACATTTGCTTCATCCACAGAAGTTGCAAGCAATAACTCCCGACGACTATGTACTCAACCTACGCAGTGGATAAAGAGATGGAGTTTTACTTCTTGCTTAACCAAGAGACAAGAGTAGAACCAAAATATAAACACCCACCAGAAGTTCTCCTACATCCATCTGTATCCCCTGCCCAATCGACATTCGAATAGGTGGATAGTCAGTTAATGGTATAAAAGGAATACCAAATGTCGTAATAAATATTCCCACTCACTTAGTTGATAATACATTTTAGAGCAAGTAGGTGTGACTCTTTTGGGGACGCCTGATATCGTACACAGACTCCAACAGTAAAGGCGATGTCAGGACGACTAGGAGTCAAGTAGAGAAGACTTCCTATCATACTCCGATACATGGTTTGCTCTATGTTCTTGCCTGAAGTGTCCTTACTAAGCTTAGTGGAAGTACTCATAGGTGTACGTGGGTGCTTAGCGGAGTCTAAACCAAATTTCTTCACAAGGTCTCTAACATACTTGGATTGGGAGGTGAACATCCCATCCTCTAGCTAACAAACCTAGAGACCTAGGAAGAATGTAATCTCACCCACCATGCTTATCTCAAACTCACTTTTCAACTCCCCCTCAAAGTTGTGAGCATGTTGGGAGCACATGGATCCAAATACTATGTTGTCCATATAGACCTGGGCAACCAAAATAGCACTGTCTTCCCTCATGACAAACAACATCTCATCAAATCCCCCTATCTTGAAGCCACGAGCTAAGAGATAGGAAGTAAGCCTCTCGTACCAAGCATGGGGTGCTTGCTTCAAACCATACATGGATTTCTTCAGATAGTAGACGTGTATTGGGTGCTTAGGGTCTTCAAACCCTTTTGGTTGTTCCAGGTAAACTTCCTCCTATAGAATGCCATTCAGAAAGGCACTCTTAATATGCATCTGATATAACTTGAAGCTCAGATGACATGCAATGGCAAGTGGTAAACGAACGGACTCAATCCTCACAACATGAGCAAATGCCTCCTCAAAGTCTACACCCTCAATCTGTGTGTAGCACTGAGCAACCAACCTAGCCTTGTTTCGGATAATAGTACCATTTTCATCCATATTATTCTTAAAAATCCAAGGAAACCCCCAAGCACAACAGCGATTGAGCTCTTGAATAGAGAGAGAACGCAGAAGGCCCAGACGGGAAAATGAGTAAGAACTGAAGAAGAAGGAGAAGGAGAAGGAAATGGTTTAAACCCGAAATGTTTTTACACGCATTCCAAGGCCCATCATTGCCTTGGGAGACCAAAAGGCAATCATCATCATTACACACTGTCAGGCACGCTAGGCACTTCAGAAGTTGACACCTGTCAAGTTAATATGGGCACATGAGGAATACAACCTCGGATACGCATACCCCTTACTCACCTATTTACATATGTAACTAAGGGCTAGGGGTGATTGATATGCCCAAAGTGAACCTGCCAAATCAGAGACATTAACCTTGGCCTGGATGATGTCTGAGGTAATAAGAGCTCAGGATTATCCATCAGCGGTATCATCCTCATCGGGTCGACCACAACCAACGTTCCATCAACCTTGATTGGGCGTCAGGTGAGGTCGACAAGGACCCATCAGCGATGTCATCCTTCATCAGGTCGGACACAATCGACGTTACAAGTATCACCTCGATTGGGCATCATCTCGGCCATAGCCGACGATACAAGTATTACCTGAGACAAGCAAAAGCCTCAGTCTCAATCAACAAGCATCATGTCATCATCGGCCTTGGACGACGTTACATCTCATACCAACCTCGACCGGACATCCTGGCTGAGGTCTTCATGGAATATTAATCTCAGACAAGGTAGGGGTCATACTCCACCAACCTCGTACTCACTCAGGCCGAGGTTGGTACCAAGCGAGGACAACCGAGCATTTACACGCATGTGTATGGTTTGGAACACGTGGATAAATCTGTTATAACTGAATTATTCCTTCCATGTGAGGTAATATTGAGGTCATTATTACTTAGATAAGATCATCCAGGTGTCATCCTGCCACTGGTTGGATCTTCATGAACATGCTCATTGCATGCTTGGGGGGTACATTACACCCCTCAAGCACTATATATAGAGGTAATCCTCTACCTTGTAAAGAAAGGATCGATAATTTATAACCCTAGCTAAAACTCTGTCATTTTACACAGTAGAGAGAGAGAGATGGAGAGATTGTATCCATGACCATTAGTGTCTTATTTCAGTGACATTATTCACACACTCACAATGGACGTATGCTATATTGGTTGAACCACTTATAATCAAGTGTTCATCCTCTTCTCCTTACCTTAATCTCTTATATTTAGTATACTCTTGTGCTGCCATTGTTATCACTGATTTGATCTTACAAACACCTTGACTGGTGGTGTTATTTCCAGCATCATCATTTTGGCACCGTTTGTGGGAACGAGGAGCTGTCTCTTCCTCTTTTTCTACTTAACCTCACTGGAGACTCTGGTGGTGAACCAGGACTCACCCCTTGCATGGAGCTGTTTCACAATTAAAAGAGGTCCTTTAATGTATTAACCTCATCTTCTTCATAAGCTCTTTAGTTTTAACATATGGCACTGGAGTTACCACCACCTCCTCCACCGTCTGACGCTGAAGGGACTAGTTCCAGCCAGGCACCCCCTGTCCGAAATTGCTGAGGTGGCTGCAACCTTGAGGTTCTTGGATGTAACACAATAGGAAATGAAGGAGAATTTTTCACAGCTCAGTCAAAATATGATGAAGTCACCTGGTGTTTCACCGGAGATGATTACTCTGGTGGCTGTTCAACCTCATCCTGAAGCCAGGGGACCACCCCAAGCGCTGCGTAAAGAGCAACCTACTCCTCAGCAGAGGAGGGACGTTGCTGATCCTAGGCGTTTACGTCTACAGAGGCAAGGAAACCCTTGCCCTGAGGATATGTATGATGATCTGGAGGCAGAAGACATCCCAGAAGACTTCTGGGAGTTATATGAGGTTTTTAACAACACGATACGTCCTATCCAACAGAGCCGAGGGTGGGGGTGAAGAGATGATGGTGCCCAACAAATAGGCTCAGCTTTTGATCGATTGAGCAGAGGGTCGGCCTTTGAAAGGCTCAGCTCAGTTAATGACCCGAGGAAGAGGTTATCTAGGTCAAGAAGTGTAGCAAGCTGACAAAGGGAAGATGGGGAACATCAGCCTCATCATGGCCGACCCCAGCAAGGCCGAGACAAGGATTAAGATGAGGTCAATAGTCGACATTATGCAGCGGCTGGGGAACCCTCAGTTCACCCCTTGGAGGTGGATGGGGATAACCTCAGCCAGGTCGATGTTGCAAATCCATGGAATGACTCCATTCAACATCTTGAAGAGAAGATAGGGAACCTCATCAAAAGTCGAGACCCACTATAAAGAGGCTTCTTAGAGGGCTCCCTATTTGTGGCACGAATTGTGAACTTCCCAACGCCTGCCAAATTCAAACCACCAATGGTGTCTCCTAAGTATGATGGTAATACTAACCCTGTGCATCATATAGAGATGTACCAGTCTGAAGCAGACATTTATTCAATCCCAGATGAGATGAGGTGCAGGGCCTTCTCAAGCACTTTAATGGGAGTTGCACATATTTGGTTCACTTCTCTTCCAAAGAACTCCGTTGAAAACTTTAAGGGATTGGCTGAACGGTTTATTCACAACTTCTATTTTGGGGTAAGACCTCAAAAGAAGACCACTCATCTGTTGTACGTAAAGCAGGGAAAGAATGAGAGCCTAAGAAACTACATTGCAAGAATTAACAAAGAGAAACTGGAGGTGGAAGATTACGAAGAGAATATATCTATGATAACACTCCTCAGAGGACTCCAGGAAGGGAAGCTACTATGGAAGATTGCTGAAGACCCTTCAAAATCCATGGCCGAGCTGTTAGCAATAACTGGTAGGGTTGTTAATGCCGAAGAGGCAATGGCTACAAAATATGAGGATAAAAATGGAAGCAGTAGTGGGAGATTCCAAAATAAGGATGGAAAGAAGAGGGATGCGGATGACATATTTGCGCACTATACTCCTCTAACCATAAGCTTTGAACACATCTTCAATGAGATAAAGAATGATAGGTCCTTAAGATGGGCGGAGAGGCTGAAGGCTCCTCCACATAAGAGAAATAAGAACCTATGGTGTGAGTTCTACCAATATCACGACCACGTGACAGACAAGTGTTTTTACTTGAAGGATGAGATCGAGAAGATGTTAAAGTCTGGGAAGCTCAGAAGGTACGTGGATGTAAGAGCTTCCAAAGAGGTAAGAGATGACCCTAAGAAAAAGCCAAATGACAGATGTCGAGAAGACGCCTCTACTATAAGAGCAGAGGAGTTTAATGATGATGACGACGATCTAAACCTACCTCCAAAGGATGAAAATGCCCCAGTGAAGAGGGTAGTCATGGTTTCTTTTGGTGTTAACACCATCTATGGAGGTTTGGAAGGAGGAGGTTCAGAGGTCGCGAACCGTAAGGCCCACGTGGCAGATGCCAAGTCAGTAACCAAGGTAGAGGTTGTGAATCTGGCGTCGTCAGAGGCCAAGCATAAAAGAAAAAAGGTGGATATATATACTATTATAGTTGGGTTCTCCCGACTTGATTTCAAAGGAATCTTAGCTCCATAGGATGACCCTTTGGTAATCACCACAAGGGTGCATTGGTGTGAGGTTCAGAGAATTCTAGTTAATGGCAGAAGCTCCGTAGATGTTATTTTCTGGCCTTGCTTTAAGATCCTAGGCCTCAGCAGACCAAGGCTTATACCCTATCATCATCTGTTGATTGGCTTCAGCGAAGAGAAGGTCCATCCGTTGGTCATGTATGAGATGGATGTACGAATGGGAGACGAGTGGCCTAAGAGGTTGACCAGGAAGATCAATTTTTTTGTGATGGATGAAAACGTCTTCTTGGTCTACAATCTAATCATAGGATGATTAAACCTCAAGGAATTTTAGGTCGTGCCCTCAACGGTCCACCAAATGCTAAAATTTCTGACTCTTTATGGGGTAGGGGAAGTGCAAGGTAACCAGACCTCGGCACGAGAATGCTACTTCATCTCGGTGGAAGAGAGAGAGGCTCATAAGAAGGCAACAACCATATATAATATTAATACACTTGATCCTAGGGACAAAACAAAATTAAAAAAGGGAGAGGCCACGAAAGAGGTAGAATCCATCGTCCTCAATGAGGAGGAACCGAAAATAACCGTCCAAATCGATAAAGCCCTAAGACCTGAGATCAAGGAAGAGCTAGTAAAACTTTTGAAGAAGAGGCAGATTGTCTTCGCTTGGAGCCATGTAGACATGCCTGGCATTGACCCGGAGGTCATATGCCACAAACTCAATATGGTAAAAGATGCTAAGCCAATCAAACAAAGACGAGGAGTTTACCCCAGGGAAAAGTATGATGTCATCACTGAAGAAGTTAGAAAGCTGAAAGAGGATAAGTTCATCAGAGAAGTCATATACCGTGAGTGGTTATCTAACGCAGTCATCGTGCCCAAAGCTAACGAGAAATGGAGGACATGCGTAGACTTCACTGACTTGAATAAGTCTTGCCCAAAAGACAGTTTCCCCTTGCCTCGAATTAATCAAATGGTAGATGCCACGGCAGGACATGAACTTATGAGCTTTATGGATGCGTACTTGGGGTATAATCAGATCTTCATGGATGCTGAAGACTCAGAGAAGACAACATTCATCATAGACAAGGGGAATTGTTGTTACAAGGTCATGCCCTTCGGCCTGAAGAACGCAGGGGCCACTTATCAGCGCCTTGTAAATAAGATGTTTGAAGATCAGATTGGCAAGACCATAGAAGTGTATGTAGATGACATGTTGATGAAGAGATTGAAGGCTTGCACTCACATGGCCGACCTGGAAAGAACTTTCGACACCATGGATTTATATATAATAAAACTCCGTGTCAAGTGTGTCTTCGGAGTAGGAACAAAAAAATTTCTTGGATTCATCATCAATTAAAGGGGAATAGAGTCCAACCCCGAGAAGATCAAAGTTTTGCTGGAAATGAAGACACCAAGAACTATAAAAGATGTTCAGAGGCTAACTAGAAAGGTTACAACACTCAATAAGTTTGTTTCCAGAGCTACGGACAAGTGTCTTCCTTTTTTCAAGGTTCTTAGAAAGGCCTTCGAGTGGGATGAGGAGTGTGAAAAAGCCTTTAAAGAGCTCAAGTCCTACCTTGGATCCCCTCTACTCTTATCCCGACCCATTCTAGGGGAGAAGTTGTATGTTTATCTAGCAGTCTCAGAGTCAGCTATAAGTGCAGCTATAGTACGGGAAGACGATGGAGTACAGGGGCCTGTATACTTCAATAGTAAGGCCCTTCAAGGTTCTGAGCAGAACTATCCACGGATGGAGAAGTTAGCCTACGCCTTGATACACGCTTACATAAAGATGAAGCCCCATTTCCAAGCCCACTCACAGACTTTGTCGTTGAGTTTATATGGAAAGAGGCTGAGATTGAGAATGGTCCAGAGACTACAGATGAATCAGATGGTAACGTCTTCCAAAATCCAGAAGAGGTTGTGTCCAACAGATCCAGAAAAGGAGTAATTGAGAATGAGGAAGATATGTAACTATTCAAGCAAGGGACCCTATCAGAGGGAAACTTCTCTTCAGATGAAGATATATGGAACCTCTTCGTGGATAGATCGTCCTATGAAAGCGAAAGTGGAGCAGGGATAATAGTGACAGCACCGGATGGTACCGACATCGAATACGCTGTGGTTCAACTTTAAGGCATCGAACAACAAATCTAAATAAGAGGACTTAATAGCAGGCCTCTACTTAGCAAAAGCTCTTAGTGTTGGCCAACTCCTAGTCCACAGTGACTCAAGGCTGGTCGTCAACCAAATCTTTGGAGTATATGAGGGCAAAGATGAAAGGATGGCCAAATACCTGAAGAGGGTGAGAATAATGCTAGAAAACTTCAGAGAAGTGAAGATGAAGAGGATACCCCGACTAAACAACAACCGGGCAGATACACTAGAAAGGTTGGGCTCAATAACCAGGACAGACATCAGAAGAACAATTACAGTTGAGATCCTACTCAAACCAACCATTGAAGAAGAGTTTGCCAGAACTTGCCTCAATTTGGATCTAAGAACCTCTTAGAAGGACCCTCTCATCAAATACATCAGACAGGGAAAACTGCCAGACTCAAAGTTTGAAAGGAGGAAGCTAAGATACAAGGCTGCCAAGTTCTCAATTATAGGAGACGTCTTTTATAAAAAGGGTTTCCTACTCCCTCTCCTCAGATGTGTCCATCCCACAGAGGTCCCCTACATCCTGCAAGATATATACGAGGGTTCTTGCTCCAGTCACATAGGAGGAAGACCTTTAGCTAAGAGGATAATAACGCAGGGATACTGGTGGCCGACCTTAGCCAAATACGCTGCTGCCTGCCCACCCCTCATCAATCTCATCAACCTATGACGTCAATTAGTTCTCCTTATCCATTTGCAGTATGGGGGATTGACTTGGTAGGACCATTGTCAAGAGCCGTGAACAACTATCTATTTCTGATAGTAGCAATTGATTACTTCTCCAAGTGGGTAGAGGCTGAGCTAATGATCACCATCACCGAGTAGAAGACCTTTCAGTTCATCTAGAAGAACATCATATGCAGGTACGATCAGCCAAACACCCTCATCTCAGATAACGAAATGCGATTCAAGAATGCTTCCTTAGAGAAGCATTGCGAAAGAGTTGGGATCAAATAATTCTTCTCTTCCCCTGGACGACCTCAGGCAAATGGTCAGACTGAGGTCACGAACCAAACAATCCTTGACGGGATTAAGAAGTGGTTGGAAGATGCCAAAAGGAGATGGACGAAAGAGGTGTATGCAGTATTATGGGCCTATAGAATGACAACAAGGACACCAACGGGGGAGACCCCATTTATGATGGCCCATAGATCAAAAGCCGTAATCCCTATGGAGGTAGGACTCCCCACTCATAGGGTTCACAACTATGACCCCGAGAGGAATGGGGAAGAGAGAAGACTTGATCTGGATTTGATTGAAAAAAGAAGAGAAGATGCATAGATAAGCTAGGCAGCCTACCAACAGAGAACTGTAAGTAACTACAATCAAAGGGTGAAATCAAGACCTATAGTTGTGGGAGACCTGGTCCTAAATAAGACCTTGCAAAAGGCAAATAAACTCCACTCTAATTGGCATGGTCCCTACAAAGTAGTCGATGAGGTTGTGCCCGGGACCTACTGGCTAGAAAATCTCGAAGGGGAACCCTTCTCCAATCCTTGGAATGGTGACCACTTGAAGAAATATTACATATAATGATTGCAGTTATTTCTTTATAAAACATGTATCATCTATTAAAGAGGATATTAATGAAGAGGGCAATTCCTGTGTCAATACTTTGTTTCATCATACTTTAGTGGTAAAATTATGAGGGTAAACATCATATTTTGGTGACCTCAGACCTTAAACATCATTAATTTGGTGAGAGGTATGAGTTAGACATCATATTTTGGTGACCTCAGACCTTAAACATCATTAATTTGGTGAGAGGTATGAGGAAAACATCATATTTTGGTGACCTCAGACCTTAAACATCATTAATTTGGTGAGAGGTATGAGGTAGACATCATAATTTGATGGTTCCAGACCTTAAACATCATATTTTGGTGACCTCAGACCTTAAACATCATTAATTTGGTGAGAGGTATGAAGTAGACATCATAATTTGATGACCTCAGACCTTAAACATCATTAATTTGATAAAATTTATGAGGGTAGACATCATAATTTGATGACCTTAAACATTATTAGGTTGGTGAAATTTATAAGGGTAGACATCATAATTTGATGACCTCAGACCTTAAACATCATTAGGTTGGTGAAATTTATGAGGGTAAACATCATATTTTGGTGATCTCAGACCTTAAACATCATTAATTTGGTGAGAGGTATGAGGTAGACATCATATATTGGTGACCTCAGACCTTAAACATCATTAATGTGGTGAGAGGTATGAGGTAAACATCATATTTTCGTGATCTCAGACATTAAACATCATTAATTTGGTGAGAGGTATGAGGTAAACATCATAATTTGATGACCTCAGACCTTAAACATCATTAATTTGGTGAGAGGTATGAGGTAAACATCATATTAAGAATCCCCCCTTAACACCTATGGGTATGGATGACCCACATGGTATTTTAATAAGCCTTGCGAGGGGTTATGAGGCTATGCTTGAAAGTGTGAAGCAACTGACACAAAGTTTTCTAAATGGGTAAAATAATCCTGAATTAAACCCAATTACTCTAATAGGGGGGAAACCTTAAAAGGATCCGAGTTATGCCACCCCAGCTCCCAACAAGGATAAGAAACGGGATCACCACGACATAGCAGTTGAAAATTCCAGACGATTGGATTTGGACTCATGAGGAAAAGGTAGCAGATCCAAATGCTCTGAGTCATGCTAGAATGACATATCCTATCGCCCAAGGGTTTCCTCCACACTCAGATCAGAAGGATATGATGGCGAGAAGACCTATTCCTTAGAGAATACAAATATTTTTGGAAGACAAAGAAGAAACTCCACATTTGATAAGTTGGGCTGAAGAGCAGTAAGGGAACATCAACACAGAGAAAAAAAAGGAGGAACTAAGAAAGTTTGAGATAATAAGGGTAGAATGCTTGTCCAGATCACGACTTAGTGTGCAAGGATCGGTAAAGGCCGAGAAGACTTCCCAGGAAGAGAGATCAGTAGAAAGCCGAGGCCATTCTAATAAGACCGTCATAATAAAGTTCAAGAAGGAAGAACAACCTTGGAAAAGGTCTATCCATTGTCTGGGAGACCGACTGGGTGAAATCATTAGAATAAATAACCCTTTGCAGAGGGAAATTATTCAAGGATCGCCATTGCCAACTACATTAGTGGGTTTCCCAACCCCTTTTAGATTCAAACCACCAGTTATCACCCCCAGGTATGATGGAAAACTTGATCCAATGCTGGATGTGGAGCAATACCGATTTTGCTTCATATATTTATTTCATATCTAATGAAATGCGCTGCAGGTCTTTCTCCAGCACTATCATTGGGTCTGTTCAAGTATTATACAACGGCTTTCTAAGAGGGAAAATATTAACTTTTCAAAAATTGGCCAAACTCTTTGTTAATAATTTTTATTCCAGTACGAAGCCGGGGAAAATAGTGGCTCACTTATTAAATGTCCAACAAAGGACTAACAAAAAAATGCGAATTCATCATGTGATTCAGCACGGAAAAGCTTGAGGTGATAGATTATGATGAGAAAATTGCCATTACCTTTATATTGAGCAGTCTGTTTCCTGGAAAGATATAATGTACGCTAAATAAAGATCCACCGAGTACGATGGATGAGCTATTTGCCAAGGCATATAAAATTATGAATCTTGAGGAGGCAATAGTAGCAAAGGATTCTAGCCATGCCTGATTCGAGGTTAGAAAGAACTATGATAAGAAGGAAAACCCTTATAAAAAGAAAGTTGAGAAGCTGAAGATCTTTGACGAATACATCTCACTTAGCGTGGGCCTGAATAAAATCCTCAGCAAGATCCAAGGAAGTAACGAACTTAAATGGCAGGGTAAATTAAAGACCATGCCTAACCGAAGAGACAAGGATAAGTACCGCGAGTTCCATAAGAAGCATCACTAAAACACTGACAATTGCCTTGCTCTGAAGAAAGAGATTGAAAATCTCATCAGATGATCCAAAATGACAAATTTTATTGGTAAAGGTGTCCAAACAGACGAACAGAAACCCAAATGCCAAGCAGAGTCCCCTTAAAAAAAGGAGTACAAGAAGAAAAAGGAAGATATAGCGGTTTAGAGGATGATCCATATCTACCCATGAAGTTAAAGGATCTTGTGCATGAAGTCAAGATGATCTCCTTTGGGTCTAACTTTATACCAGCAGCTGACATTGGAGACATAGATGAACCGATCGAAAGGAAGGCCTGGCTCAATGAGGCAAAATCTTATGCTCATATTAGACAAATTAACTTTGTTGATGCTTTGGAAAATCTCCCCAAAAAGGTAAATAAAGATCGTCTAATCGATAACTTCTTAAAAATGACCTGTATCACGATTATTGGGCACGAGATTCGGGTAGCAAGGATCTTGGTAGACAATGGTAGTTCAATTGATGTTATGTTTTACAGTAGCTTCAAGAATTTTAGGTTGTGAAATAGAAAATTAAAGGCATATCATAAACCTCTTATCAGTTTTTCGAGTGAGAAGGTGTTGATCTTTGGAACAATTCTGCTTGAGGTTGTAGTGGGCACATGGGTAACTTATCGAACAGAGATGATATGTTTCTTTATACTTGATGAGAATGCCCACTCAGTCTATAACATCATCTTTGGTAGAGTCGGTTTAAAAGAATTCGAGTTTGTACGTTCTCCTGTTCACTAATGCCTAAAATTCCCAACAAACTATGGAGTTGGGGTGGTAAAAGTAAACCAAGTAGAAGATTGGGAATGATATTACACCTAGGCCAAGAAAAAGGAGTAGAAGAAACTGATCGACACTTATCAAATTGAGATGGATACTCGAGATGAAGCTAAGTTGGTCATGGGAGAGGTCGTTGAGAAAATTGAACCTGTGATTCTAGATGATGAACATCCTGAGAGGACAACATAGATTTGCTCGTAGCTAGATCCAACCTTTAAGATAGTGTTCGAACACTTCTTAAGACAAAGAAAAAGTGTATTCTCCTGAATCACGAGGACATGTCTGGAATAGACCCAACATTCCTCTTCTATGAGCTTAGTATTGTGAAAGATGCCAAGCCCGTTAAGATAGAAGCGCCGAGTGTTCATCCCGAAGAAGAATTCGACCATTAAGGACAAGATTGACAAATTAGTAAGTGCAGACTTAATTGAAGATGTCAAATATCCAAATTGTCTCTCGATTGTAGTAATGGTAAAGAATAAGAACGACTAGTGGCGCATGTGTGTGTACTTTACCGACCTCAACAAAGCTTGTCCTAAGGATCATTATTCACTGACCATGATCGACCAACAAAAGTTATGCAAAGTTTTAAGGTTTAAACACTTTGTTTTCAATTCACAAATCATCCCAATACCTTTAGTGAATTGTTTTGGAATCCAAAGCACAATTTTGTTGAAGTTTCTCTTATAGAGAATATCTCTACTATTGACTTAGTACCACTTGAGGGAGGTCTTTACTGAAGACGACTGTGTGTCATTGGGAATGCTCGAGCGTGTTTCTTGCTGATTTGGAGATGCGATTCTTATGGGTTTTACGGGATTCGTTGCTGATCTAGGATGTGTGAGATTCATTGCGGATTTCATTGTGTATATGTAAGTTGCAATTTACGGTTCATAGTGAAATGAAGGTTTTACCCAAAAGTTTTTTTTTTCTAAATCTCGATTTGTGCATGATTAATCCACATAGATGCATGTTTTAGGGTTCAATTAATTTGGATTAAAAATTGGCATCTAATTAAATAAGTGTTAAATTGGAAATTTGTGAATCAACGTGCAATCGATATCACATCGCTTTCTCAAATTGGTATCAGAGCTTTTTAAGCGACCTTACCTTCTCACAAGCCTGCTAACACTACACCAAAATGCATTTTTAGTAACAAATTATTTTTTACTACTAATAGTATCATACCATTACTATTTTTCACAATAAATTACCGTTAGTAATCACGTATAATTATTGCCAAAATTAGTTCAATATTTTAAAAGTGATTTTAAAAAATGATAAATTTGCCCCCAATCGAAAGAAATGCCCCCGATTATCACACACCGAAACCAAAACAAATCACTTAGAGTTTCTCGTACACACTCATCTTTACGAAACTCTATTAACTAGCAAAGGTAATTCCCAGTACAACTTAAATTTGTTCAATTTTAATGTTTGATTTTTTTTCCTCACAAACAAAATAAGATCCACCGCTAAAATTACAATAACGCTGAAGTAAAATGACACTACTGTATTGTAATTTTTACTATGGATCTAGTTTATGTTGCGAGAAATGTTGTTTAATTTATATTGTGATATATTTTCATGTAGATGGATAATTTTTCTTTTGCATTCTTGTAATATTTTATTTGGAACTGGTTATGCTTATGAGATATGCTTTTTATTCTCTATTTGGTTAGGTTTGTGTTAGTTAATTGATGTGTTAGATATTTTTAGCCCTTTTTGTCAGATCATATGTTTGTGTGTGTTGATAGAGTAAGCTAGGGTTAAGACGAACAATTTTGGTGTTGGATCTGAATTTGTTTTAGAGATTTGTTTTTCATATGTTTAGATAACTTTGTGATAGTTAATTGAAGTCTTGGATATTTTTGGAAAGCTTTGCTTGTTTGAATATCATACTATACACACGCTTTATCTATCTTGGTATAAGTCATTTTCTTGTCAAGATTTTTTTGTCTAGAGACATTTTTCCTTTGTTTACCCATTATTATAGCGTTTGATTTGATTATGGTTGCTAGGTCTGTTGTTGGTGCAAGTTAATTGACTCCTTTATTTTTTTGGAATTAGATTTGTAGTTTGGTTTTGTCAACTTATATATGAGTTAGCTCTCTCCCTTTTTTGCGAGGAGAATGAGTGAAAGAATAAATAAATAGTAAATTATAGTTGTATATTTGAAATGTTTAATAGCACTATTTATTTATTTTCTCTTGGTTTATTATTCAACTTTCTCTTGCATCTATTATTATTTAAACACACACACACACACACACACATATATATATATATATACACTGAGAGAGAGAGAGAGAGCGCTTTGTTGATCTCGAAATGGAATCATGAAAGAGTTAAGGGTCTTCAGAAAGATTGAATGTTATTTTGTATTTCATAGGGTAGAGCTATGACGTGATAAAAGTTGTATGTTCTAGTTGTGAGTTTATTTACGTGTGTCTTGATAATTCTGTTTTTGTATATTGTCATAGAACTTGCATGTAAACCATGATTTCTTTGGCAGTGCAAAATGTCACAAACATTGAACAAATATTGGATAACTACGAGGAACAAAGTAAGCAAGGTGTACATAAATGGAGTTACATATTTTTTTGATTTTGCAATTCCAAACAATAGCCATTAGTTCTAGACATTTCATTGTCCATGTGTTAAGTGTCGAAATAAGAAGTGTTTCAATGCGTTAGATATCGATAGCCATTTTATTAGGCATAGTACATGACATATACTACGTGGGTTTTACATGGTGAAACACGATCTTTGAACTCTCCAACTCTCATAGTAGAATGTATTGAATGTGAAAAATATGTTAATATGAGAATATTTAGAATGAAAGGGTTAAAAACTTAATTGACACATGTTACGGGGTGCACGAATAACATTGTGTGGAACCTTATCAGATAAATTTTTTTTGAAAAATCATAAACCGACAACGAATACAATAGATTAGCGACAATAAACTGTACCCTTCATGTGATGGTACTGAGACAAATCTCTCTGCAATTGTGGATTTGCATAATTTGGAGAAGCAGTTTGGTTGGTCGAGAAATAGTGTGATCGCACTCTCGTCGATCTTAAAGAGATGGCTTCCAAAAGAAAACACATTACCAGAAAAGTATCCGCACGTGAAGAGAATGATGAAAGATCTAGGGATAAAAGAGAATTACATTTAGTCTCGTGTTAAGAACTGTGTTTTTTTTATTAGAAATACATTGAAGATTTGGAGAATGTACTTAGTATAGAGAACCGAGATATGCAATGATCTTGAGGAAACAGAAAAGGTTATGTAGAGAAACGATAAAGGCGCTGAGGCATTTCTCTTTAATTCCAAGGCAAGTGATATTGTATATTATACCTTGGATAACACATGAAATGACAGGGCACCATCGAGCAATAAGTTCATGGGATTATCAAAGATATCCTTGTGATTTATCCCAATATAGAATGCAAAAAAGTATATGGCATGATTTCTCTGAAGATGGGAGCAATTATTATCTTGTAATAGCAATTGATGGGTTCCATCCCTGTGGTATTTAGTCTAGTAGTTATAGTTATTGGCCTGTCATGACTGTGACTTATAATATAGGCCCTTCTTTGTGCTTGAAGTGTGAATTTCGAATTTTATTTTTTTTGATTCCCGGGCCAAAGGAACAGGGTCAAGACATTGATGTTTTTCTTCAACCTTTAGTGGATGAGTTAAAGTAATTATGGGAAGGATTTCCACCTTTTGATATGCCCACAATGCAACCTTTCACGTTGAGAGCTATGTTGACGTGGGGGATTCATGATTTTCTTGTATACGGGAACTTATCTAGGTGTATAACACATGGTTATAAAGCGTGTCCTATTTATGGCCATGACCCTTCATACGTTTCACTAGAGCATAACACAAAGATAGTTTACACAAATTATCATATGTTTTTCAACAAGGATCATCCATTTAGGAGTAATAGAGGTTTGGTACTTAGGACACAAGAACTTGGACATCCCCCAGTTCGACTAAATTGAGATGCAATTATGGAAAAGTTAAGCAACATCAAGTATATACCTGGAAAAGTGTCAAAAGTTCTTGGTAAGAATCGAAAGTCTAATAATGTGAATGAGAGTGAAAATATTGAAGTTAAAGAAGCTTGGTATAAAAATCCATTTTCTTCAACTTATAATACTTGCGATATCATCAAGTTTGACATGTCCTTGATGTGATGCATACCAAAAAGCATGTTCCAGAGCATTTAATAAACATAATTTCTTGATGCTAATAAAACAAAGGATACTGGAAAGGGTCGATTGGATATGAAGTACATGGTCATACTCAACGATCAATGGATTCAAGTTGATGGATGCACCGGAAAATAAAACCAACAACACCATTTATCTTGGATAAAGAAGAAAAAGACAATTTTGCCATATTTTGAAGGCCTTTGAGCTTTGTGTCAATTTTTCATATAACTTGAGCAATATAGTAAGTCCTATTCCCATGTCTTTGCACTCATTAAAGTCGCATGGTTATCATGTCATAATGGAACATTTGCTACCTGTGTTACACCAACACACCTTTTCAAAACATCGAGATTTAAGGAGAGCAACCCAACAATTAAGTTTGTTCTTTAACATGGTGTGCCCTAAGGTCTTGATTCGACAAGATATCCAAATAGAAAAATACACGGCTGTTGAAGTATTGTGCGTCTTGTAAAAATATTTCCCATCTACGTTTTTTTATATTAACATTCACCTCACTGTGCATCTAGCAAATGGAGCCTTAGTTTGTGGACAAACTACCGCTCATTGGATGTTATCGTTGGAAAGGTGATTTTTTTTATCTTTTAATATAACAAAATATGCACCATTTATGTTAATATTGCTTATTATTAATTTTAGTACTTTGTACAAATAGGACGATGAAAGATTTCAAAGATGTACCCAAAAAAAAGAGGTATGTTGAAGGTTCCATTACGGAATCCTATGTTGTTGTTGAATCTGTTAGATATTACATGGAGTACATGCCAAATGCATTAGATGGAAATCATAAACACTCACGTGAAGACTTTTTAAAGGAAGATGTAAATTTCTCTAATGAAGGGCATTTTCTTGATGATAAGACTATAACGTTAGGGCAAGTATAGTTTCAACAAATACGTCGATTGGTATTATTTGGACTTAATGTCGATGGACTTCAGGATGACTATGCATTTTAGTTATTTCATTTGTTATAAATTAAAAATTAATTAACATCTCAAGGTATAATTACTTATATCAAATGATATATTGCAGTGCATATGAATCATATGAGTCGTTGCATTCCCGCAGGACAACCTTGTCATGCAACATTTGCAACAAAACACAAGCAATAATATCACATCAAAAAATGCGATAAAATGAAAATTATATATTTTCATCCAACGTCGAAAGTTAAAAAGACTTACATATTCACTTACCCTATCGTTGAAGGCTGGGTGGTGCCGCTCGCTCCCCCTCAATAACGTTCTCTCATTCTCCATTACCCAAGCACGGTGGAATCCGATGTCCATACCCTGCTATTTTGACTTTCGATAACTCTACTTGATCCCAACCTAGTCGACGACCTGCTTCTCGATGGTGATCCATTTTCTATTAAGGGAAAATAACTCTATATAGTTTTAGTAATGATAATGAGGTCCACACATCATACCTTTATATAAGCCTCGATGGTTATCAAACGAAACCTCATTGACATGTCGAACAACGTGTCCTTCCTGATTCTCTACACCTCCTAGGCATCCTAAAGGTTTATTGATGTATAGGCTTAGGCCATTGTCGATCAACATTTGATTTGTTTTGTTAAAGAAATATCGCCCTTTTTCTCAATAATTAATTTTTTCACTAAACATTATTTCAAAATTAATTTGTATCCTCGTACTTCCTTTAAAATTAACTTGTTTCCCCATGCTTCATTTGAATTTTTTTAACCCGTGCTTCCTCCAAACCTAATTTTCATCCCCCACTACTTTGTTTGAAATATTTTTTTTTGCCTAATGCATTCTTCAAAGTTAATTTATCTCCATGAAACATTGCAAAGTAATTTTAGTTATGTGCTCCTCCAAAATTAATTAATGGACTCCATATTTTCAAAATCAAACTCTAAATCCCAAAATGTTCACGTCTTCAGCCCCAAGATTCGACTTAATATATTTTTAATCCCGATCTTCATATTTAGCCACGAGCCTTATCTTTTTGTGTTCCCAACACCAAGATTTTCGTTCACTTCACGTGTATTAATACGTCTTCCAATATATTCAAATTCACCCCGTGGCATTATATCCCTGGATACTCACCTCATTTGTACATGGTATTGATGACATAATCTACGTTGTTTTAATAACCTTACCATACGAGTGTGTGACACCCTATAAAATCTAATCTAGATTGATCAAGTCTAAAATAAATAAAATATGAGTCTAAACATTTGGGTATTATTCAAAGCATGACTGGAATTATAACTAACCATATAATATAAATAACTAAATATAAGAGTGATGAACTATAATAAGTCTGATACCAAATCAATTAACAGTTTTAGAATCATCGTACCCGCATTGTACATAATAACCAAACGATTTAACTTAATTACATAAAGATTTCAAGTATTAAATTCAGGTTCATCAACTTATTTATTCTCCTATAAATAAGAAAAAAAATTCTTTATACTGATGCCAAGTTATGAATCCAACTAAACAAATTCTAACCATTTCTTGGCCTAACCCAGAGGGCTCGATCAACAGACCATGGTCGATCGATCAAATTCTAACATTATCTTCATTATGGGAATTCAACCCAAAAATCCTTTATGGATGAACTTATAAGATCTTAAATCATCACAATAACCAAATATAATCATATATAAGTGTCCCATTATCATTTATAACCTATGACTATGGTTTTTACATGATTCCAACAAGATTTAATGGTATACCTTCTAATTTCAACTAAGAACCCTAGAATTCCATCTTTGATCAATTTGATTCAATTTAGATATCAAATTGTTGTATTATAAAGGGATTTTAATGGATTATCAGTACTTAACATTCTTTTAATAATTTCATAATAATTATATCTCCAATTTAATTGGAATTTAATCCAATTTAAATATATGCAAAGAATATGAATAGTAATCTAAAGTACCATGTTAATTTAATTACCAAAGTAATTAATTAATCTCCAATTAAAATTTTAATCAACTTACAATTTTGATTTCAATGAATAATTACATTATAACTAAAAAACAATTAAAATTCTATTATAAGTATACTTGACTTGACTGAAAGGGATGAAATCCAAGTACAAATACCGCAATTATCCTCCTCTTTAAGTAGCCTCCTCTATATAGATCTAGGGTTTCTCTCCTAAATGTTTAGAATGAATTAGGGTTAGACTAATGTCTTTTCACTAGGTTAATTTTGATATTAAGCTTAGGCCTATTCTAAACCCTAACATATAAGCCCAATTACTTCTTTAAACTGCCCAAAACAAAGCCCGAGTCCAATACCAATCCATAGGACATAAAACTCATTATTTTAAGTCCTAATTATCCATTACACATGCCCTAAAAGTCCTCACTCTATCATATTAACAACTATTTACAAGATGTCTTAATTCAATAGTTAAATTATTTTCAACTAACATAATTAGTTATAAATATTGAATTTGCTGAATTATCATATTTTATATTTTATTTAATTTTCTAATAACACTAGCATATGTAACATATTCAAATAGGGACATCACATGTCACTGCAGAAAAATATATAATAATTTATTTATTTAATTAAAGAACTTAAATTACGGGGTATTACAGAGTGTGAGCATTTATCACCCCGATCATCGTCTCGCCGATGTAAATCATGGTTGTTTTGATAATCTGGTTGCACCACTATGAACGTTGATATTCTTTAATCCCAGTCTCGATGACATGAATGTCGGTTATCCAGAAAACATCACGATCACCGATCACCTTTTTCTAATCATAGTCTCGCCGATCAACATGCACCTCTAGGTGAGTCTAGTCCTTTTCACTTTTTGGTCATCACATAAGTAGAAGATATCATTCTCATTTTTTTGTTCTCGAAAATCAGTGTTAAAACCTACATTTTTTTCGGTAAACCCAAATTCCTTCATTACATCACCTATCTCTTACACTATACCAAAACAGGCATATTGTCACACTCAATTGGTCACGGTCCAGAGCCGTGAGTTATGGTCTAAAATCGTTACCCCTTATAAAATACTGTGACTAATGATGTGACCAGGTTAAAAGTTGATCATAATTTGGAGATGGTCATGGTTTGAAGCCGTGACTAAAGGGATCACGATCTAAAATCATGATCTAACCATAACCCCTTTAGGCACCAAAGTTCCCGCCATTATGGTTATCATGATGGTCATGGTCCTGAACTGTGATCCACTCGTGACCAATACTAGTGAATTATGGTCATTGGACCGTGAACCCCAACCTTAGTTCAAAATGGTCTCCTTTACTTAGTCAAGGTCTAGAGCCGTAAACATTTCTTGAAATTTAATTGGTCACAGTATGGGTCACGGTTTTAAACCATGTCCATTTTAAAGCTATAAATTAAAGAACTTTGTGTTAATCGATTATATTTCTCTCTTTATATATCTAAACTCTCTCCACCGTGATTTTTCTCTCTCTCTCACCACCGACATACATCTCTTACTCTCCACCAGACCTTCTCTCCCTCTCTATCGGGTACATATCTCTCTTTCTCTATATACATTTCAGTGCGTGTGTTTCAATGCATGTGTGTGTGCGCATTAAAGAGTGTGTGTGTGTGTTTTTATATGTGTGCATGTGTATTTTAGTGTGTGTGTTTCAATGTATGTGTTTATATATATATTGAAATGCACGAAATTTTCTGGAGCTCAAATTGAGTCGAATTTTGAAATGTTTGAAATGCAAGAAATTGTTTGGATTGTGATTATTCTTGTTCGTGTTATTTAATTTTCTGGTGATTGCATTTACTTATTAGTTGTTTTGGGATTTATTTTCACCACACACACACACACACACACACACACACATATATATATATATATATATAGAGAGAGAGAGAGAGAGAGAGAAAGACAGACTCTTATACATACTAAGTTTACCTAATTGCTGGCACAAACCAATTTTAACAACATATTAAAAAAAATTGACTTGAATATTTTTATGTGATATTTAAACATTTCAAAGGACCCGTATAAAAAATTAACTCAAAATAACTTTTTTTGCTATTTTTAAAAAATCGGTCAAACTTTCATATAGCTTTTAAAGTGCTTTAAAAGTTGTGAAAGTTTGACAAATTTTTTAAAAAGAGAAAAAAAAGTTATTTTGAGCTAATTTTTTTTTTGGTTCCTTGAAATGTTTAAATACCTCACAAAAAAACCCAACTCAAAAATAAATTGTTTACTATGTTAAAAAACCAATATGTAAACTTGGTATTACAGGAGTTTCTCTCTCTCTCTCTCTGAGAGAGAGAGGGAGAGGTTCAAATGAGGTCCTTAAATGAGGTCCATAATAAGACAAAACTAATACCTTTAGTAAAATTCTATTTTGGACCACAATACTTTTAAAAAACATTTTAGTGTATCAGAGATTTAAAACTTTAGAAAAGGAAACCCGCCAAATTTCGACCCAATCTCAATTCTGGTATCAGAGCCTTACGCGCCTTTTTGACCTATAGTAAAAAGACTTTAATGACCTTGAGATTTATCCTACGCATTTACAAAGATATTTTTGGAACCAATCCAGGCTACCAGCCCATACCAATAACTGATTTAGACCCAAAAGGTTGCTTAACCTCACACATAGACGGTTGTTCACACGTTGAACATATCCCAGCTAAACACGCAGACAACAGACAAGTCACTGTGAGTGCCATTAATAATATACTAGACTATAATAAGTGTATCCTACTTATTTTAAGACAATTATTTAAAGACATTCAAACCTTATAAACAGAGATAAAAAATATCTCCAAAAGAATACAAGAAATAGATAGCCAAATCCAATAGACCGTGTACAAGTACTTCAAGAAATAAATATTAAGACTAATCACATATAAGTCCTTAACAAAGACATTTTAGAAATTAAAACTTTGATAAAAAAATCAATAAAGTGAGTTAATTAAACTCACCAAGGAACAAGCTAAACTTATTCCTAGATTAGACAATTATTTTCCTAATGAAAATAGTTAGATCAGAATAGAATGAGGTACCTGGAAACTTCTCCATTCAGACCCTAGCAGATCTTTACCGAAGAATTCTAGAAAAGATAAATGATGATATATTTAATTATAAGATAAATGAAAATGAGATTGTTAATACTGCTAAAGCATCAGGACTCATACTTGAGAGATTAAATTTAGGGAGATATGCCAATAGTCCCTCGAATATTTTTTAATACACGTTTAGTCCAAAACTTTTTATTTGTTCCAAAAAGTCCCTCAACATTCCGCTAGCATGGACTTTAAAAATAAGAGAATATTAGTTAAATGGTTGTTTGAGGGACTTTTTGGAACAAAATAAAAAGGCTTAGACTAAATGTGTATTAAAAATTATTTGAGGGACTTTTTGGTATTTGATCCTTCAATTTAATCTCAACATCAGTAGAAGATACTCAAGACTACAATAGTAGATTTGTTAAAGACTTACAATTAGATTTAAAGGCCGAGACAGAAGGATTAACCACCTTATATATAGACTTTGTTAAATTCTAACAAAATTTAGCAAATTATCGTATGAATACGGAAAGCCATAATATATCCAAAATGGATAGTATTATTAATGAACTTAGACTAAACATGGACCAAGCAAAAGAAAAATATGAAAAAATTATGGAAGGAATTAAGTTTATATATAATAAACCTTCCCAAGCAGAATTAGACTCTCCTTTTATCCTAACTCGCTTAGATAAAATAGAAAAAACCGTAGAAGTCATAGAGGCTAGAATAACACAAACAATTATGCAACAATAAGAAAAATATAATGAAGTAAAAGAGTACATTGCAAAGATTAGTAATTCTCTTAAGCATAATGAATATATCACTTAAAATGCTAGAAAAGAGAATAAAATCTTTAGAGAAGAAATCCTTAGATAGTTAAAAAGACAAAAGGATTACTCAAACTCTTTAGAAAGAATTGAGAAAAGACTTGAATAAAAGTAGGTAACCACCTGTAAATTTAGAGAATCTCCTTATATAGAAACTAAGGAAGGAAATACCAAAGCTAAAAGAATCATAAATGATGGATTAGATAAGACTAGTAAGATAACAAGCCCTATTCCAAATATTGGACATAGTAATTTTATGCTTCAAAGATTTAAATATTCATCCTCCAATGTTAGAACATGATGGAAGGAAAGAAATTTCACCAATCCTCTTTAGTGGAAAGAATAGGGTGAAGTTGACTAAAAAATTATAGATGACTCCATTCATAATGGATAATATTCGGCAGTAAGATACATAGACTTATTTAAAGAAGGATCCACGCACAAGACTCCTAATTATAACATGACTTATCATTGTAGAAATCATGTGTTAGACAAGTCCTATACTGAGCTTCAAGTTTTTGACTCAAAATAGCTCAGATTAAGAGGAGCTGATAGAAAATTTACGTTCCTAACCTTTGGACTCTTCCAAGCAAGAATCCAAGTATTACATAAACCTCAAAATAATATCAACATATTATGTTGTTTAATAGATAAAAGATGGAAAGATTATGAGAAAATCCTTATTGAGATAGCCCAATTAGAAATGTCAGATAACATCGGATACTTCAATGTTATTCTAACATTTATAGTAACCATAGACACAGCCAGACATTTTTAATCAATCTTATATGCTAGTGGCTATGAAGACTATATTATCCCAGATGCTAATATAAATATAGAATTTCAAAGTTATGTGAAATTTTCCCAATTTCCCTATGAAGGAATGCAATCGAAAATTCCTAGCGGTAGACTTAATAAAAAAATATTAGTTAGAAATAATAATTCAGACTACAATCATACTTACAGTATTAGGAATACGAGACCGATGAAAGAAAAAGCTAAGACTCTCTGGCAATTGCCAGAATTTCAAGAAACCAAGATCATACAAAATAAAATTTTATTTATTAATCAAGACGATGTCACTGGAAATGTAACTATCCAGTTTGGCCTCCTTAAGATTACTGATAATATTATCCGCACTGAAGAAATTAGATTTAAAAATATGGGAGAAGCCATAATCAATGATCCTTCAGAAGGAAAATGTAGTAGCAAAGCTAGCTCTAGGTTGTTAAGACAAGATCTAATAATTAGACCTAGAAGATCATTTGAAAAAAAGACTTAGTTAGAGAAAAGGATAGAATCCAAAACTTTGGACATGAAGACATTTACAGAACATCTTAACAGAAGTTATTCTGTTAGGTTCCAAGATAGGGATAGATTTAATATGACATCCCAAGACTATATATTAAAACTAAAATAATTTAAGAATTCAAAAGAACTTCTTACAAACTTAAGACTAATGGAAGAAAGAGAAGAAATATTAATGCCAGCTACATAGGTTGGTCCTAATAAACAAGAGATAGGAACTAGTAGTAGGCTAAATGATGATCCTAGACTCTTTAGTAAACCAATAGGAATAAATTATCCTTATTTATTCAAACACTGTGGCAAAGACTAAACCTGATTATATAAAAGACTTTCCAACTAGTGATAAGAGTTTTACTCCTGTTAAGGCCATGTCAAGTCAAGCCATAAATCCAGTTAGGATACACCTTAATCTAGACGATGTCCAAGATAGGAAGAAAGCCTTAGATGAATGGCGTAATCAAATAAACATGTGCTTTGCATCTACTGAACAATGGGATGTAAGCTCATATAAACAATATGCTGAGCAAACCATTAGAGGTATTGCAAAAGATTACTTAGATAGTCTAAGACAAGCTACATATGCATAATCCTTAGATAAGATTGAGAGAATGAAAGAAAATTTAGAATAAAGATCAATTGAATAATATATTCGATTATTCACTTCAGAATTTATTGGGGCTGGACATTTAGCTCAAATAAATGAATAAGACTTAGAAAAAACTAAGTTAGCTCTTCTTAGTATTTGCAAACTAGACAAGATTAATGAATATAGCAATAATTATGAATAGCTATATTACCAAATTAAAGATTTTGGTGAGACCTTAAAAGATGAATATTTTATAAAGATACCAGCTATTCGGCAAATCCTAATTAATGAATACAAGAATTGGCCAGGAGTTGCTGGAGTTAAGAATAACTCCCTTGGTGAAAGAATCAATTTTTCCAAAGACTATATCATAGTTAAAAGACGAGATAGTTAATTGAAGAAACTTTTAAACAGATTACTCCAATTAAAGACGAAAGAGATATTGCTCCAATCCAATGGGGATGTGGTAGTGAATATAAGAAATTCAAAAGGGAACTAGATTGGAAACAAAAGAAGTTTAAGGCTAGGACTTTAAGTTTTATAAAGAAATATAGATTAATAACATCTATCACCTTTAGAGAAAGAACCTCTAGAACCCAGAAAAATAGATTTAACCAAAGAAGATATTTCAAAAATAACACTAATAAGCATAAGAAGGTTCATAATTATAGGAAAGAAAAAGAAGTAGCTCAATCTAAGACTTCCACTAAAGAATGTTGGACTTGTGGAAAAGAAGGACATTTTGCTAAAGATTGCCCTAATAAGAAAGATAAAGAAAGTATTAAGATTATTAATACAATATTAGACTTTGCAGATCAAGAAGAATTAGATATTCTATATGCTATCGAAATATCAGACATGAAAAATGATGACAATACCAGTATCTATAGTTGTAATACCCCGTACTTTTGGCTATATTTATTTTTGGGATTAATTAATTAAATGCGTATTAATTGGAAATTAATCCGGGTTATAAATACTAATGAGATGCGTATTGGTATTTGATTATGTGCATATATGATTATATATGAACTTGGTATTATAAAATTTGTCGTGAGATTTATATACGGCAATTTGGAAATTTTATTGAGACGCGTGGGACCGCCGCGTCACGGTATAATATTTTATTTATAAAAAGTGAATTTAAAATCTATAATCCGTATGGTCGTTTTGAGTGCGCCAACGCGTCCGGAAGGGTCGAGATAGTCAGAAAACACTAGCCGGGGGTATAGTTTGGGTCCCGGGGTAATTTTAGACCATACCGGTAACTTAAAGGGTATTTTAGTAATTTGGTATTTTTGGGTAATTAAAAGTGACGAAAATTGAGAGTTGTAATCTGATAAGGATTGACCCAACCAACCCTTATTAACCCAACAAGCTACGGAGGTTTATTGAAATTAGGTTTCATAAGTTTCCCCAAAGCAAACCCTAGCCACCATAGCCTTTTGGAGAAGAAAGATTGGAGAAGGAGAGAGAGAGAGGAATTCTGCAGAAATTCTACACCAAATCCACACCAAATTCAGAAATCAAACCAAGGCAAGTGACTTTATTTCCATTTAATTACTGAGAATGTCTTTTCCATGTTAGAAATTGAAGAATCTTAATTGTTCTTGAAAGATTAAAAGAAAACCCATGAAATTTGAAGTTATTATTGAATATTGGGATAGGTTTGCATGTAGAAACATTGTTGGGAGATTTAATTTCGGATATTTCATATCTAGGTGATGTATAAACGAATTAAAATCTGGGAATTTATGATGAGAAAAAGTTAGGGTTTATGTTCTTGAAGAAAATTGGGAATTAATGTAGAAATTGTGATTTAATGATGTTTAGATGATATCAAACCCTTTAATGATGTTAGTATAGTCCCTTAGCATGTTTGAGGATGATTAGAGAACTCAATATATTGTGGGAACGAACTTTAGAAGAGGTTTGAGGAGTAAAAATGGTGAAAAACGATTTTTGGGAAATTCTGGGCCGAAACTGGCATCTCGTTAGAAGCAGCCCCCAGGTCGTTCGAACGAGCTCGTTCGAACGAGCTTCTAACGAGTTGACCAGTCGTTATTAACGAGTAGGATTTTCGTTCGATATCTCGTTCGAACGAGATATCGTTAGAAGGGTCAGTTCGTTCGAACGAACTGGGATCTCGTTCGAACAGCCTCGTTCGAACGAGACTTCTAACGACCTGACAGTCCAAACTCGTTCGAAGCCTCGTTCGAACGAGACTTCTAACGAGTTGACAGTTTGACCCTTTTTGGACTGTTTTGACTTTTGGAGTTCCGGGAGATGGTTCAAGGGTAGAGTTAGCATCCCTTTGATGATATAGTAACTTAGTTGGGACTTTTGGGTTGTTGGGATTAGCAAATCATATACGAGAGTTATATTCAATGAATCATTTGGGTTGAGACGTGAGTGACTACTACGATGTGAGGATGAATTATAGCGCGTATAATTATGAACCGGAATAAAATAAGTTGTGATAATTAGTTAGTACGAGAATGCGATATGTACTACGATTAAAATACGGTATTACTAAGATGTGTGTTTACTTAGTATTAGTATATGGATTGTTTGTATGACATACCTACCATACTTGCTATCACGGGAGGTTTCGTTCGCTTAGGACCCTCTAATCCTTGTGTGCCTACGGGGGGGATGTAGACTGGTACCTTGATGAACATAGGTCATAGAAAGACTTATTGTGATATTGATAAGTCCGCTGACCATGGGAGCGTAGGTATGTGCGTGACCCATGTGATGGTGACTGTGTTCGCCTCCATTATTTGTGATGTTGTTATCGGTAAACTATTCCTGAGAGATTCGGAATATGTAATCCTTATGTACGTGATGTACCGGGATGGATAGCAGAGTATGTGTGCACTACAGCTTAAATTGCGGGGTGCTTGTATTGTATATTTATGAGATGAATAATATACATTAAATTACCTGAAATCCTCATGTTAATGTTGTAAAAATATTACGGTATTATTTCGAGTTATTTAAGGAGTAACTGATAGATATATCAATGGCATAATTGGTAACTGAGTTTGCGTTAAACCTCTATTTTATTACGAGCGTTGTTACGTTAAATGAAACCGAGTAATATGGGTAGAACCTTTGGCAGTCTAGCTAGTTATGTTGTCAGTTAGCTAGTAATATGGGTCGATATAGATGGGTACTTACGTTAGGAGTGCACAGTTAGACGAGAGGAGAGAATATCATGCGAGTGTACGTCCTAACATGTACTTTGCATTTAATGTTTTAAATGTTTTTAAAGCACTTGCAGGTTTTTAAAATGATTTCCACTTTCGGGCTCTGACCCATTTGCTTTCAAATATATTTTCTTGTAAAACCTTTTTAGGTGCCCAGCCACAAGGACACCAAGCATAGGTACTCATTCAGGTGACGTGCTGTAGCTGGTTGTGGAAGCTACAGGGATTTGCTCATAGACGCTTCTATCTTTTGGATTCCAGAGTCACTATCTATCAGTTGTAGGGCATGTTGCCCATTCCTATTTAGAGCATTTTTACATTTCAGTTTTCAGACTCTAGCATGTATTGCTCAGTATTCAGTTTTAGTTATTTATTTCAGTTTACATATTAGTTGTGGGATTTGTACTGAGGAGTTTTTCCTCCAGGTTATATTTACATATTGTGATGGTTGTTCTTGTTACTTCAGTATGGTGAATGGTATTATTTAGTTATTCATTACTCTTGTTGCATGTTAATCAGATTTAATAAAATTTGGCACTTACTTTTTAAATACTAGGTGGTTAGTAATAATAAAACGTTTTCGACAGTGATGCTATTAACTGAGCCAACTTGGCATTTTGAATTAATTTTATAAAGGAGTAGCTACCCGGTGTTTAATTAGTCGGGGTGTCACAGGTGGTATCAGAGCATCAGGTTCTAGTGTCCTTTAGGATCTGTACGGCTATTATGTTTCCGCTACGTTTCTTTGATATAGAGCCCTATATTTTAGGACTGTTGTATTCTTTTGTGTATGCTTCGTTCTTCAGCTATTTTAAGTTTATAAACCGTGAACTTATAAACTTTGTTCTTGTTTCAGATGCCTCCACGACGTGCACGACGAGTTACCAGGAATGCTACGCCCGAACCCCAGCCCGCTCCAGTTCAGGGCATGTTGAACGCCGCTGAGGTTGCTGCTATAGTAGCCCAAGCGGTAAATGCTGCGATTACCGTGATTCAGCAGGCACCACCGCAGGCGCCGATTGCCGCGCCAGTCCAGGTTAATGCATTCCCGTCTGCTTGGGAACGTGTACGTGACGCTTTTCAGAAAGCGCATCCACCAGAGTTTGCTGGAAGCTCAGATGTGGTTATCTCGAGCCAATGGAGGAAGGACATGCAGAGGCATTTGAGGATGCATGAGTGCACTGATGTTCAGAAACAGGTGCTAGCTACTTTCAAGCTAGTTGGATCTGCGCTACAGTGGTGGGAGTCTATTACCACCGCGGAGGAGAGGGATACCCTCACGATTCAGGAGTTCTGGGTGCGGTTCGACCGCAAGTACTTTCCATCCGCAGTTCATACAGAGATGAGGAGGAAGCTGATGAGTTTGAAGCAAGAGGGCAAGACAGTGGCCGAGTATGAGGCCGAGTTCACTAACCTGTTGAATATCGTTCCAGACGAGATTCCAACAGAGAAGAAGAAGATAGAGAAGTTCACCGACGGGTTGAATTGGAGAATCCGTCAGCATCTGCTAGGGAACCTATCGTTGGCCACGTATTCTGATGTGGTTAACGCTGCGTTATTGCACTGCCAGGACCACCGTTTTCATATGGCCGAGGGCAAGCGGTCAGGGGAGTCTAGCCATCAGGGCAGGACTGGAGGGCATGGTGCCAGCGGGGCACAGACCGGTCAGGGGCAGAGACAGACTGAGCAGGGTACCCAGCAGGGGGACAATAAGAGGTTCCGGTCAGGGAACTACAGGCAGGGACAGGGAGGTTTCCGCCAGGGCCATCAGGGTCCAAACGGCCATCAGGGCCAGCAGGGACAGAATGGGCAGCAATTTCATCAGGGCCAGCAGGGCCAAGGGAGGAATGGTAACGGCCACCAGGGCCGGGGACAGCAGGGGCAGAGGGGAGGGAACTTCCCAGGGAAGTGCTTTACTTGTGGCAAGACTGGCCATAAGAAGCAGGATTGTCCTGATAGGGGCAGGGCCCCACAGCAGCAGCAGCAGGGTGCTCGCCAGGAGCCACAGAGACCTATGTTTCCCGCCGCTCTTCCTGCACCGCCACAGATGGCAGCTTTGCCACCCATTCCAGCAGTCCCAGCTCAGCAGGGGCAGCTACAGTATGGACGTGTCTACAACGTCCACCAGGCTGCAGTTCCACAGGCACCGCCCGCGATCGAGGGTACGTTTCCTATCCATGGCACTATGGGTCGGGTGTTATTTGATACGGGTGCTACACACTGTTTTATTGCTACACACTTCGCGAAAGCTTTAGGATTGTTAGCTACGGCAGAGAGCACAGTGACGTGTGTCGACTCACCATTGGGGAGTGGGTCACTTATTTTCTTTATATGCCGGGGAGTCGGGGTAGAGGTTGGTGGTTTGGTATTGCCTGCGGACATGTTAGTGTTAGACATGCATGTTCACGATGTGATCATCGGTATGGACTGGCTCGTATCATATAGGGCCATGATTGATTGCTTCAGCGGGAGCATTGTTTTTGCCATTCCGGGGCAGGAGATGTTTATAGTGGCGATGCCTCGCCCAGAGGGAGGATCGACCGCTCATCTGTATTACATAGAGGAGGATACCTCTAAGGAGGTTGTGATTCCTTTAGATTCGATCCCGGTTGTCAGGGATTATTCGGATGTGTTTCAGGAGATACCAGGCTTACCACCCAGTCGAGAGATAGACTTCGTTATTGAATTGCTACCGGGTACGAGACCTATAGCACGTGCACCGTACCGTATGGCTCCAGCTGAGATGCGAGAGCTACGGGATCAGATAGAGCAGCTGTTAGGGCAGGGCTTTATTCGCAGGAGTACCTCACCTTGGGGCGCTCCAGTTTTGTTTGTGAAGAAGAGGGATGGTTCACTGAGATTGTGCGTGGACTACCGAGAGTTGAATAAGGTCACGATACGGAATAAGTATCCGTTGCCTCGAATCGATGACTTATTCGACCAGTTGAGAGGAGCTTCTTTCTTCTCGAAGATTGACTTGAGGTCGGGATACCATCAGTTGCGTATCAGGGAGGAGGATGTCTCGAAGACTGCGTTCTTGTCGAGATATGGTTCTTATGAGTTTCGGGTTATGCCTTTCGGTTTGACCAACGCTCCAGCAGTGTTTATGGACTTGATGAACAGGGTGTTCAGAGATTTCCTAGATCAGTTTGTCATTGTCTTCATTGATGACATTCTGGTTTACTCTCAGACAGAGGAGGAGCACGCCGAGCATTTGAGGCAGGTTTTGCAGACACTTCGTCAGAACGAGCTGTATGCAAAATATGAGAAGTGCGGGTTTTGGTTGAAGGAAGTCCAGTTCTTGGGTCATATTATTTCCGATCAGGGAATATCTGTTGATCCGGGGAAGGTGTCAGCGGTAAGGGAGTGGGGACAGCCCACGACACCAACGGAGATTCGTAGTTTCTTGAGTTTAGCAGGATACTACAGGAGGTTTATTCGGGGTTTCTCAGAGATAGCAGGTCCTTTGACACATCTTACTCGTAAGGGTGTGCCATATATCTGGAGTGATGCCTGTCAGTTGGCATTCGATGAGTTGAAGGACAAATTGACCTCAGCACCTGTGTTAGCATTGCCGAGACCGGGAGTTGAGTATTTGGTTTACACCGATGCGTCTTTGCAAGGGCTTGGAGGTGTGTTGCAGCAGGAGAGACAGGCCATAGCTTATGCTTCCCGTAAGCTTAAGCCTCATGAGAAGAATTACCCCACACATGATTTGGAGTTGGCGGCAGTGGTATTTGCCTTACGGATTTGGAGGCACTATCTTTTGGGGGAGAAGTTTCAGCTGTTCACGGACCACAAGTCACTGCAGTATCTGTTCACGCAGAAGGAGTTAAATATGCGGCAGCGTAGGTGGCTTGAATTTGTGAAAGACTACCAGTTCGACATACAGTACCACCCGGGTAAGGCTAACGTGGTAGCAGACGCGTTAAGCCGTAGGCCAGCAGACAAGGTGGCAGAGGTGTGGAAAGCGAAGTGGAAGGAATTGGGACACCAGGATGCAGTGGCCCGATCTTTCATGTCTGTGATGACCGTTACACCGCAGATTGTCACGAAAGTTGTACGGGCACAGGCAAATGATTCGTTCTGTCAGGAGCAGATAGTTCGATTACTCGCTGAGGGAGCTGAGTCCTATACCGTTAGCTCAGACGGGGGATTACGCTTCAATGGGAGATTGGTAGTTCCGGAAGGAGAGGAATTGCGACACGATGTTATGGCAGAGTCGCACGGTTCACGGTTCGCGGTACATCCCGGAGGGGACAAAATGTACCAAGACATGAGACGGCAGTATTGGTGGAGCGGTATGAAGAAAGATATCGCTGAGTTTGTCTCGAAATGCGCCACTTGTCAACTTGTAAAAGTGGATCATCAGAGACCAGCAGGATTGCTGCAACCGTTGGAGGTTCCGGTGTGGATGTGGGAGAGCATATCCATGGATTTTGTCACGGGGTTGCCTCCGTCGCAGAGGGGTCACGACTCCGTTTGGGTAATTGTGGACAGGTTGTCCAAGGTCGCTCACTTTTTACCCGTTAGGACTGATTACACTGCGGGACAGTATGCCCAGCTCTTCATTTCAGAGATTGTGAGACTTCACGGTGTGCCCCTGAATATCGTGTCTGACAGAGACAAGATATTTGTTTCGCGGTTTTGGGAAAGTTTCCAGGAGGCCATGGGCACAGAATTGCGGTTGAGTACGGCTTATCATCCGCAGACCGATGGGCAGACAGAACGCACCAATCAGATGTTGGAGGACATGCTACGCATGTGCATTATTGACTTCGGGGGTGGATGGGAGCAGTACCTTCCACTGGTAGAGTTTGCTTACAACAACTCCTATCAGTTCACGATTGGCATGGCTCCGTTTGAGGCATTGTACGGTAGGCCTTGTCGTTCCCCAGCATGTTGGTTGGAAGTGGGGGACAACAAACTACTTGGGCCAGAAGTGATCCAGGATACTTCGGCAAGGATTGAGTTGATTCGAAGTCGCATTCGGGTAGCTCAAGACAGGCAGAAGAGTTATGCTGATGCAAAGAGGTTTTTCAGGGAGTTCCAAGTGGGGGACCAGGTTTTGCTCAGGGTTTCTCCGATGAAGGGGATTATGCGTTTTGGGAAGAAGGGGAAGTTGGCACCGAGGTATGTGGGGCCGTTTCCTATTATTGAGCGGATAGGACCGGTTGCGTATAGACTCGGGTTACCGGAGCATTTGCATCGGATTCACGACGTGTTCCATATTTCCTCGCTGAGGAAATACCTTAGGGATGATTTGGCTCATTCTCACATTTCTGTGGAGGACATCGATCTCCAGCCGGATAGCTCTTATGAGGAAGGGCCGATTGCTATTTTGGACCGAAGCGAGAGGAAACTACGGTCAAAGATAGTCCCGTTAGTACGTGTTCAGTGGCGACATCACAATGTCGAGGAGTCCACATGGGAGCGCGAGGATGAGATGCGCGAGCGTTATCCAGAGCTGTTTTTAGCAGGTACTTTCTAGTTTCGAATTTCGGGACGAAATTCAGTTATTAGGGGGGGAGTATGTAATACCCCGTACTTTTGGCTATATTTATTTTTGGGATTAATTAATTAAATGCGTATTAATTGGAAATTAATCCGGGTTATAAATACTAATGAGATGCGTATTGGTATTTGATTATGTGCATATATGATTATATATGAACTTGGTATTATAAAATTTGTCGTGAGATTTATATACGGCAATTTGGAAATTTTATTGAGACGCGTGGGACCGCCGCGTCACGGTATAATATTTTATTTATAAAAAGTGAATTTAAAATCTATAATCCGTATGGTCGTTTTGAGTGCGCCAACGCGTCCGGAAGGGTCGAGATAGTCAGAAAACACTAGCCGGGGGTATAGTTTGGGTCCCGGGGTAATTTTAGACCATACCGGTAACTTAAAGGGTATTTTAGTAATTTGGTATTTTTGGGTAATTAAAAGTGACGAAAATTGAGAGTTGTAATCTGATAAGGATTGACCCAACCAACCCTTATTAACCCAACAAGCTACGGAGGTTTATTGAAATTAGGTTTCATAAGTTTCCCCAAAGCAAACCCTAGCCACCATAGCCTTTTGGAGAAGAAAGATTGGAGAAGGAGAGAGAGAGAGGAATTCTGCAGAAATTCTACACCAAATCCACACCAAATTCAGAAATCAAACCAAGGCAAGTGACTTTATTTCCATTTAATTACTGAGAATGTCTTTTCCATGTTAGAAATTGAAGAATCTTAATTGTTCTTGAAAGATTAAAAGAAAACCCATGAAATTTGAAGTTATTATTGAATATTGGGATAGGTTTGCATGTAGAAACATTGTTGGGAGATTTAATTTCGGATATTTCATATCTAGGTGATGTATAAACGAATTAAAATCTGGGAATTTATGATGAGAAAAAGTTAGGGTTTATGTTCTTGAAGAAAATTGGGAATTAATGTAGAAATTGTGATTTAATGATGTTTAGATGATATCAAACCCTTTAATGATGTTAGTATAGTCCCTTAGCATGTTTGAGGATGATTAGAGAACTCAATATATTGTGGGAACGAACTTTAGAAGAGGTTTGAGGAGTAAAAATGGTGAAAAACGATTTTTGGGAAATTCTGGGCCGAAACTGGCATCTCGTTAGAAGCAGCCCCCAGGTCGTTCGAACGAGCTCGTTCGAACGAGCTTCTAACGAGTTGACCAGTCGTTATTAACGAGTAGGATTTTCGTTCGATATCTCGTTCGAACGAGATATCGTTAGAAGGGTCAGTTCGTTCGAACGAACTGGGATCTCGTTCGAACAGCCTCGTTCGAACGAGACTTCTAACGACCTGACAGTCCAAACTCGTTCGAAGCCTCGTTCGAACGAGACTTCTAACGAGTTGACAGTTTGACCCTTTTTGGACTGTTTTGACTTTTGGAGTTCCGGGAGATGGTTCAAGGGTAGAGTTAGCATCCCTTTGATGATATAGTAACTTAGTTGGGACTTTTGGGTTGTTGGGATTAGCAAATCATATACGAGAGTTATATTCAATGAATCATTTGGGTTGAGACGTGAGTGACTACTACGATGTGAGGATGAATTATAGCGCGTATAATTATGAACCGGAATAAAATAAGTTGTGATAATTAGTTAGTACGAGAATGCGATATGTACTACGATTAAAATACGGTATTACTAAGATGTGTGTTTACTTAGTATTAGTATATGGATTGTTTGTATGACATACCTACCATACTTGCTATCACGGGAGGTTTCGTTCGCTTAGGACCCTCTAATCCTTGTGTGCCTACGGGGGGGATGTAGACTGGTACCTTGATGAACATAGGTCATAGAAAGACTTATTGTGATATTGATAAGTCCGCTGACCATGGGAGCGTAGGTATGTGCGTGACCCATGTGATGGTGACTGTGTTCGCCTCCATTATTTGTGATGTTGTTATCGGTAAACTATTCCTGAGAGATTCGGAATATGTAATCCTTATGTACGTGATGTACCGGGATGGATAGCAGAGTATGTGTGCACTACAGCTTAAATTGCGGGGTGCTTGTATTGTATATTTATGAGATGAATAATATACATTAAATTACCTGAAATCCTCATGTTAATGTTGTAAAAATATTACGGTATTGTTTCGAGTTATTTAAGGAGTAACTGATAGATATATCAATGGCATAATTGGTAACTGAGTTTGCGTTAAACCTCTATTTTATTACGAGCATTGTTACGTTAAATGAAACCGAGTAATATGGGTAGAACCTTTGGCAGTCTAGCTAGTTATGTTGTCAGTTAGCTAGTAATATGGGTCGATATAGATGGGTACTTACGTTAGGAGTGCACAGTTAGACGAGAGGAGAGAATATCATGCGAGTGTACGTCCTAACATGTACTTTGCATTTAATGTTTTAAATGTTTTTAAAGCACTTGCAGGTTTTTAAAATGATTTCCACTTTCGGGCTCTGACCCATTTGCTTTCAAATATATTTTCTTGTAAAACCTTTTTAGGTGCCCAGCCACAAGGACACCAAGCATAGGTACTCATTCAGGTGACGTGCTGTAGCTGGTTGTGGAAGCTACAGGGATTTGCTCATAGACGCTTCTATCTTTTGGATTCCAGAGTCACTATCTATCAGTTGTAGGGCATGTTGCCCATTCCTATTTAGAGCATTTTTACATTTCAGTTTTCAGACTCTAGCATGTATTGCTCAGTATTCAGTTTTAGTTATTTATTTCAGTTTACATATTAGTTGTGGGATTTGTACTGAGGAGTTTTTCCTCCAGGTTATATTTACATATTGTGATGGTTGTTCTTGTTACTTCAGTATGGTGAATGGTATTATTTAGTTATTCATTACTCTTGTTGCATGTTAATCAGATTTAATAAAATTTGGCACTTACTTTTTAAATACTAGGTGGTTAGTAATAATAAAACGTTTTCGACAGTGATGCTATTAACTGAGCCAACTTGGCATTTTGAATTAATTTTATAAAGGAGTAGCTACCCGGTGTTTAATTAGTCGGGGTGTCACAATAGTGCATACACAGACAGTGATTTAGAAGATTACAATAGTGATACTGATGAATACGAAGACTCCCATGAAACACTAAATTTATATATGATCCAAATTAATCAAGATGATCAAGATGATGATTATATAGACTTTGAAGAAGATTGGTATAAATGTATACTAAGCCCCTTGTTAAGGAAAAGATGGACAGTTAGTAATCCCGAGTTACTAACATATATCCCTAGGTGTTACTATGATGAAGAACATTATTACACGTTTAAAATGAAATGTAGCAAGAAATACTTTAACTGTGTAGAATGTTTTGAGACTATACAAACATAATTATTTATGGTTTGTGTTATTTGTCAATTACACTACCATGAAAACTATAGAGAACTAGATTTAGAGCAATCTATACTAACCAGTATGATGCTCCAATAGACCAAGATATTAAAACATATTATTAAGATATTGATAGAAATATAGCCAAAAGATTACAAGAAAATGAAGACATAAAAGGAAAACGAATTTCCTATTATATAGAAGAAAACTGCTCTGATAGTAGTTCAGATGACTTAACATCATTAGATTTTGTAGATGACCCCCAGAAGGGAATACCGATTTTAGAAAAGAGTAACTTAGGAATATCCACTAAACCACATGCTTGTTTTGTAGAATTATTCATACAATATAAATATTATCCTAAAAGACTTTCAGCTTTTATAGATATAGGATGCTCTCAGAGTATTTGTAAGGCTAATGCCTTCCCTGGAGAGTATTTTCTAGACAGTAATCAAGAGATCCATGGTAAGATAGCTAATGGATATCCATTTACCTTATATTTTTTTATAATATTCCTATTTATTTTAAGTTAGGAAATCATACTAACAAAACTGCTAATCATCGATTTTGGATAGTGGATCCTCATCCTAGTTTTACAAGAAACATTATTTTAGGGCAAGAATTTATTAGTAAATAGCATCCTTATACTCAGTATAATGATAAGATATTACTTAGTAACAAAGAGGAGTTTAATATTATTTCCCCTCTAATAGATCACAAGACTGCTTTAAAAGTTATGCAGATCAAACCTAATTTTAAGCTCACAAACCATCAGAGTTCTTCAGCTAAGCATGGCAGACCTAGACATACAAACCAACAAGAAGCTGTAGAAATAACTAAACCCTTACAAAAAAAATGTAAGTGTCCAAACCAAAAGTGTTATAAACAAATTGCACTTATGAAACAAGACATTCTACATCAAGCCGAGCAAAATTTATTAAATGTTCAAACTATATCCAAACAGAAGAACATGGATATTGAAGCAGAAAAAGAAAAGATTAGGCAATTAACAGAGCCTGCTCTGGGAGAAAATCCCATTTCTAAGTGGAAAAAAGATCAAAGTTATTGTGAAATTATCCCTATTAACCCAAACGCCACTATTAATGGTGAGAAGATAGAGAAGAATTTAAAAATGATATAGAAGAAATGCTTAAGCTAGGCATTGTTAGAGAAAGCAAAAGTAGACATAATAGCCTTGCCTTCTATGTCCAAAATGATTCTAAAAGAAAGAGAGGAAAAAAATGAATGGTCATATACTATAGAAACCTTAATAGGAATTAGTTTGATTCTAATAAGATACCAGCCAAGAATAATCTAATCAATCTAATTGAAGACAAAATTATATTCAGCAAGTTTGACTGTAAATCAGGCTTCTGACAAATAAATATGCATCCAGATATCATAACTTAGACAAACTTTAGTGTGTCCCAAGGTAAATATGAATGGTTAGTTATGCCATTTTCATACTTGAATGCTCCTCAAGTATTCCAAATAAGAATGGATAATATATTTAGAACTTATTCAGAATTATGTCTTATTTACATAGATGATATTCTTGTAGCAAGCAAGACTAAGATAGAGCATGTAGACCATCTTAAAAAGATTATTTTTGAATTAGATAAACATGGAATCGTTATTTCTAAGAAGAAAATGAAATTATTTCAGATTGAAATAGACTGTGTGGGAATGCATATCAATAAAGGAAAAATATCCTTAGTAGAAAACATAACCAAAAAGATTCTTGAATTTCTAGACCAACTCAAAGATAGAAAATAATTACAATCATTTTAAGGATTGCTAAATTTTTGCTGTAGATTTTATTAAAGACCTAGCTTTAAAAAGACAAAGCTTAACTTCCAAATTAAAAGGAACTGATAAAACTAATCCTTTTAGATGGACAAAAGATGATTTTGAGGTAATAAGAGAAATCAAAGACGCAGTCAAGAATATCCCTTTACTTCAGCTTCCTAATGTTGAAGATCAATTCATAGTAGAAATAGATGCATCTGATAAACAATGGGGAGCAGTATACTTTGCCATTGATCATTAGACAAAAAAGAAGAAACTTTGTAGATATAGTTCTGGAACCTTTACTGATCCTGAAATAAGATATACAGCCCATGAAAAAGAAGTTTTAGCTATAGTAAGGGCAATGGAAAAATATATGCTTTTTCTTAGACCTAAACATTTTACTGTTTATACTGACTCTTCTTATACACTAAAATTTAGAGACTTAGACTTATCCAAATTAAGAACTAGTAGACTTATTAAATGGCAGTAATTTCTTAATGGCTATGACTTCTCTGTTATACACATTAAGGGAAGTAAAAATACCATTCCAAACATCATATCTAGAGAACCCATGTTTGCTAACACTAATATTATCTCTGGTTTTATGTTGCAAACAAAAGACATCATGAGTTCCTCTGGAACAAATATACTAAACAAAGAACACGTTGTAGACTATCTTAGACGTGTAAGACCAAATATTGGTAGAACGTAAAGATAGACTCAGACTCGTATTCAAGACTCTCAAGAAAGACCAGTCCTAGAAAACTTTGATGAAATTCTAGTTCCACCTGGAAAATCTAAGAATGAAATCATAGCCTAGAATAGACTTATCGAAAAAAAAGTATTTTTACCAATACAGACTAGACCAAAGATATCCAGACTTAATAAAATATAGACGAGAATTTTCTGATAATGAAAATACTCTTATAGACGCCCTATGGTGGAATGTTAAGAATAAATTACGAGTAAAATTCAAACAAAATTTGGTAGCTATTGTCAGATTCATGAGACTTCAAAGACTTGCAGTAGCTCAACTCAGTAATAATGCTACTCTTCGATCGCAGACTCAAACATATGCTCAGACTCTTAGAGAATCCTCCAAAACTCGACCAACTGATAATTTTTGTTATCAGCAAAATACTTTTAAAACTAAGATTGTTATACCATTTGGTCATAATAATCTTTCATTTTCAAAAGACTATCTAAATGAAGGAGATAACATTATTGAACATTTTAATATGTTATTATATGATATTAATGGAGATGCCTTAATGATTAAAGGTTTCTTCAAAGAAGTTCCAAAAATTTATCTTTTTGGAAAAGCAGATATGGCACAGATAACTTTGGCAAACCATGGATTCATTGGACTCATCCAGATACAGACCGTAGAAGATGCTATTACTCTTAGAAAAATAGTCCATGAGTATGCTAAGAAGGTAGAAAATTTTCTTCCCTTGTTTGCCAGAATCTACCAGATTGATCCAAGCTCCTGTAGAGGAATGAGGGTCGAAGGATTTAAACTCATTAGATTCTCTACTTTTTCATTTGAACATGTTGAGATTCTATCTGGAGATGAAACTAAAGATCTGACTGTAGATAAGTCCAAAATCCAAATTTCCCAAGCTATGGAGACAATAGAAATTATGGAGTTATTGATAAGTCAAGAAAGATGGTACACTGTGCACCATAAAGAAGACCTAATTATCCAAGAAGATGAGCCATTCATTGGAAGGGAAAAAAAGGAATCCAAAGAAATGGTAGAAGTAGCTTTACCAGTTAGCATTAGAGTGGTGGGCCTCATTGACGAATATTTTGCTCCAATAAAATCAGACGAAGAAGAAAAGACAAAGGAAGACACAGATGGGGCAGAGAAGGGTTCCACCTTATTTAATGAATTATTAAAAACGGAAGATGCCATCATTTTGACCATCAATTATTTGGACCCTTTTTGTAAAGATTTGTCTGAATTATTTTGCTTTCCGTAATAGACCAGATGCGACTTACAGGGGCCACCAAGTTGAATTATTCTCTAGACATTAAACCTGATACAAAGACTTGATAGAATTATTAGAAAACGTTAAAGTTACTTTATGAAAAGAAAAAGTTGTAGACTTTATTTATTTTATGTTTTCCACGTTTTTCACAGGTTAGCTTTTAGCCTCCAGTTGCCTGTAATTTATAATCTCCCTTATGCTATAAATGGGATAGTTGGGTTATGTTGTAAGATATTGAATATCGATGAAAGAGAGAGAAAATCAAGTTAAAAAGAGCTGAGAGAATAATATGCATATGAGTGAGTAAACCTCTCATAGTTAGGGGAGATGGGAGAGTTATATTTACTTTTGAAATGAAATAAAAGTACTTTCTTTTCCAGAAATCACTTATGTTAAGTTGTTATTATTCTTCAAATGTCTCTAACTTTCTGTTCATAGAGGACTATTGTATTTAACCTTTGGTGTAGCATGTAGGTGTTATACTATTGAACCGTCGTCAGGTGCCGATTTGTTGTGAGCCATTAGCCAGGTGGGCGTTAGGTATGGTGGCGTACAGGAAGGAAACAGGTCCAATGCCAAAGTAGTGGATTGAGGTGCGACACATAAAAAGAGAGTTTCAAGAGGCATAGACTGGAGAAGAATAGTAACAAAACAGAAGAGACGAAGGAATGAAGATAAATATATTGCAGACCAGAAGGAAGGTATAAATTCGAACCAAACCCTTAGCTATTTTATATATTATTATAAAACTCAAAAGTACTTGCATGAGCATATGAATCACTACAAACTTTTTAGCATTTGCTAATTAAATAAATCCAGACTTGGTAAAAGAAATCCAAGAGTGGACTCTCACAGACCGTAAAGATAAACTACTTATAGAAACAACTTTAATATACGCAGAAGGTACTTACAAATATATAAACCAGATTATTGAGTGGTTAGTAAGAGAAACAAAGATTTTTGATCTCTTCGGACAAGACTTAAGAACTGCAGAATTTGCAGAAGAACTTTCAGAACCATAAAAATACCAAGAATTTACTAGAATACTTAAAGATACTACAGACGTATTAAAATATATTAGATAAAAATGGTTAGTTGAAACTAGAGCCACCTTAATTAGATCAGGTGGAATTTATTCACTCCTTAAATTCGTAGAAACAACTTCAGCGAGAACATATAGAAGATTTTTATCATCCGACGGTGACAGTGAATTAGACGAATTGATACCAAATGATATAATTTATATTGTTAATCAGATATATGAAGAGACTAGACGTATAAAACCTCAACATTATATAAGGTGTTTAAGGTTAGATTATTTTCCTTCAAAACCTCTTGAAATCGCTAGACATCCTGAGGGAAATATTTATATAGATAATCCTCACTATTCTGAAATACAGTATAATAGTGATGGAGAAAGTTTAAGAGGAAGCCCCGAACCATTACTCGTTCCTGATTAATTAGATTTAAAATATGAAATTATTGGGGTAATAATTTATATTCCCAAAATTTTTAGAAAAAGACAAAAGTATACAAAAGACAAAGTTGTCCCTAGATAATTTTTGGACAGTAGCTAGTCCTCAAACTAGGTCCGTAAACTAGGTCGGTGGCAGAGCCTGCTCTCTCTCTCTCTCTCTCTCTCTCTCTCTATTATAGAGAGAGAGAGAGAGAGAGAGAGAGCCCTTCCAGTGAAGGATCACTCACTTTATTAACTTGAAGACCTGACCCACAAAGTACCACTACCACCACCATCAAGCCTATCACCGCCACCAGCCATCACCAGCAGAAGTGGTGGCAGCGAAAGTTATGTCAATTCTCTACTCTCCTGACTGTATATATAGAAATGTACCAATAACTTTCAGTAACTTACACTTTTCACCTTTAAAAATAGTAATCAACAAAGTGATTACCAATCGGGCATAGTTTATGGATAAGTAGAATTTCTACTCAATTTTTTAGGTGGTAAATTAAACTTTGCACCCTAAAAAAGAATACACCATTTTGCAATTCACACCTTGGAGTTTCAATTGCGATAATATGCACCCTAAACCTTCGATCGCGTTTCAACCTTTTGTTATGTTTGGTAAAAAATATTGACAAAAATATGGTGTACAAATAAAATATTTGTCCATAAAGTTTTATTTAAAAAATTAAAAATTGTAGTATCCAATTCCACATTTTTTTCCTTTTAGGTTATAATCTCTTATGATAATCATCCACGTTTGAAATAAATAAATAAATAAATATATATATATATATATATAGAGAGAGAGAGAGAGAGAGAGAGAGAGAGAGGTACGCTATTTCACAAGAGTAAATTGATGTAAACTATATGTCAAAAGACTCCTACATATATCTAAACACATACATTAGAGAGAGAAATACTCTTTTCTATTTCAAAATTCAAGTCTACCCCAAATGAGGCTTAAAAGTGGGTATTTAAAGGGGAGGAGAAGCTTAGGCTCCATGCTAAGGCCCTAATTATAAAAATGACATTACTACTCCTTACCCATAAATACTAAAACAAAACAAAAGAAAATAATATTATAAAAATAAAGAAAAATAATAAAAAAGAAGTAAAACTACTAATATGCCCAAAAATGACCTCGATTCACATCAATTTCCCCTTCTTAAAAATAGTTCATCCCCGGATGCGTCCAAATAATCAGGTGGATGATCCATCCCCAATAATGTGCAGTATCGCGGGAGAGAGCAATCAGAAGCTCGGTGCCCAACATTGCCAAAGTTGTAGCACCGGAAGGTAGGAGGTCCTGGATGTGGAGCAGTGGGAGTGTAGCGGAACTAGGAACTGAAGATTCCACTAGAGGAGGAGCTGGGAAAAAAATCGGTGTAGGCGAATCCCGTGAGGCCTGGAGAGCTGCAGGCGCTGTGCGGTAAGCCTCGACCTTGGTCCCGTACTCGACCGCCTTTAGAAAGGTCGGTATCTCCCTCAGACCGAGATCGTGCTGAATATGTGGCTGTAATACCAATATATAATGACTTATCCGTTGATTCTTTATCTTGGGAAGGCGAGCTCTGGTGCATGGAAGCTAAAACTGCTCTGTATACTCCACTACAGATAAGATGTCCTTCTTGAGAGATTCAACGTGAGCAAAGAGATCGTGCTCGTAGGTAGGTGGGATGAAGGATGCCTAAAGAGCGGCCTTCATCTCAAGCCAAGTCTAAATAGGAGGTAATCCGGCCGCCGTACGATAGTAGCTGAGGTCATTCCACCAAATCCGGGAAAATCCCTAGAATTTGGTGGCTGCGAGGAGAACATAGGAGCGACCTTGAACCAACTTGTACTAAAATAATGTCTCCATCGAAGATAACCAATCGACCATGGCATTCAGAGAGAATTCCCCGTTAAACATGGGTATATCTATGAGAATATCCCAGTAGAGGCTCCGAGAAAGCAGATGATGGGCCATCGATAGAGGACCCTCGTCCTGATGTGCATTTAGACCCGTCACATTACCTGGCACAGGCGGAACAACATCAGCAGGAAGGCGTGGCATCTGTGCACGTGGTGGATGAAAAGGTTGTCCATTCTGGGGCACGGGAGGTGCTGGAGGAACGCGGGGATAGTGAGGGTACATGCCTATTAAGTGGCCACGTTTGCCACAATAGAAATAGTGTCGGTCTCGAAGTGGAGCATGGTGATGGGAATATGGTGGGGGTGGAGGTACCCACTCTAGAACACTGGGATGGCTATCCTCGAATTAGGAGGGGGGTGAGGAGGATGAATTTGAATGGGTAGTGAAAGGGTGTGGTGGGAGGGTGTATGATGCAAAGGTGGAGGGTTAGGGTGTGTGGCTATCCTAGGGTAAAGGGGGATGGTGGTATTGTGAGGGTAGTGTCAATCGGGGTAGGAGGGTGGTAAGGAGTTTCAAAATGATGGCCCAGGCTCCCGGGGTAATTAAACAATCCAAAGGGGTGCGGAGATGACTCGGGTGGACCGGTGGGTGGGTAAAATAGATTTGGGGGCTAAAATAAGGTGGAGGCATCAAAAAAATTAGGCGGGTTGGGGTATGGGTATGGTAGGGGTTGGTTTTAACTAGGGTCTGGGTCAGATTGATAAGGATTGGGGGCGAAATCAACTCGACTGGGGTTTAATGGATTTCCAAGTGGGTTGAGGGCTTTTCTGACAGCCAGGGGATACGTGCTATTGTCGAAGGCGGGGTGAGGGACTAAAGGTGGGGTGGCAGTGGTATTCGCAGTGGGTTAGAGTGACTCCGGGGACTGCCCCGGATCAAAAGCAGGTCGGGGGGGTTGTTTTGGGGTTAGCATAGCTGGGACTAAGTTTTAGTGGGTCGTCGGGTATGGGGGTGTTGCTAGAGGTTGGGCGATTGGGGTAGGGCGATTGGGGTAGTGGGGTGGGTGGGTTATAGTTTTGGGGTCCGATAGCAGCGAGTAAGGCTCGAGGGGAGGTAATTGTGGGGGATTGTTGTTTCGTAGAGAAGATTTGGAGAAGTGCGTCAAATTTTTTATTGAAATTTAGGGCTTGTTGATCCATTTTGTGCCCTAGCTCTTACCTCAGCTCTTGAATTTCATCACCTTGTTTGGATTTTTTGGGAGCCATTGAGAGTAGCGTACGATTTGATAACAAAAATATACCAATACACCAACACCAATGTGTAGCCACACCCGCTCTGATACCAATTTGACGTAAACTACACGTTAAAAGGCTCCTATAAATATCTAAACACACACTTTAGAGAGATAAATACTCTTTTCTATTTCAAAATTCAAGTCTACCCCAAATGAGGCTTACAAGTGGGTATATAAATGGGAGGAGTCGCTTAAGCTCCAAGTTAAGACCGTAATTACAAAAATACCATTACTACTCCTTATCCTTAAATACTAAAACATAACAAAAGAAAATACTATAACAAAAATAAAGAAAAAGAATCAAAACTACTAATATGCCCAAAAATGACAAAAATGACCTTGAATCACATCATAAATACTGGTGGAGTAATAATAAAGGGCATAAAACTTACTAACAAATTCTACTAACTGAGTACAATGTCTAGGTGACAGTGTTGGGCCCAGTAATAAAATATACAAATTTAACTCAATATCAACTGGTCCTATACTTCCACCTAGACAATCCACCCAGTTAGTGGAATCTAGTTATAAGTGTTATGCACCCCATCATTACTCTTATTTCTATGGAGCTTACATAAATAACAATTTTTAAGGCCATTTATCGAGTGAACACCTTTCTAGAAATTTTATACTCAACTCACTTGCCCAGCACCAGTATTTACTCTTGTGAAAGAGCAAACTTCTCTCTCTCTCTCTCTCTCTCTCTCTCTCTCTCTCTCTATATATATATATATATATATATATATATATATATATATATATATATATATATATATATATATATATTATTTATGTTTCAAGCGTGGATTATTATCATAAGAGATTACCAACATATCATAAGATTCATATTCTTGAAAATCAACACTTTTGGTTACACAATTATTATAAATGGTTGCACAATACTAATGACACAAAAGATTGCACAAATATTACTATGGTTTCACAATACAAATCACACAAAAAGTTACACAATCTCTCTCATTGATCTGGTTAAATTAAAAACTCAATCTGACTATTTCCTATGTCAAAAAATGAAAAAGAAACTTATTAAACAAAAGATAACGCACTATCCCTCAACTCTTGTGCAACAACTCCAATATAATGCCTTATCCCCCACCTGCTGTGAATCATCCCCAAATTAATGCACTATCCCCCTATTGGTGTGAAGCATCCCCAAGATTGGTCTTTCCACTTCTAAAGCCAATATGGGCTCTGCTTCAGCGTCGTGAGGATTTAGCAGCCAGGGTCCAACACTTTTATGAAGAAATAGGGGCACAACAATAAAACCATCAGTCACAAACTATGGCGACGAAGAGAGTTCTTCATGGTTTATAGATAATGGACAAATTAAACCAATGTATTGAGATAAAATCTTACAATTTAATCCTTTCGAAAATTTTCAATTACCACCTTCATCTCTGATGGGTCTTTGGCCAAATTGATTTTTCTTTACATATTTTTTAACATTCTCTGCCAAAGCTAACCCTTCAAGAAAAACTCAAAGATCACCTTGGCATCCTGCGGTGAACTATACAGTGTTAATTATCATGCAATGAAAATTGTGCAACTAAGAAAAAAAAATGATGACAATGCTTGTTATCATACCAGACAGACAAAAAGATATATGCATTGATAAATGATAAACAAGTCACAAACCAAATATGAACATGAAAATCAATGTGGTTCAGGAAAAAAAGGATAGAGTTGATGTTATATCAAAGAGAAAAGGAAAAGAAAATGATAAAAATAGCCCTCCTCAAGGCTTACATTGCAACACAATATTAGAAAATAAAAGACTATCAGAATGCCTTATATATGACATGTATCAACTCACATAAAATCAAAAAACTAAAAGGACATAGCTGATGCCTGACGGTGTAGAAAAAACAATATTTTCACAGAGAAAGTAGCTGACCTAGTGAATTATCATTTGTATCCTTGCATGGGTATGTAATGGGAAAGATTGCAGTATTTGGCTGAATAATGAAAAATAAACATGGATGGGGAAAATTAAAGGGTAGACCTTAATTACCATAAATAAGATAATTGAACAAAAATAATCAAAATAATACCTCCTCCATTCAACATTAAATATCCCTATTGTTTTTTGAATTTTCTAAAGAAAGGTTTTATTTTCGAGATTCAACCCTCCCATTCACACAAAAAAAATTGTTTTTCTATAAGTCATTATTTAGTGAGTGTAATGAAGTGTAGATATGGAATAGTAGGTTATTATTTAGTCTTTTTTAGAATCAGGGTGAAGAATTTAAAAAGGAAACAAGGCTCTTAATTTGGAATGGAGGGAGTATAAAAGATAAAAAAGTTGCTGAACTTATAGGGGTTGCGCACACTACACTGGCTAACTTGTCACCTTTCAGTCAGCTAGGCTTGTCACGGTCATTGACCGTGACAAGGGGTTGTCACGGTCATTGATCGTGACAACATTAGAAAGATGTCACGGTCAAAGGCCATGACAGGTCCATGAAAACATTCTCAGTATAAAAACCCCTGCGCCTCTTTTTTTCCCACCAATTTGTTTCCCCCCCCCCCCAAATTCTCTCTTCTCTCTAAGCAGTGGCTCCCTCTCTCTCCCTCTCTCTCTCTCTACTTTCAGGACCATTTCTTACCCTCTCTCTCTCTCTTCTGTGTATGTGTGTTTATATGTGTGTGAATATGTATACACGTGTGTGTGTGTGTGTGTGTGTGTGTGTGTGAAGGTGGGTGCTTGTGTATGTGTGTGTGGCTGTGTGTACAGGTGGGGGTGGGGGCGGCAAAGGGGCAGGGTCTGAGGGCAGAGTGTGTGGGGGTGGGGGCTATTTGTGTTTATGTGTGTAGGTGTGGGGGTTAGGGGACAGGGGGGTATAGGTGTGTGGGTGTGGGGGCAGTGGTGTGTGTGTGTTATAATTACAAATTTATTAAATTATTGACATAAATTATAGAAAAATATATGTTGCTTAAGTGCACAAAACTTTTTGGTTCTATTGATTTGACCACACAAACCTAATGGTATTGTTAATATTAAAATTAATAGATATTGTTAATTTTGATTGAATCTTATTGTTTAGAGAATAAAATTAATTTGACATTATAAATATTGTTTGTGTATTCTTATTTAGGTTTGAAATTGGTTAGAAATCGTTAATGTTGATTGAGTGTTATTATTTACGGCTTGAAGCTAATTCGTCATATATATTTAATTTCTTATATTGTTGGAAATGAATTAATTGAGTAGATGAATTAGAAGGAGTATGGGATACACATTTGTTGGTTTGTTATTGATGTTGGATTATATTGGACGGATGTGGTTGGATATGGAAGGTGGTTGTTTAATTTTTTTTAAATCCTTAATTTAATTTACACTAATAAATTCTTAAATAATTATATTGTCTTAATTTATTGGGTTGGTTAATTTTGAAAGTGGCATGGCCACTGGATTATTGTCCAAATTGGGGGGGGGGGGGAGTTTTCAACTTTTTTATAAAATTACTTCGTGTCACGACCCGTTCGAGAGTGGCACGACTACGGACTTATGATAATTAAATGAAACATACTTGAAATTACATATAGTGCGCATACATACTAGCCTTCTAGTTCTCATGCATACGCATTCAATAGCCCTTAGACCCGTTCGAGAGTCATTACCCCTGTAATGAGATCTCTCGAATTGTCCCATTTGGACAGTGTGGGACTGCATAGTTTCTGTATAATAATATTCTTAGTGGGTTAAACTTATTACTTTTGGAAGAAATTCTGCAGTCGTATCTTAATGTTCTCTGGGTACATACTAGATGATGCGATGTTAAGTGTTATTTCAATTATCAATTAAAATAACACTCACACTTGCGAATCTACGTCATGTACTTGGAGAACTATGGGGATATACTGCCGACTTTTCCTGAAATTAGAACAGTGTGAATGAGCAGTTAAGTATATTACAGAAATATGCGGTCTTTAATGAGATATAACCACTCACCCTTTAGAGGAGATGGAGGAAATAGAAATTTGAATTTGAATTTGAAATTTAAAAATCGAATATAAACAAGACATTTGTTAAAGTGTATGAATGGTAAGGTGTTTCAGTAGAAAACAGTTTAACTGCATTTGTTAAGATGGGGTACGCAAGATAGTTATCGGTTTTGGAGTTTTCACACGGAATCGAAAGTTCCTTTTGTCCTCGAGAAACCTTCACAACAACCATCATCAAGTAGGATAGATGTACAAGGGGACAACATAGATCATAATATGTTAGAGGATTTAGTTAATGATGCGTACGGACTTCATGAAGTGGAATAGAATGAGGTTACTGAAGACGTACAAGGTTCAGGTGCTCATGAAGATATCAGGATAAACCTTTACAATGACTACCAAAGTTTAAAATTTAAGTCGACCCAACTATTATACTCTGGTTGTGATAAAGATCAAACAACTTTACATGCCATAATTGGTTTACATAGTTTGAAGACCCAAAATAATTTTTTTGGCAATAGCGTAAAAGGAATTCTGAAGTGGGTGAAGGGCTTGCTACCCGAGGAGAATACGATTCCAAATAGTAATCATGTTATGAAGAACCATTTGAAAGGTTTGGGAATGAATCATAAATTGATTCATACTTGTGTGTATGACTTCATACTATACCGAAAGGAGTATGAAAATATCGATCGGTGTTCGGTATGCGATGAACCTAGATATGTCCAATCTACTGGCAAGGAAGGCACAAGCTCAAAAGTACCTCAAAAAGTGTTAAAATATTTTCCTTTTGGGCCTATATTAAAGCATTTTTTCACAGTGCCATGGATAGCGGAGGCATAGACTTGGTATGCTAGGGCAAAAGTAAGGGATAATCGTATGCATCATCCTATTGATTCAACAACTTGGATGAGGATGAGTTATGAGTATCTCGATTTTGCTCGAGAACGACGTAAAATTCGTTTGGCAATATCAATAGATGGTTTTAATCCATTTGTAAATATAAGCACCAATCAGAGTGCATGGCCAGTGATCCTAGCCCCACTCAACCTCCCTCCTTCACAGTATATGAGACCTGAATTTTCGATGATGTCTTTGTTGATACCTGGGCCAAAGGCACCAAGCGATGACATCGATGTCTACTTGGATCCTTTGGTAGAAGAATTAAATGAGTTTTGGGAAAAGGGTGTGCAAACATTTGACTCTTTTAGAAAAGAAGAGTTTAAGTTATGTTGATGTGGGCAATTCATGATTTTTCAGCTTATGGGACATTATCCGGTTATGTGGTACATGGTTATTTGGGGTGTCCTATTTGTGGATAGGAGACTGAATCTCTTCATCTCCCCACTAGCTCAAAAAATGTATGCCATTGCCATAGGAGTTTTTTACCCCCCGCTCATAGTTTCAGATTTGAGAAAGGTTCCAATTTTTTATTGGGTGGGGTTGAACATAGGCTACCACCGAGAAAACTTTCAGGTTCAGAAATTGAAAGTAAATCTTATGATTATGGCCCTAATGTAAATCTTATCAATCGTCCTACATGCGCCAAAGCGTATAAACAATAATGTGGATGACTTGGCTGCTCCTATTGAATATCAATCCATTTTTATGATAACCCAAATTTGAAACAATTTTCAGATTTGTAATAGTATTCCAATTATCGAACATTATTTTAATGCTTTTAATTCATTTGTACTTGATCATTTTACTGCATGTAATATTTCTATTTAATTCTTAAGCATTAATTCAAATTCCATGTCGAGTGGGTGTATTATTCTAGTGTTTTATTATTATCGGACATCAGTTTAATGCTTGTAATCCATTTGTACTTGATCAGTTTAGTGTATTAATTCAAAGTTGCCAGTGTTTTGTTATAATATGGTTAGTTCTTTGTATTCTTCTAATTTAATTGGATTTGTACTAATAATAACAATTTTTACAAAAAAATGTCTTCTTCAGGGCTTGGCGACAGCGGTGGAGATGAGGGCTCCTCGGCCTCTAGGCTCCCAAAATGGGGAAAATTGGGATCGATCGTTGAGAACAAGATGATATTATTGGCTAGATCCCTCATGTTAGCGAAGAAGATTATTGTCCCGGGGTACACTGGTTGGAGGGAGGTGCCAAATGAGCTCAAGTTGGCTATTTGGGCGGCACTACAGAAAATTTATTTATATTTCAATTTCAATTTCAATTTATTAGCAACTAACACTTACTTTCTTTTTGTTTTGTATTTGTTTGACAGGAAAAATTCGGCTTGCCCCCACAACTCAGTGATCCCATGTTGGAGCAATTAAGGGAACAACATAAGACGTGAAAAAAGAATTTTTGGACCTGAGACTCCATTCTCAGACTTCGTGAGACTGTCCAGATGAAGGAGCCAATCGCATTGGCACAGTGGAAATTTTTTATCGATAATGATATCGAGGAGTGATAATTGGCATCTTGCTAATCGAGGAGGGAAAACCGGGAAAAAAAGTCGAACGTGCACTACTCCGGACGGATGACTTACGCCGAGGTGGAGCACAGGATGGTAAGTTTTTATTTATTTTTATAATTATAGCTTTATGTTATTCTGCATTATTTTATTTTGCGTTACTTACTAATTTTGTATTATTTTATTTCAGGAGTCGAGGAATGGCCCTAGGGGTAGGCCACATGGCTCGATGCCTATGTGGCAATTCAGACGAAAAAGGTCAAGGACAAGGAGGTGTCCCTGTGCATCGCGGCCACGATTGTAAGTTATAAATATTTAATTTTTGTTAATTACGTTATAATTTTTTTATTTACTAAATTAACTAAACGTGTTCTTTTTGTCGTTTCAGGCAAAGCTTAAGGAAGTGCATGAGCCGCAATCTAATGCCAAGAAGGCATCTTTAGCTACGGACGCACTCAGCCAAGTGCTTGGCGTTGATTGCAAGGGGAGGACAAGGGGGTGAGCTCGCGGGTGGGGAAGTCTAGGATTATCGAAATGGAGACGAGCAACACCGGGTTGGCTCGTCAAGTGGGCACGCATGATGAGAAGCTATCAAGGTTGGAGGTGATGGTCCTAGATATGTACGCCTTCATGAAGTGTCAGTTGGGCAAGGCAAAGGAGAAGACAATGAAGGTGAAGGAGGACGAGGATGTGTACGTCACTTATTTATCGCCGATACGCGCGGACTCGCCACCATATGATTCAGTTCCCATCTTGACTCCCGTCGAGTGGCCTCGATTGGCCGAGCGTGCTTTTACTTAACATATATGATGGCCAACCGATAACGAGGGGGTTAAGGGACACGAGATTCCTCTCGGGTATGCCGGTTCATGGACATCCTCTTCAAAACATAGAGGCTAGGGTGCTCGTCACGCATGTGATGCTCCGAAAGCAAAACTTCGCATTGTGGTTGCGCGAACAATGCGATGTGATGCATATTGAGGGGGTGTCTCAATGCATATATCGTTTGGCCTTCCTTCATCCTCCTACCTACTAATGACTCTATGCATTTACATTATTTTTATCAATTTTATTTGGACACTTGGATTATATTTGTATTATTTTGATTTGTTACATTTTGGTTTGGATAGGGATTATATTTCTATTTTATTTGGATATGGAATTATATATGCAATGATTTGGTGCATTCTTTCTATTTTATTTGGATATATGTTGTTTGAAGATGTACAATTTTGCTATAACAGGTACAAATATACTGTTGGGCAGTGGCAATGACCATACTACCCAACTGATTTTTTTAAAATTCTTCCCAGAATTGTTACGGTCAAATAGTGTGACAAAGAAACTTGTCAAGGTCTTTGATCGTATTAATTTTTTTTGGTTTTATCACGGGCTTGTCACGGTCTTTGATCGTGACAAGACCATGACAAGTCTAATGAACTTGTCATGGTCTTTGACCGTGAGAAGTCCGTGACAAAAAAGTTGTCACCCCCAGACTTGTCACGGTTAATGACCATAACAAGTCAACAGTTTTGGTGTAGTGGCAAGGCCTTATAAGGAGAATCATCCAACAACAATATATTCGATTCATTATACACTGTGTGGATATCCCACAACTTTTGAAATTATGTTAAGAATATGGGCTTGTTTTCATTCTCCAAAGTGTAGTAACCCGTACTTGTACATTCATCTTGACATTGTACATGCACAATTTTCATCTTAATATTATAAGAAACGTAAATTGACATATTACAAAACTAATATACATGGTAAAAATGGCTTACCCAATAAAATCAAGTTTTTCTTTTTATTGCCCATTATGTAATCAACAATCAACTCCAAATTTTTCATGTCGACAGTTAATAACCACATAAATAAGACACTTAACAGGAAAAGTAATTAAAAAATCCAAGTGTTTAAAATGGATGAAGTACCAATGTAATCAAGAGATTATACATATACTTTCCAAGTTAATTTGAAGAGAATAAATCAAAAGTTATATAACCAATATCCTATTTTAAAGTAAGTAATAAAATTATAAATTATGATAAGGAACACGTGGGAGAGTACCTAGTTCTTGACGACAAAACTTCTACATTAAAATTTTCAAAGCAGAACTCCAGAAATTGGTCACAGAAGCGGCTCTTAAAAATTGGAAAAACCAAGTTGGACAAATGATAATAAACTTTATTTAAAAAAAGCACTCGTCGTAATCAATTCTCACCTGAATTATTCCATATTATGATACTTGAACTATTATGCGTTTCTTTTTGTGATTTATTACCATAAGATTTATACTTAACTTGAGCAAGCAAACCATTCGCATCAAGAACATCAAGCTTTCGCGAAACTTCAGTAGGCGCTCTTCCCAGGTAAGCCTGTAACTTTGTTAATACATTACATGAGGAACAATTGCAAGAGATAGGGGAAAAAAGAATGATGGCGAACAAATTGACATTACTGCCTATCGACCTCTGTTGCGGACTTTTATCTATTGAAGGATTCTCGAGTGGGGGATAGTTTAAACCTTAACAAAAATTGAATAGCATAGTCTATACTTCAAGGATTCTTGAGTGGGCAATAGTTTAAACCTCCATAAAAATTGAATAACATAGTTTATACATACCTCCACAGGTTGCTCGGCTTGTTCCCTATTTATCTTTTTTCTTTTATATGAAATTTCCCACTCCTAAATTTCACCTAAACTTTTTTTCGTCTTTCTTCCTCCTTTCCTTTTTCTTCTCCGCTGGTCTGCTTTGTCTTTACTCTGTTTCTATTTTTAGTCCCTACATTTTCGATCACTTTCCTTCCACTAGGACTGTACTTCTTGGTGGGACACCTTAGTCTGGTTCTTTGATTAACTCGATCTGCAACTGTTAAGACATTTAAAATCCAGTTGAGTGGATTCAGAGGTAGAAGTCTCAAACACTCCGGGTTCATGATCCATCCCCTAAAATGATGGTGGTGCAAGAGAAAATATATATTGGATTTGATCTCTTGGAGAGGTTTTTAAGGTCGAAATATCAAAAGAAAGCGGTCTCTCATTAACAAACCTCGGAGACTTCACGTTCTTATTCTTGGCTTTTTCAGCCACAAACATAGCCCTGTAGTTTGTTAAGGGACATTCATGCTGGAGAGTCCCCATGTCAAGCTCGGGAAAGTATTTCCTTCGGATATGAACTATATCCTCCTACACACCAAAATATAATGGACAAATGCAACTGAATGAAAAAAGTGCATGAGTGTCGATCCTAAACAATCTGAAGGATGCTATTTTAACCGCATTAAAAGACGAAACATGGTCGTTGACCGCAAGACAAACAATAAACTGAAGCATATATATGCCACAATCATCCTTGCATGTCGTAACGCCATTGAATAAATTTAGTAGTAAAGAAAAAAAACATGCTTACAAGTTACAACCTTATCCTTTTATCACTTACGTGTTTTCTTATTTTGGATAATCTTCGAAATCTACATCTTCCCACCCTTTTGGCTCATGTAGTGTCTTTATCACGATTTCTTTATTTACACATTCCGCCTAGTTACATTATACTTGGAAAGTCAGATATAATATGAATGAGAAAAAAATTGTATTCATGTACTACTAAATACTTACATATTCACTATAAATTCTTTTGGAGTTAAGATTTTCAACCCAGGAATCTAAGCCAAAACAAGAATTTCTTTCACAATCTACTGCCAATAGCATCTAATGATTGTATTTAATGATGGGAAAGAAAATCTGCAACATGAAACACCATTATATTTTCTTTCATTGTTTAATGCAACTTAAATTCACATTCTATACTAAATCATTTTTCGTTTACCTTCTTATGCGTTGTCAGGTAATAAACCAGTGAGACTTTTACCATGACCATGATTTAACATGAGAAACTCCTGAAGAATTGTCGAATATGAAAAATATTATGAACAATTAGATATGCATGACACGCTCTTAATTGCTAAAACTAATTTAAATTAAAAGAACTTACAATAATAAGTGGAGAAATAAAGTAACAATGATCCAAATGTGTGGTTAAAATTTCCATATACAAATCAACAATTAGTAGTTACATTAATTCAAGTGCAAAACTTTTAAACATTTGAAATAACTCAAAAAACATCAACATGTGTTTAAAGTTCTTACGAAATTTAAAATCCATACTTCGGGGCCGTAGTTCTTATTAAATTCAGAATGTTCCCTGCAAGAGACAAGAATCATTTGTGTCCTTAATTATTGATGAAAATGAGAATCTATTTGAACTTAGCTATAAGAAGCTCATTATCTATCGGTCTAATTTCTCACACTCCCTTAGCGGTTGGCATATAGAATAGATGTTTAAGCAACCAATCTTGCAAAATAGACAATATCACATTGGTCAATGAGTCACAAAGATATTTAGAAAAGTGAACCATCCCTATGGTTTATGTTACATGGACTTTTTTATTGCCTTTAAAGTACCCATGTCCACTGACTATAACAAGGGTATGGGTATGGGATATGTGTCCGACACCGGTACCCAAATTTGATAGCTGGATTTACCAAATGTGATGTTAAAAAGTTAACAAGAATCTCAAAATCGAGTTAATGAAGCATCCACAACATAATGAATAACATAGCCCAATGTAGGTTTATGTTATCCCCCACATGAGTGAAACATCCCCAAGCTAGGTGAATGAGCCTGACAAAGATTAATTTTGAGTAAAATGTGATTTAAAAAAATATGGGGAGGGGACCCTAATCTAGGGGATAATACAAACATGTAGTGGGGGATGAAAAACATGGGGGACTCTGACTATATGTATGAGATTATATAGTATAACACTTACATTGAGTCTGGGCTTTATTTGTTGTAGAGGTTCATCGGCTAGAGGTGTGGGAGCAGAATCCTGCCATATAAATAATATTACAATTATGAATGAGCCACAAAATATCTATATTGTATAGATGTGGTGAATCATCCCCCACATGAGTGGAACATCCCCAAGCTAGGTGAGCCACACAGAGATTTACTTTGAGTAAAAATGTGATTTAAATAAGTAAGGGGAGGGGACCCGATCATATGTAAGGGATAATGCAAATATGTAATGGTGATGAAAAATATGGGGGACTTTGTCCATGTGTGGGTGATACACAGTATAACACTTACTTTGAGTTTAGAATCTATGTTTTTGAAGGGTTCATCGTCTAGCTGTGGGGAAGCAAAGCTAAAACTTTTCATAATTTTATGAACTATCTTCTAATTCACTGATGTTTCCATAAACATCGAAGCCTTCAAACCATCAATGTTTATTTCGCTCTTTTACACAACCCATATCGGCACATATAGAGGTCCAAATTAGGTGTACTACATAACATTATAAAGATAAGATCAACATATTGTACATAGTTATATATTTATACCAATAATATGGGTGTGCAACCCTTGACGTAAATTTCTTCTTTGTTTTGTCTTAGACTTTAAAGTCTTTGCAGCCATTGAAATGCCCTGGACTACGAAGTTGTACATGGCCTCACCCCAGTTATATTAACTTATTTTCTCCTTGTCATCGAATTTCTCAAAGAAATTCCAATGCACACCCTTCGACGGTATGGGAAAAAGATAGAGAGCAAAAAATGAAGTAATGTACAACCGGATATTACTATAATTTTGGTCTGAAAAATTAGCAACACAAAACCTATTATAGATATTCGTGGCGGTTGAAATGTCACTGCCTAGTAGGGTATGCATTTGGAATGTCTCATGATTTATATATACTTCAATTACTGTCTTGCCTTTGGATTTAAAACACAAAATTTCTTCAACATCGTCTAAAGTGAATTTCAAAAGTTCGCCCTTACAAGTAAACCCTTTTCCATCCTCGTCCCACAACCTAAATAAATTTTCAAGAAGTTTGTTGTTGACACTCAGTTTAAGCCCGAGAAAATGTTCAAACGATGTTGTTTCAATCTGTGTTTTCATAGCTGCATTATCGTTAGCCAATTTATTTATTATAAGCACATGCTTCAATGATATAGAAGGCCGAACTCGGAGTCTATGACAAAAGAAAATATTAGTATAAGGAAAGTGGAAACGGACACTATATGAAATTGAAGAAATTTATAAGTTAAAAGAAACTAACCCTCTGCCATTTTGGGGTAAATTGAACTTTGCACCCTCAGAAAGAATACACCATTTTTCAATTCTCACCTTCGAGTTTCAATTGTGGCAATATGCATCCTAAATCTTCAACCGAGTTTCAACCTTTTGTTATGTTTGGTAAAAAAATATTGACAAAAATATGGTGAAAAAATACAATATTTGTCCATGAAGTTTTATTAGAAAAATTAAAAATTATAGTGTGTACAATTCGACTTTTATTCCACATTTTTTCCTTATAGGCTGTGATCTCTTATGATAATCATCCACGGTTAAAACGTAGATTATTGGACGATATATATATATATATATATATATAGAGAGAGAGAGAGAGAGAGAGAGAGGGAGAGAGAGAGAGAGGTACGCTCTTTCGCAAGAGTAAATACTAGTAGAGTAATGACAGAGTGCATAACACTTACTAACAAATTCTACTAACTGAGTAGAATGTCTAGGTGGCAGTGTTGGGCCCAATAATAAAATATACAAATTTAACTCAATATCAACTGGGTCCTACACTTCCACCTAGACAGCCCACCCAGTTGGTGATGGCTGGTGGCGGTGGCAGGCTTGATGGTGGTAGTGGTGCTTTGTGGGTCAGGTCCTCAAGTTAATAAAGTGAGGTGTGTATATATATATATATATATATATATATATTATATTTTGTAACTGGGCCCTACACTTCCATCAAGACATTCCACTTACTTAGTATAATTTGTTAGTAAGTGTTATGTACTCTATCATTACTCCACCGGTATTTGCTCTTGCGAAAGAGTGTACCTCTCTCTCTCTCTCTCTATATATATATATATATATGTGTGTGTGTCTTCTAATAATCTACGTTTTAAGAGTGGATGATTATCATAAGGGACCACGGCCTAGAAGGAAAAAAAATGTGGAATAAAAGTGGAATTGTACACACTATAATGTTTGATTTTTCTAATAAAACTTCATGGACAAATATTGTATTTTTTCACCATATTTTCGTCAATATTTTTTGACCAAATATAACAAACGGTTGAAACTCGGTTGAAGATTTAGGGTGCATATTGCCGCAATTGAAGCTCGAAGGTGAGAATTGCAAAATGGTTTATGTTCTTTATAAGGGTACAAAGTTCAATTTACCCCCAAAACAAACTGAGTAGAAGTTTGGCTTATCCATAATCTATGCCCGATTAGTAATCACTTTTTTGATTGATAAAAGTGTAAATCACTTAAAATAATAGAGCCAAATATTAATGTAGCAAATCCTTGCACAGTATCAAGATATTTCAGAGAGTTGCAGTTTCACTTGAATTTCCCACGCATATTTCAGGGAGTAAGGCCAGTTCTCAATGTTATGTCTTTAAGATATCCTTCGGACTATTTATCTTGATCTTGTCGGCCACCTTTTGGCGTATTAGATTGAGCAGGCTCTTTATGTTCACGTGGTTTGCTGCCTGAAAATAAAGCCATTCACAAATGAATTAATTTAAATCCAACACAAACAATATCAAGTATCAGATCACCTGCCAAAATGTAACCGAAAGACTGGCATATTAATATAAAAAATGGTCCAGATTGAAATAAAAAAAATCAGATGGTTTAGCTTACTTCTGCCTTCTCAAATGCCGCCCAAAATATAGGGTACTTTCATCTTTCTAGCAAAAAGAAACGCATATCTATTATTACCATTTGTTTTTCCTCTCACTGTCAAGTTTCTCAAGGACACAAACCGTATCAACAACAGCCCTCCCTTCTCATTTTATATTGATCTCCTCACTCTTGCCTCCTTCCTAAAGGAAATAGTAACTTATTTGTGGCATTGGGAAGGAATGAGGGTTTGAACATTAACACAAGTCGCAAGAAAGAAGAATAAATTACTCATTTGACCTATAAATTATTTGAATTATTTTAAAATGGCCTTTAAACTTTTGAAGTATCAAGTCAACCCTCAGCTATTAAAATTAGGGTTGTGCACCGGTCGGATCGGTTCGATTTTGGACGGTAATTCAAACTGAACCGATCGGTTCGGTTTTGATCGATTTTCAATTTTGGTCGATTTTTTTGAGGGATCAGAAATGGTTTTGGTCTCCTGATTTTCAAATGGCGTTTGACAAGCTGAAGAGAGCAATACTGAGCGAATCAGTGCGAAAATTATCTGAATTTAAGAAACCGTTCAAGGTAGAAACGGATGCCTTCGAATTTTGGTCGATTTTGGAGGCTGGTTAATGATTTTTGGATAGATATAAAAATAGAAGTTATTTAAGGGTTTTTTAATATAAATATTGATGTCGACTCGCTTCGTTTCGTTTCGATTCGAATCGGTTTTTTCCTTGTGTCGATTTTTTAAATCCTTAAACCGTATATCGAACCGGGCTAAAACAAATGTCGGTTTCAATTCAATTCGGGTCGATTCGATTTTCGCGTCGGTCGATTTTTTTGCACACCCCTAATTAAAATAGTTTTTAAAAAGGCCTCTAGTCAAATGCATAAGTTTTAAATTTCTTTTTCCAGTACAAGGATGCCTTTATAAATGTAAATCTCTTAGTTTCCAGTACAAGGATGCCTTTATATATATATATATATATATAACAGGGTATGCCCGTACCTAAAGGCACACGGATAATTTTCTGCAATATAAATTTGTGAAGAGTCATAAAATTTTTACAATTTAAATAAGCATAAACTTAATTTTTTTTTTATAAAACTTCCTTTACTTATAAAACTCTCCACACTACATAAATAAAAATACGACAACAACAATATCAGTAGTCCATCCACGACCTCGAATTAACAACATCAATAATCCGTCCAAAGAATTGAATATGTACACAATTTAAGTCGTAAAAGATTTTTATAACACAAAAGTTTATTTTTTTTTTAAAAGTTGGGCAGATTTTACTTTTTTATAGAACTATCCACCATATTTAAAAAATAAAAATACTCCAATAATATTAATAGTTCATCAAGGACTTCATATAAATAACATATTAGCCATTACATACTAATTTAAGTCGTTCACTTTTACAACAAAAATGTGTAAACAATTTAGAAAATTTTGAATAAATATCCTTTGTTTATACGATTATCCACCCTATTTTAGAAATAAAAAAAATACTCCAACAACAACAATGTTCAATCCCAAGAACATACACATAAAAGAGGAAACTATATTGAACATTTACTTTTTAAAATCATAAATGCACATTACAATTGAATTTAAATAAAATAAATGTACGCAATCCAAATATGTGATTGTGTCCATATTACCAATAATTTTGTTATGCCGAATTTATTCTAGACCAAATAGACAATGAGACAGCTTATAAGAAAAAATTGCACACAACGAAATTCTAATTTTAGTTTTCAAATATAGGAAATTGCATAGCAAGCCCAATTAAGTTTGTCTCGTTATAATTCAGAATACTCCAATTCTATCCAACGTGTAGATCTGAAACTTCAATAACAAAATAAACTTAACAGTGAAATGGAATGCCAAATAAACTTAGGTAATACTATATTTATGTAAAAACTAAAATATATTAATATAGCTGACATTACTTTTATATTAAACCAAAATATTACAATACTTGCCTCATCCAAATATGTTGCGATCGAGAGAGAGATCTAGTGCTTTGATTGGATTCTTTAAATCAAACAATTACATCGTTTGTAAGATGAAGCTCAATAAGTACTATGAACATAACTCTCTATGGACTGATTATTCTCAATCTCATTTGAACAACTAATATCTTTTTCCCTAAATAAAAGATATCCATTGCTTTTTTTACTTGTTCCATTATTGTGTACGATTTTAAATTTCTTTAAAATCGTTCTTATACACGTATTTATTGTCGCTAATGCATATATAGAAGTGCAAGTAATATATAATACCCAACACTGTCAAACACAAAAGTGCTCCTCAGCGCTAGAATTGCAGCGCTATGAGAACTTGGAGTAGGCAGGGTCCCAGTTTGAGCAAAGCTAAAACTGAAATTATTAAATACAATATCATGGTCGTGATAATATATTTGAATATAAAAAAGGCTACTAAAATGTGACAACCCGCGATCCGAGATAAGGGGTGGCCTGCCCGATACTCAAACGTAACAGGAATCATGGATGGATATCATTCTCAACATCACAAATATATACTGAGTATACGGGAAAACCACCCAATAAATCAGAAAACGAGTTGCCAAAAAATGTAAAATTTTAAAAAATGCGGTTATGAAAATTTAATTTAAACAACCCAATCTGATAAGCAAGTGAAATTCCACAAAAATATATATAATACAACTAAAACAAATATATACAAATGGACCGAATAAGTTGTCGGTCCACAGCTACGTAGAACACCGAACAACCATTTAATATCATATATAATACATTCATTAATCAATTACAAATGTTTGGGTCACACGCCGGAGGGAAAAGACCCGATCATGTCTAAAATAACAAGGAGAAAACGTCTAGTTCAAGGTCCTGTAATAACCCGCAAAATCTTACAGCTCGTCGAAAGCCAAGGGATGGAAATATCATAATGGGCGTCCTTGCGGTGGAGCACCTGAGCGGATACAATCATATATATACAACAAGGAAAATAAACCGGTCAGGGCCGGGTTTTATATGATCACCAGAAGAATAAAAAGCATGAAAGAAATGAACAGTTATGCATAAATAATAAGGATGATAAACTTACATTACAATTTATCTAAAAGAATGAAATGAAATGGCATTTACATAAAAGAAAGAAAAGTAAATGACTTCCATTTAAAACCTTTGCTCATTAATCCAATTACCATATCCTCCTTACATTCCTTAATAGGAATAAAACCATTTATTTGGTTTAAATCAAGAAGATATAATTTCCTTTAATTTATTAACTTCCATAGTTAATTATCTTTCCATTTTATCTTTCAATTCCTTAATAGGAATATCATAAATATCAAGTGCTCTTTATGGCACATAAATTTCAATCTCGTGCTCTTTATGGCACGTAACCATGCTCTTTATGGCATTTATCATACGCTCGTTGTGGCGTTTAACAACCATCAAGTCCCACTTGATGAAAATATAGTTATATTCATATACATATAACGATTCTAAGACCGCCCGTCCGGATTTCCCCATTGTGCGCCCCCCTAAATGACCATCATCTTCCAGGGCCTAACATAAGACAACCTAGGCACCTATCGCAATACGTCGGGAAGCGGCCATGTGCCTGCGGGATAGTCAAGATCACACCCGAAATCTCCTACCCATCGCAGAAAATATACATATAACAAACGCTCACATGGCCTAGGACTATATCCACCCTGCGTTAATTTGCCAGGGGGCTTCACCTCAAGAGCGAACTTCCCTTATGATGTCATTTAGAGAGGCGTGTTCAACCATATTTTATTAATTTCCATTTCATGATTGAGTAAATGATTATTTACATTTTTCAATCTCATTTTCATATTCAATCCTCATTTACCAATTCCATTTCCATTATCCATGTTTTAGGTTCATTTTATTCGAACCCATAACTATTAAACAATTTGGTTCATATTATTCGAACCTAATACCTTTACTAATTTGGTTCACTTTTGCGAACCTATCACCATCGAATATTATTGTTGATATTCCTCAAATTTCAAGTCCAGACTAAATCTCCCAATGATCGCTATGATTCTACGAATCCCCAAAATTCATATAATCTCAATAAGCCCCTAAAGTCTCCAAGCATGGGCTTTCAAACTCCTAACTTCTACAAATTTAATAGAAGAAGTAATGCCTTAACATTACTTTAAACCTCCCCGGAATAAACCCTAGATGAACCCATTTCTAGTCTAGGGTAACGACCAAACTCAGCTAATACTCTAGGACTCTAAGTTTACTTCATTCAAGAAGATTCCTAGGTCCTAATCCAAAAGAAGAAAGATGAAAATTAAAAGGAAAAAGACCGAAAACTGCTGGAACCGAATCGATTCGCCCTAAGGGCCGAATCGATTCGCCCCAGCGAATTGATTCGCTCTGAAAGCGAATCGGTTCGATAGAAAATTTCAAGTTTCTGCATTTGCCGAATCGATTCGGCCTTAACCCGAATCGATTCGGAAACACAGACCTGGGAAGCTGCTTCTATGCGAATCAATTCGCCCTAGGGGCCGAATCGATTCGCCCCTGCGAAAATGCCAAGAATGTCTATGGAGTCTTGAACTCCAATTTCTACCCAACTCCAAAACCAACCCCAACCGAAATCATTTGCTGAAATTATTACACCCTAAATGCCTCTAACTTCCAACATTTATCATTATTAAACACCCAAATCCATTTTCAAGGGTTTAATACCCATAAATCCAACAAAACCCTAAAATGGTTAAACACAACAAATTCACAACTATCAACACTAATTATTCTACTTAAATCAGATAATAGCAAGTAGATAACTTGCCTTGATGTAGGAAAATCAGATTTGAGGAAGATACAAGCAAGATCCAAGCTCCAATCTCTATTTTCTCCAAAGTTCTCTTCCTCTCTCTCTAGGGCTCAATTGGGTTTTAAGAGAAATGAGGGAAAAATAATAAGGTTAGCAAGACTTAATCGGGCCTTAAGTCTAGAATTGTCCACTTAAATGACCAATACGCGATATAATAAATCGCAACTACACATTTAAGCTATAACCAGTCAAAAGTGCCCAAAATACCAAAATACATTATGGCACTTATTTTGACTATCTCACACCTACCGGGACTAACTACAGCCTCCAAATTATCATTTGGAAATTTTATAACTCATTTTACTTCCGGTTTCATATTAAACCAAATTGTCCTTTTATATCTTATGACACTATATATCACCTCATGGATATTTTTACCTACCCATCAGGTAATCATACAACATTTTAGTAAATATTAACCTTTTCCACATTAAATTAATATTTACTCAACATCCATCATTTTATAATTAATTACTACACATAGTAAATAAATATAAAATAGGCTATCAGAAGAGAGGGTTATTACATAAAATTTGGGAATGAACTCCAATTATGTCCATTAAATAAAGACCACCGGTACTTATTGACAGCAATATAGAATGTAATGAGACCAACCTGCCTGTCCTGGGGTATATCGGCTTTTTGCTTTGCTATCGCGACAGTCCGAGAGAGCCAACCAATAGCATCAACTAAACCTCGTGAAGCAGCACCATTATTAATCCAAACTCTCCCTTATGCGATCTCTTCCATTTCATCTACCTGTAACAGAATGATTGAGATTGCAACGAATTGATAAAAATAAAAAACAATTCCAAAGTGCATCTTTGATGGACTAACATTCATGGCTCTTGAATAAGTTGCCTTGTCACAAAATTATTTATATGCACTCTCTGCAGATTTGGCGAAGAGTTCTACTTCATTTGGTCTGCAAGTTAAATTTCAGTACTTTTAAGTGGTAAACGGGTAATAACATGTAGAAAGAGAAGTCAAAAGTATTTAGTATTACTTAATAAACTAATTTGGTACACAGACTCACCTGTCCATGGACCTAATGAAAAGGAAAATAAACAACACTCAAATAAAAATAACCTAAAATAGGGGGAAAAAATTAGAAATAATGTAGGAATGTCATATAGTTGAAGGTATCACACCATGGAGATTCCAGTTCCGGAGGAAAGAGAAATGCACAAATAAATTATCGTGGAAAAATGTGCATGATTTCTAGTAGAAAAAAATGTACCGTGTCAGGGAGAATATTGTTGACCATTTATGTAGAAAAAAATGCGCAAATAAATTATCGTGGAACCCAATAAAAACAAAAAATCAAATAAAAAAACATAAATAAACATAAATAAACCTAAAATCGGTAAAGAAACCTTGGTGGTAGTTCACAATTTCAAACTTCTATAAGCTTATGATGTAAATGAAAGAGGGTTACCCCTTTTCTCCCTCCTGCCAATATAATAATAAAATTATATGAATGCCAACCAAATAATATCTTACAATATCTATATAATATCCAATAATATAATAATTAAAAAGTAATAAAAATTCTTACCAATTTCAATATCTCCTAATCCAATAACAACATAATACATCTGCCGACAAAAACTAAGTATTTAAGGTCAATCCATACGAGATTAAAAACATTTGAGATCTTTCACAATAAATCATTCCCTGAAAACTGGGCTGCAAGATTGGAAATAAAATTAGCTTCATAGCTCAACATCTAAAAACAAAGAATATTATACCCAATCACCAAAATAGAGCTACAATGTGAAACATTCTTTAATTCACACTGCATAATTTCTAGAAGCGTTGTAAATCCAAATACTTCTAGTAACACTTTCATGAAGAATAAGAAAGCTTAATCAGCCATATCCATTGATAGGTTAACATATAATAATGAATACCTTCAATGTGCACCGTCACAATACCGGAGGATAAAAAAGAGCAATAAAATACCAACAACAGAAACCATTGCTTTAAAAAATGATAGCCAAGGTGAACAATATCAAAAACAAAAACACCAAATACTTTTCTATTTGACTCAAATTCCTTTTCATTGCCTATAATATGAACATACACTCCAATCAATAAATTGAAAGTGTGTATGTGAGTGAGAGAGAGAGAGAGAGAGTATACCTTGTGAGCACACGATTGTAAGACTAGATTATTACTGGAAAAAAACTTTCAAAAAAATTGTTAGTTACGCACCGTTGTGAGAAACAAAGTATATAATGAATAATTCATATAATAAAAAATAAGTATATGAGTTTTATAATCTAAAAAAGTGTGAACGTTTCTTGGTAACCGTGACATATAACTGAAAATGAAGGAAATAATGCCTCAAAACTAGACATCTCAATTTTTAATGAGTCAGTTACAACATCACCAATCATCATATAGGTACAGGGTTACAATATTTAAATTTAAGCAAAGATGAGTACTAATAATAGAATGAATAACAAAAATATAGTACCAGTAGCCTTTCTTAAATAATTATTAACTACCAACCCCCCTAAAAAATGAAGTTCAAACCCCTAAGCAGCCATTTCTGGAACTCCAATAACTTGATGTTAAAGAGAAAATGAACAAATCCCTCAATTAGGTGAACAAAACATATGATGTTAAGAGAGAAAATGAAAAAATCTCTAAATTAGGTGAACAAGTCCCTAAATTAGGTGAAAACCCAAAATTACAAAGCCCTAGACCTGCAATTGAAAAAAATGATCAAGACGAAAGATGTCAAACTCAGTTGGCCAAAAATACTGTAACAAAAATAAACAAAAACACGGATATATCACCTGTAACTAAGCCTGTCATTAACATGAACTGGGTGATCTAAATCAGCAGCTCTGGACCATCAAAACCAAGGTTTGGTAAGAAAGAGGCGTTGTGGATGTGTTTGTCAGTTTGACAGAGTTAGGGAATGAGTATTTGGGTTCGGGGGTAGGTTTGGAGAGGGAGAGAAAGAGAGGGCGGATGATTTTGAGAATGAGGGGTAGGGTTTGAAGTGGGTTGGGTATGTGTTTACCAAAATAGGCTTGTATTTGAATTAAATTGGAAGAAGGGGAATTAATTAGAGAGAAGAAAAAGAGGGGGAACTCAAATTTTTAAGGGGTAAAAGAGGAAACACATGAATTAATTTGCTTATGACATATAAGATGTCTCTTCTGATGTCATATGAATAGTGTTAAATTTTATCCCTTATTTATATAGAAGATATATATGGCAACCCCCTCCCAACCTCTTTTGGCCTTCAATATTATTGCAGTTTTTGTTTTACACCTTAAAACACGTCATGTGCGACACATGATCATTTTTTATTCAAGCTAAGGATTAAAATAAACAAAAGGGTCTTTTTAAAACTATTTTGATAGTTAAAGGGGTGACTTGAGACATTTTATAGTTTTAGAGACCATTGTGAAAAAATCCAGATAACTAAGGGGTCAAATGAATATTTATTCTAGAATTAATATTACTTAAGGTGGATGGAGATGGCTTAACAGGAAATTAATTTGCTAAAAGGGTGTTATAAAAAAAAATTCAGAAGGATGGTTGAGAGTGTTATGTGTCAAGGAGGGTTAACTGGGATTTGCATATGGTGGTATGCAAGAGGAGAAATTTGCAGAAGTATGTATGTACTTAACTTATGTTCATTTGAAGCATTTAAGTAGGTATGGACCACTTGATACAGAAAACAAAATATTCCTTAGAATTTATCTACTCCAACTGAATGAGTTTACAAAGAAATTGGAGATGCAGTAATCCTCATATGTTAGGTGAGTGATGAGCATGCTATGAAATCAAACCATCTCTCTATATTCCTTCCTAACCACCTGTTTATGTCAATATTTGTTACAGACATTTATCTCTGGGTGAATGCCTCTAAAGGTTTATTCCAGTAGCCCGTGGAAGTTTTTTTTATCATATCTGCAGTTTTCTCTATCATGGTTTATTAAGTATGAATTTAATATTGTTGTAAGTATATTTAGTACAGGTTCTTCAAGGAACCGTGTGAAGATGAATGATCAAACTTAGAGAAATTCACGGAATATTATGTGTTGAACCATTTGCATATACATTTTCTAACTTATCACCACATCCGAGTACAATCACCCCCCCCCCCCCCCCTCTCACCCACCCACCCACCCAAAAAGAAAGGCTCATATATGCTAAGCTTGATATTACTCACGGTTTTTTTGAATGGTGTTTCCAAATGCAAAAGAAATCACTAAGTTTTGGCCTCTGATGATGTTGCTTGGCCGGGATAAAACCATCGCTTAGTAAGTTGTGGTGACAGCCCCTTTACAATGTTAGGATATTCCTTCTATGTTTTGGATATATAAATGAATCCTCAAATCGATGTTGATCTCAGTGGAAGCATGAAGCGTCTATAACAGAGGAGATTAACAATATCCAAGAGCCTTCTTTAAAGGAAATCCCTTTTCATCAAACAAAAATGGTCAACGAACTTCGGATCACCCGTCGACCATGTTCAAATTGGTACACCAAGACCCAATAATGATTTCCAGACCGGAGGCCATCATTGTCGTCCAACAACTAAGGAGATGATCGGCGATCGGCCACCGCGAAATCCAAAGCATCAGAACCATATGAGAAGAAACATACGTGTCCACAACACCAGATCCTTGTTAGAACATGAAGCACATAGCCACGAAAAGGATAAATCTCGGGAGACCCTCTAATTGTACACACTTCGTAGATACACTGCATTAAAAGCTTATACCTTATTATTTTTGGTCCCTCCAGGGCATCAACCAATGCATTAAAAATTTGTACTTATATTTGTCTTATTCAAGGGTCCCAAAATTGTGTACAATTAGGGGGTCTCCCTAGTCTTACTCCCACGAAAATGGATAAGTCTTATCTCTCTCAAAAAGTTTACATCGGTGGTGACATGTGCCCTCATAGTAGGTGGGACCTGCCACGCATGAAGCGGAACAAAAATTGTTGTGAATCAAATACTGTGAAGTCATGATTAACCCATACAGATCAATTGCGTTTTAATTTCTAAGACAATCAAATAAATGTTGATATCAGTAATAAGAGAAGGCGTGCTCCGTCTAAAACAAATATTGAAAGATGATGTAAATCACCCGTCAAAAGGCTCCTAAAATTATCTAAACACACACCTTTAGAGAGAGAAATACTCTTTTCTATTGTCAAAATTCAAGTTTTCATCAAATGAGGCTACAAGGGGGTATTTAAAAGTAGGAGTAGCTTAGGCTCCAAGCTAAGACACTAATTATAAAAATTCTACTATTACTCTTAGCTTTTAAATACTACAACAAAACAAAATAAAATGCTTTAATAAAAATAAATAAAAATAGCAAAAAAGTAAAACACTATTTTGCCCAAAAATTACCCAAAAATGGTAATTATGCCCTCGATTAACACTAATCTCGCCTCCTTGAAAAAGTGTTTATCCTTGAACTCAAAGGGGAAGACCGACTTAATCTCCTTCCAACACCTTAAACAAGGTGTGCTAGGGCAGCTCCTCAGAAGCATCCAAGTAGTCAGGTGGGTGATCTATCGCCAATAGCGCACGACGTTGGGGGGGGGGGGGGGGAGCACTCAGATTTTCGGTGCCCAACATTATCATAATTGTAGCAGAGGAAGATATGAGATCCCGGAGGTGGAGCAACAAGGGTAGCGGAAGTAGGAATTGAAGATATCACTGGAGGAGGAACTTGGCGTAAATCGGCGTAGGCGGAGCCTGTAAAGCCAGGAGAGCTATGGGCACTGTGTGGTAAGACTTACCCTTAGCGGCGTACTTGACCGCCTTCAGGAAGGTTGGTATCTCTCTTATGACTAGATCGTACTGAATATACGACTGCAAATCCAATATATAGTAGCTGATCGGTTGATCCTCCGTCTTAAGAAGGCGAGCTTTATTGCATAGAAGTTAAACTACTCTGTATACTCCACTACTGATAAGGTGTCATGTCTGAGAGATTGAACGCGGAAAGGTCGCGCTCGTAGGTAGGTGGGATGAAGGACGCCTGAAGAGTAGCCTTCAGCTCAAGCCAAGTCTGAATAGAAGGCAATCCGATTGTCGTACGGTGATAGCAGAGGTCGTTCCACCAAACCTGGGCAAAACCCTGAAACTTCGTGGCTGCAAGGAGGACACAAGAGTTTCCTTGGACCCGTTTGTACTCAATCTGTCTCCATTGAAGAAAACCAATCAACCATAGCATCTGGAGAGAACCTCCCGTCAAACATAGGCATGTCTATGCAGATATTCCTGTGGAGGCTCCGAAAAAGCAGCTGAAGGGCCATAGAGAGGGGGCCCTCGTCCTGATGAGCATCGAGACCCATCACGTCACCTGGCATAGGTGGAACAACATCAACTGGAGGGGGAGGTATATGTTGAGGTGGTGGATGAAGAGGCTGACCGTGATGGGGATAGTGAGGGCAAGTGCCTATCAAATGGCCAAGCTCGCTGTAATAGAAGCATCGACGGTCTCGAAGTGGAGCGTGATGGGGGTATCGGGTGGGGGTGGAGGTATCCAATCCAAAATACTGGGGTAGCTATCCCCAAACTTGGAGGAGGATGCGAAGGAACCCGAATGTAGTAGTGAGAGGGTGTAGTGGGAGAGCGTAGGATGCAAAGGTGGAGGGTTAGGGTGGGTGGTTATCCGGGGGGTTGGATGGTGTGAACCGGGGTTGGAAGGGTGATCAGGACTCTCTAAAATGATGGCCCAAGCTCCCGAGGTAATCAAACAATCCAAAGGAGTGCAGGGATTATTCGGGTGGCCCAGTGGGGGGATGATATAGGCTCAGGGGCTGAAATGAGGTGAAGGCACCAAAAAATTTAGGTGGGTTGGGGTATGGGTGGGGTAGGGGCTGGTTTTGGGTGCATGGTCCAATGTGAGAGGACATGTTTGGATCGGGATGAGTTGGGGAATATTTCGGGCATAGGTTAGGGTCGAGAGGGGGATTTTGGAGGTCCGACTGATATGGGTGAGGAGTTGGGGCTGGTTGGTCGGGGTTTTGGATGTGGAGAAGTGGGAACGGGTTTTTTTTTGGGGGGGGGGGGTCGAAAGCTAGGGGTTGCTATCTGAGGAGGGGAGAGGAACCAATGGGGGTTAGCGGTGGGCGGAATGACCTCCGAAGGTTGGCCCAGGTCAAAAGAAGGTGGGCGGGGCTCTATTTTATGATCGACATGGTTGGGATTTGTTTTTAGTGGGTCGACGGGTATGGGGATGAAGCTGGTGGTTAGGCGATTAGGGTAAGGGTTTTTTGTGCAGCGGGTTGGAGCGGGTAAGGGTTTTGGGTTGAAAGTCAGCTGTTAAAGCTTGATGGGGGTGGTGGTTATCGTGGATTGTTGTTTCGTAGAGAGGAGTTGGAGGAGTGAGTCAAACTTCTTATTGAAATCTAGGGCTTGATGATCCATTTTGTTCCCTAGTTCTTGCCTCAACTTTTGAATCAAATCAAGTTGTTGTTTGGATCTCTTGAGAGCCATTGGAGAGTAGAGAACGATTTTGATAATAAAAAATCACCAATACACTAGCACCAATGTAGAGCTTCACCCACTCTGATACCAATTTGACGTAAACCACCCGTCAAAAGGCTCTAAAATTATCTAAACACACCTTTAAAGAGAGAAATACTTTTTTATATTATCAAAATTCAAATCTTACTCAAATGAGGATACAATGGGTATTTAAAGGGAAGAGTTGCTTAGGCTCCAAGCTAAGACACTAATTACTAAAAAGCCATTACTACTCCTAGCTTTTAAAACAAAACAAAAGAAAATTCTTTAATAAAACTAAAAAAAATAACAAAAAAAAGTAAAATACTATTATGCCCAAAAATGGCAATTATGCCCTCGATTCACATAAAAAGATCTCTAAGAATATTTGTATATATGTACCAGATTTGGTTACATATTATATTTTGTTAGTTGAGAGATTTGTGGGAGACTTGTTGGATGGAATATAAGTCTTCGGAATCAGTTTTTATTTTCCTTTTTTTAGGAAGATTAGTCGTCCCTTTCTGTTTTCTAAGAAGAGATCTATAAATACGTGTCATTCAATATAGAAAATTCACTCAACTATTTTCATATTTTATTCTTTGTTTTCAATCGAGATTTAATCAAATTGAGGCGTGGAACTATTATTAGTTAAATGCGAGGAAATCCAATGAAAAATTAATTTTCGAGAAGAGTACGTCATTTGGGAGATAAATTGACCTTCAATGAGGCCATGGGACCACCCACCCATAAGCCTTAATTCCTCCCCAGTCCACATTATGCCCAAATTTGAGGGCTTCTTTACACAGGACTTTGTACCATGTTGGCATATGAGACCAATCACCCATTGTCAGGCCTCAAATTTATTCCAAACTCACTGGGAATCCAACAATGGCGGCAACATAAGAAGATATATGGATAATTCCAATCAAATTTGTTTCAATAGTAAAATAGTTGTTCATGTTACTCGGCGACCTCATCTAAGTCCCAGCATTGACCGGCACAATATTCGACTTTGGAACTTCAACCCCAAAATATGATTGGATGAATGCAAATATTTGTTGGTCATATGAGCTCAGTCACTTCGAATTTTGATCGCATCTTGTCACCGAAAAATAATTAATAGAAGATAATTCATCATAACCGGATTGGCTCATTCACATGCCGAAATTGGGGGCTACATAGTGACAACTGATTTAAAATAATCCATGTGCACCAAGTCGGACACCCGAGAATTTTCCAAAAAACCCACTAAAGCGGTACGACTTAAAATAAGTCGGGCCTACGTTGGCATCTCGTGCACCCCCAGTGGTGGAACTTAAAACCCACTCAAGTGGAGGAATGACTTACAACAAGTTCGCCGACATTTGGCCTCCAGTGCACCCAACGGTGGCACTTAAAACCCACTCAAGTAGTGGAACGACATATAACAAGTCGAGCCTACGTTTGCATCTAGCGCACCCCAGCGGTGGTACCTAAAACCCACGCAAACAATAGCACCACTTAAAATAAGCCGAGCCTACGTTTGACATCTATCGCACACCAATGGTGGCACCTAAAACACACTCAAGTCGGTTGCCAGGGAATCTGGTAAATTACCCACCTAAAATGGTCAAATTGATCCCCTACGATCAAGATTAGCGACTAACGGTTGAGCTGGTCTATGAAGACCAATATTAGCCTGATCAGGCTAATTTCGGCCTACCTCAACCTCATTTGACCTAATATGGTCAAACTGGTCTCTTACGAATCGATCACAATTTACCATAAACGGTCATATTGGTTTACAACGAACAACATTAGCCTAAATTCGGCCTCCTCAACCTCATTAGACCTAAGGTGGTCAAATTGTTTTTGTATGATCAAAATTGACCATAAATGGTCAAGCGGGTCGACGATGGTGAACATTAGCTTGAGAAGGATGAATTCGATCTACCTCAGCCTCATTCGAGCTAAGATGGTCAAATTGATCTCTTACGATCTTAATTGATGATTAAGGGTCGAGTTAGTCTATAACGAGCAATATTAGCCTAAGACGACTGAATTCAGCCCGCTTCAGCCTCTTTTGACCTAAGATGGTCAAAATGATCTCTTATGATCATAATTAAACATTAACGGTCAAGTTAGTCTAGAACAACCAACATTAGCCTAAGATGGCTGAAATTGACCTACTTCGCTACCAATTGACCTTTAACGGTCGAGTTGGTCTACAACGGCCAATATTAGCCTAAATTTGGCCTCCTTCAGCCTAAGGTGCTCAAATTGATCTCGTACGATCAAAATTGAGCATAAATGGTCAAGTTGGCCTATGACGACCAACACTAGCCTGCGAAGGTTGAATTTAGACCGCTTCGGGCTCATCTGACCCATAGCTGCCAAAGGCGTGCATAATCATACACCTAGATGCAAGGCGCACCTATAGAGACTTGCTTTAGCCTAGGAGCGACGATTTCAAAAAGGGGCGCGCGTAAAGTCTCAAGGCGCAATTAGGCGCGAGGCGCATGCCTAGGCGTGGCTGGTTAAAGTTGCCTTATTAAAAAAAATTAACTATTTTTAACTTTCTTTTTCTATGTTTTTTGGGTTTTTCCTTGCTTCATTGTTCTCTTTACTTTTTGTCTTCTTCATTCTTTCGCTATTTTTCATTTCATATTTACTCTTTTTTTCTTTTCTTTTCCATTTTCCTGCCTTTCTCCTTTTCCTTTTTGATGCTCTGTTTTGTATGTTGCAGAGAAATTTTAACAAAAAATCCAATTTTTTTTGCCTTTTCTTGAATATTTTATTCCTCCTTTTGTGCTTAAAAGGGAGTAAAAACAGCGGGCAAAATGGCATTATATATCTTTTTGAAAATTGAATTAGCTGACTTCTTTTTTACAATCATTTGTTAGTGTTGTAGTTTTGTTCTCGTTCTCACACTCGTACTTGTTAGCGGTGGTTATCTTTTTATTTATTGTCTTGCACTTATTGGATATTTTCAATTTTAATATTATGTTAATATATTTGTTATATTTTGAACTAATTTTTATATGTAATTTGATTTTATAATATATCTTGATAAGTTTTATATTTAAATATAGGAGCGATTAACCCTTGGCACCTTGGTGCGCCCTGTTCCGTAATCAATTGCAATGTTATTCTTTCATCTTGGGTTATGCATTGAATCAAATATGTATTTGTAATATAAATTATTATTTATGGTATGATATATAACATTATTACACATGTAATAAATAGAATATATTTTCTTTGTAATTTTTTTGTGAAAGTGCACCTTGTTTCAAACATGCTTGCGCCCCGCCTTAGGCCTAGGCACCATGGACCTTATGCCTTAATTAACTATGATCTGACTTAAGATGGTCAAAATGATCTCTTACGATAAATATTGACCATTAACGATCAAGTTGGACTACAACGTTCAACACTAGTCTAAGACGGCTGAATTCAACCTCCTCGACCTCATTTGACCTAAGGTTGTCAGGTTGATCTCGTACAATTAGAATTTACCATAAATGGTCAAGTTGGTCTATAATGATGAACACTAGCCCGAGAAGGCTAAATTCGGCCTACCTCGTCACCATTTGACCTAAGATAGGTAAATTGATATCTTAGGATCATAATTGACCATTAACGGTCACACTACGCCAAAAACATCAATTTGGTACACCTTGATAATAAAAATCTGGCACAGTTTAAAACTGTGCCAAATTCTGGTACAGTTTAATGATAATCTAGAACATTTTAAAATAGTGCCAAAATTTGGCACTGTTTTAAAGTGTGCGACAATTTCGTACACTTGATTAAAATATAAAATATCCGAAAAAATAATTTTACTAAATTTGTGTATCCCTTGCTCTCATTCCCGTTCACCATCTATTTTCTTCGATTTCTCTCTCTCATTCTCTCCGATCAGCGTGGATATCTCTCTCCGGTCATCTCGATCTCTCATCTCATCTCTCTCTCTCTCTCTTCGCTCAGCTCTCTCTCACTCCAGTAGCAGAGGTAAACTTGTTTTTCGTTTTATTTTTTCAATTTAGTTTTTATTTTGTATGTATTATTTGTATGACTACGATGTGAATGAGATGAGGTTGTTTTGAGGTGGGGGAATGGGTTACTTAAAATTTATGTGCAATAATATTTTTTTTCTTGGGTGTGCCTGGAATAGAACATAGTGTTTAATGTATTTGTCTAGGACTTGCAACCTCATAGAATTTGAAATCCAGGGTTGTTTGTCTAAAATTTGTAATCGTTAAACACTTTTTTTATGGAATAAGTGTTAATGAACACAACACATTATTTGTCTAACATTTGTTGATTCGAGAATCTTTACATGTTCATTGAAAATGATGAATTTTGTAGCTTATACACATTATTTAAAGGCTATTGATTGTTTTTAATTTTTGCAGATTTGGGTTTACTCATTTTTTTAGTCTTTACTAAACCAATAGGTTTCATCCTTTTATGTTTTGTAATCTGATTCATATGTTTGAATAATTTCCATTTAACAGGTACTCTGAAAGCTACAGAAGATTTTGGGGTTTTCTCATTCTTATCGGTAGTACTTTCATCCCTCTTTTATATTAGTATCTTCATTTTTATTTTCTGAGTTGATTTAATTTTATATATTGATTCTCACTTTGCTATTTAATTTTACATGGTCGGTTTGCCTCTCAGCTCAGCCAACCAACACTCAACTTTCTTACTTTTCCATTTCATTTATAATCCTTTATTACATGGTCGGTTTGTAGTTTTATTGTTAGCTTTTATGGCCGTGGAGGCTTTTGTAATTTTATTATTATATTTTATAGTCGTGCGGGCTTTACATTACACAGGTATTATATTAGCAGGTTTTAGAATGTTCAGAAAATAGAGAAAAATCTGCCCAATTTTTTGGTCTGTGAACTATTATTACTTGTAATATTTTGAAGTTTGTAAGTACATTAGTTTATCAACAACTTTCAAGATTCGCAATTTGTGAATTTTCTTGTTTTCAAATAATTAATTTTTTTTCTTTGATCCAAAAAATTTGGCACAGTTCAAAACCGTGTCAAAAGTATCAATTTTTGGCATCATTTTTAACTGTGCCAAAAGAGTATCAAAATGTACTCGATCTGGCACAGTTATAAAATGTGTCAAAAGTGTATTAGAAATATCAAATTCTGGCACAGTTTTAAAGTGTGCCATAAGTGTTCCTGTTTGGTCAAATTTGGCACACTTTTGAGCTGTGCCAGAAAAAAATGGCCGTTTTTAAATACCTGATTATGGTATAGTTCAAAATCGTGCCAGATTAGATCTGGCACAGTTTTAAACCGTGGACCAAATTGTTATTTTTGGTGTAGTGTCAAATTAGTCTAAGACGACCAACATTTACCTGAAATGGTTGAATTTGGCCTAGCTCGGCCTCTTTTAACCTAAGATGTTTAAATTTATCTTTTACGATCAAAATTAACCATTAACAGTCAAGTTGGTCTACGCGACCAACATTAGCCTCGGGTAGTTTAATGCGGCCTACCTCCGCCTCATTCGACCTAATATGGTCAAGTTGGTCTCTTATGATGTAATTGACCGTCAATGATCAAGTTGGTCTGCGACAACCAACATTGGCTTAGAAATGCTAAAATTGACCTATGATGACCCTATTCGTCCTAAAATGGTCAAAGTGATTCGTTTTGATCCAAGTTGGCCTCAAATGGTCAAGGAAAGGTGACTAATATTAGTCTGCAATGGCAAGATCGACCTACAACAGGCTCATTTGACCTTATAAGGTCAAATTGATCGTTGACGATCAAAATCGACCTTACACAATATAATCATTATATGCTAAATATTATCGATGAACGAAAGATCTAAATCATGCACAGACAAACCACGATCAACGTAAAGCTTGAACAAGTTAGAAACGAACTACGATAAACTTGATCCCACATGGGTACGTAGGCATCTTGACGAAATTGAGGATTCTTTCCACTTTTTATAAAGACATATGATTCAAACCAAGGGGAGGCACAACACCGACCAATGGTATCAGACTCACCAGTTCAGTTTGGTACGATATCCATACTCCAACTCCCAGTTCATCTCTGGGCCAGCTTGGTTGAACTGAGACATGGGGACTAATTGTGGGGAAATAAATGTCTCCAGTAATAATGTGACACGCGGCAAGGGGTACCAAGATTGTTCTTAAGGAATGTCAGTGAATCGCTTGCCTAGTCACTAACAAATGACCAACAAAGCCAGTCTCGACTGACTATAGTTCTTTTGACATTACATAATTTATCTTGGAAGATCACGTTGGCAAAGGGAGACTGGTCGAATTCGTGTCACGTGGATACCACATGACTTATCTTGTAAGATCACAAATACGTAGGGAGAGATGTGCAAATCTTAGAAGATCACGTTAGCAGATTGGAAGACCATTCCTTATAAGACTCTATAACTTATAGTTAAGATTAACATGAAGAGACCTAGACAAATAGGATTCATGTACTTATAAATAAAGGCGACATCGCCCATTATGAAGATATTGATTGTAACGTTCATGTGGTGACTTGGACTCTCCGCTAGCAACCTTAACACTCCAATCGTCATTGTTCTTCCTCAGTAATACACCAATCGCCCTCCCTTCCCATGTTCTTTGTTCCTTTTTGCATTCATAATCGTGTAGGCGACAATTTTTAATTAATTCTTTTATTCTGAGTCAGTATCCCCTATAGTTTAACGAAGGACAATTCTTAAAGAGGTCCATTTCTCGAATATACATTTTGCAAATATTTTAGCAAATTAATTAATATCTTTATTTTTGGGTCTCACGATTAACAAAGAAAAATTAATTTAATAACGATAACTTATTTGAATAAGCAAATAATGAGAATAGATAAGAAATATTGTTCAAAGAATTAAGAATATAAAATCACTTCATTTTTTCCATATTTTTGGTCTTGACTCACTTTGGACTCCTTATTAATTATTTTTAATGGTCGTCAGATTTGTGTTGTTTACAACGAACCAAGTGCTTGGATCTTGACTTTTAATGACCTATAAGAATGAGATGTCACGAGCATGTCAGCAAGACAATGACAAATAAGGCCAAGCAGTTTAGCAACCCCTTATCATTAGAATAAGACCCCGTGGAATGACCAAAACCACCATAAGCAGACAAACGTTCTTACATCGAAATGGACATGATTTAAGGAACACTTTAGTTCATTGACCGGACGTAAGACTCAGCATTATGCTTGTGGCAAAAACTTCGACAGCATAAAATATACTCGATTACATTGAAGTGGGATATCATTTCAAAATGGCTACACCTCACGCGCGAGGAACCACCAAAAAATACGAGCCTCGCAGAAGTTCAAACCACGAAATATGCTTGAAGTAACATTAGCATTTGTGTCAACCATGAATGAAGATATAAGATGAACGATGTTCCATGGAGGAAGTGGCTCAAATCGGATGTAATACCCCGTTATTTTAAAGTTTTTAAAATAATTAATATTAAATTAATCATGAAAACAACCAAATTTAATTTTGACGAATTAAATGTCTTAATAAGTTAAAATGAATTAACGTAACAAATTTATAAAGTTGAATAGGGGTGAAATTGGAATTTTAAGGTTAATTCATTTTATTGTTAAAAAAATTAAATTAATATGGGCTAATTACGAATTACTAAAAATATTAATTTTTAATGAGAAGGTTTAATTGATTAGGTAGTTATGAGCCTTATTAATGATTGGACCCCCTTCTTAATGATTAGCCAAGTTTCGACGCGGAGATAACCATTGGTTCTTGGGTATTTGTTTTCAACGACTAGGATTAGCCATGGTTTTAGTGGGTTGTTTGTTAAAAGGACTCGGATGCCATTATATAGTCAACAGGTGGGTGGCTTAAATAAGGCTTTGGGTTAGTAGGGTGTTGCATTTGGAGAAAAGAAGGTATGGTAAGATTCCTTGTTTTGGGAGCGCAAGATTAGAGATCAGCTATAGGGTTTCATTCTTTATTTTTTGGGGGGATTGCTGCATTTATATAAAAGAAGAAATAGTTGATTTAACGGAATAAATGATATAGGAGCTTTTATGGGTCTTTAAGGAAAGCTAGGTGGGTTCTTATTAGTCAGTGCCGAGAAAAGAAAATTCTCAAAAATCATCAACACTGCAAATCATCCTAACTTTACCCAAATTACAAAATTCAAACCTCACACTTTATACTTCAAAAAAAAAATTTTATAAAGGGAGTTTCAAGGACTATTTTCCAGGATTTTCAAGGTTCTCCCTTTACCACTTATTGGGACGCGCTTAGAGGCAAGTTACTTCCTACTCTCCTTTTATATGCGTAGTTGTTAAATTCACTTATATAAATTTTAATGTTAAAATTTATTAATAACCCCTAGGAATTTGCTTATTCCTAAATAAATTACGAGTGGATGAATTTAGATAGTTTTATTTCCTATTGAGCACTATTACTATGCGAAAATTATTTCTAGGCCCCAAACAAAAAATTGATATTTAAGTTTGGACTCCATTTGTAGAATTTGAAGATTGAGATTTGATATTGTATGAGACGGACTTAAATTTAAAGTTATTAAATTCTACAATTAAGCATGCTTAGTAGGGTTGTGCCTTGTGCTTTACAAGTAGTACTTTTGACAAGTATGTCCTAATTTGATGAAATTGCCACGAGGACCTCACTCATGCTATGTGATCTAATGTAAAAATATTATTAATGATTTGGGGCACTTGTTATATATTAATGTGACGCCTGATTAAATACCGGGTGATCAGTCATTTATTAAATTAAATCAGAATATCCAGTTGATTCATTCTTAGCATCACTGTCAAAAAAGATTTATTGATTAATCACCTATTAATTAATTGATCTAGTGTCCAAAAACTTTTTATCCTTTAATTAATATGAAACAATATAAACCATTAATCACATTCACCATTCTCATAAATAAAATAATAATAATAAATGAATGACCATCTGACTGAATTAAATAAGATTGGTTTAAACGTCCCAGTTTAATAGTCTCAAATACAAATAATCCATAATAAACCCGAATCCATCCAAATTTAGAATAAAAGAGTACAACATCTCTCTAAAATAAATGATAACTAAGAATGGGCGACATGCGCTAACTGAATAACTAAATCAGGAACTGAATGGATAAGAGTGGAAGCGTCTAATAACGAGGACCTGTAAATTCCACAACAGTTGAAGTACGACAAATCCTTATATAACCTATGCCTGGGGCCCTTGCGGCGACCTATAACTTCCATTCTTGTATTGGGCATTTTCCCCACAAAAAAAATAGGTGTGGCTTAAAGTACGGAGCCTAGGCGCGCACCTTACTAAAGGTGTCTCACCAGAGGTAAGGCAAGGCACCAATGTAGCACCTTAATGAGCCAGGAGCCAATGCACACCCCTTTTAACAATAGTGCCCATCCTACTATAATTGAAAACTAATTTCTCCCCCATTGAGTCTTCAGGTCCTATGAACTTGTAACTAATGTGCGACGGGGCAGAAAAATGAATGGTAGGCGAGCTAAACCAAGATGCTCTAGTATTAAATGATGATCGACCTTCTCGACAAACAAATGGTAGCTTGGTGTAATCTTGAAGTCTCTTGGTTGCCTTATCAAACAACAAAAAAGGAATTCAAGGGAAAATCACTTAGTGTGATGAACATAGAGTTAAGTGTTGTCGTTGTCTGCCATGTTAAAAAGAAAGATTAAGGTAAGTTTCATTAATGAGCGAAAAGGGACCTAAAGTTTAAAAAGGAAATATCAACAAAATAAACTGGAAATTTCAAGTAGGTCTAGAGCCATAAGTACATCATTTACTACTAGACACAAAACCATTGCTAAGAGAAGCCACAGTTGTGGCACTTATGGCGGACATTGAAAGCTCGCGAGCATATATATTCAATTAGTAATAACACATTGATTGTGGCGCTATATTCTCGCGAAAGGTTAATAATAGAGTTGTAGGTTATTAAATCTAATGTTAGGTGCTTTAAGATATATTGATGAATAATCAATGTTCTATGTGTTGATGAATTATTTGTATTTGATGAATTATTTGCGTATGAATGGAACCTCTAGAGTTCTTAAGTGTTAGTGTGTGACGCAACACATATGGGTCGACATACCTGGACTACTGAGGTTGGAATATAATGGGGAACATACAATAATATGAGAAGATAACATCAAAGTACTTACTCTAGGAAATTTATCAAATATTTTCGAAGGTTGAACTAAAGTAAGAATGGAAGTGAAACAATGTTATCGTAATAAACTACAAACTGGCCGGAAAAAAAGTGAGAGGTGATCGAAAAATATAACAATGGCATGGGTCAGTCGAGTACGTAGAGAAAAGTGTGGTGTAAACCCAATATTCATGAAATAAATAATGAAAAGTAGTTGGACTCACGCGGTGAGTGTGTAATATAATTACAAATAACGGTAAAAACTAATAAAGAAAATTATCTGCTAACTATTGCACTGCATTTAAAGAAAAGATAGCATCTACAATGATTTGAGGAATAAAAGTTTGCACCTTAGCATATATATATACAAAAATAAATATATTCACCCATTTAGAGATTGTACTGATGCTATTTTTATGAGAACACCACAGGTATGTCAGGTACGTTGAGAGCAGACGATGCGTTAGGCCTGGTAAAGTAAGGTATATGTAGAACATTTGGTTGCTCAGTTCTACGAGGTAAGTTGACATAGAGCTTGGCCTCCGGCGACATTCCATAGCTCCTTAGTCGATGGTAGTCAACAAAGGTAGAAGACCTCCTACCGGCAGTGTTCCAATCGTGTTTGCTTGGTTTTACAGATGGAGTTGTGATTTTATGTTCTGATCTTGAGCTTTGGAAGAATATCGAATCCACTTCCACCTAAGCTTTATTTTGATCGGTGTGGCATCACTTGAGTTGCGACCATAGCCAGACGTGTCCCCCGCGTGCCACCCCTGTACCACATGTCCAAGGGTTTTCAGCTCTAGCTTGTGCTCTACTGTTCGTTTCAGGGGTACAGTTACTTCGAGTGACTTTCCTTTTCATTCTGGTTCAGTAAATGGTTAGAAAAAAAACTCAGAAATGATTTAAAGTTGGCATCGATTTCGTCAATGGCATGCTAGTGTTTATGATGGTAGAACGTGGCAGAGAATTCATGAGAGCGGGGATTTATTTCTTAAATGTTATCTTTTTGGCTTACATATAGTAGATTTGTGGCTACTTCTCATTAAAGTATGGGAAATTATCATCAAGTTACTTTTATTCTTTTTTATTTGAAGATTGATACTTGTTATACATCGAGGACTAGCATGATTTTCATATAATCTACTCATATATCTATTTAGGATCGCATAGAGGAACTCTTGCAGTGGGCTTGACCCACAATTTGTAGTTGACATTTTTTCAGGTTCTGTGGCCCCAAAGGAGAAGCATGGCAGTGTTGATTCTTTAAAAGAGAATTGCAGCTAAGGGTTCGTAGACTCGTAGGGTAAGTTTCTTTCGATTATGAAGTTTTGTGACTTATAGGATTATTGTCATATTATGTTTGTATCAGTTTAAATTTATATTATAACAGTTTCATTTTGGACAATTCGAGCATGTACACCTTATGTTATTCCACATGCTTGGAATAATTATTAATTATTTGATTCTCATAAATTGTGTATTTATTCCTAATCAACCTAAATATGAAATTTTGGGGGTGTCACGACAACGTTGGGCACTATGGAGGGTGATTAATGCAAACTCTCTTCCAAGAATTAAAGGGTGGAGCTAGAGGTGGAGATTAGAGTTAATGTGATTGATAAATTTTTGTTAGCCAAATTCTAAATGTTGGAACTTACTCGTCTATTAAAATCTTCGAGATGGTGCATGTTGGTGGATGATTTTGTTGTTTGGGTTCTTCGAAAGTTTGAATCAGATTTGAAGAAAGTGGTGTCCAAGGAACAAACTATATATATATATATATATATATAAGCAGAAAAGAGGCATGTGTGTTGTGGATTTCTGTTGATCACGGAGGAGTGGGGGTCATAGGCCAGGTTCCTATTTAAGACAGAGGCCGGGAAGCATCAGTTCCCTAAAAATTAAGAACAATTAAGTCTTTAACTTCATTTCTAGACTAGTTACCAGAAGAATCTAAAAACTTATTCCCTCCTACCTTTATTTCCAACACTATCGTTTAGAGAATAAGGGAGTCTTACATTTATGATTCATCATCTCTCCTTTCCTTTTAACCTTTATTGCACTTCATTCTTTTCCCACGAGTCATTGATCTCCCTGAATGATTTGTTCATGCAAGAAGAGTACAAAAGTCTCCAGTCCTCGCTCTCTCTGTTTCATAAGCCTGTATGTTTGTTTTCTGCTCTTTTTTTTATAGAAACATGGGTTCAGAGGCCAATTTTAGAAAGAACAGAATTTTAAAAAACGTGTTTTTTCAAGTTGGGTAAAAAGAAAAACTGAACAAAACCCATAAGTCTGCATCGAATTCGAATCGTGAATCGTACTGATTCACGATTCACCCACCGAATCGTGCGAATCACCCCGATTATGATAACTCCTCCGATTATCCTTTTAATTCCAATCGATTTGGAAGTGAATCGAATCGAATCATACGATTCCAATAGCAAATCGTACCATTTGACCACTATGGTGTTTAGGGTGGCAATAGAGGTGGAAGAGGAACCGTGGTGTTTTCTTCATGATTCGGGGAACAATGGTAAGCGAGAAGCTAGAATCGGAATGGGAGGGAGGAGGGTAGGGGCAATTGTGGGGGACGCGTGAGTAGCTAGCACGAAAGGGAATATTGAAGTGAGTTGTGTTGTTGGAGCCCTGTACACTTTACAAACACAAATTTGTAGATTACTCTAGAATCAAGGAAAAAGTAAGTAGTCAGGAGATTCGGGCCGATAGTTGATGAGGTTGCAGTAGGGACGGTTGTTGGGCCAGAGGTGAAGTATGGGTATGCACCCAATTTATTTTATGTCCCAAATCCTCTTCAATTTTAATATCGAAATATCAATTTGGACCTAATTCAGATTTAGAGCTATAGGCTTGTGTCATTTAAAAGTCTGCAAAAAGGGGTGTGCCTAAAAGGGGCAGGCTTACTTTTTGAAACTTAAATGAGGCAAGAGTTCTTTTAATTCATTGGTGCCAATAATTTATGTAGGGACACAGATCAAATTAAAAAGGGGTCGTGCTTCTGTCTTATAATGGAATCTTCAACAAGAAGAACTAGTGACAAATATTGTGTGCATGAGTCATCATCTTTGGAGCCGCCGATAGTGCCGACATCAGTTTATGTACAAAATTATTCACTCATTTTGAAAATGGGTTCCATTTATGTAATGACAGAATGGTGTTCCTCTTGAAGTTGATGAGTCCATTGTATGAATTGGCTGCCTGGTTTTATCAGAACTTATAGTGTGTTGAAGCATGAGGGGTCATGTACCGGGAAAGGAAATCGTATGTGACCACGAGGGGGAGGGGTGCAATTTCAGCCTCAAGGAAGGGTAAGGGTGTTGTCGTGGTTAAGGTAGGATGATGAAGGGAAGATGAGGATGGAGACCATGTAATTGCAACTCCAACTCCATTGTATGTATTGGCTGTTCGATTTTTATCAGAACTTACAGTGTGTTGAAGCATGAAGGGTATTGTACCGGGAAAGGAAATCATATGTGATCACGAGGGGGGGGGATTTCAGCCTCAAGGAAGGGTAAGGGAGTTGTTAACGTTAAGGTAGGGTGGTGCAAGGAAGCTGAGGATGAAGACCAAGTTAATTGCAATTCCATGTTGGTTTTTAACCTTATCTGATGGAAGAGAGGTGAGATGGGGGCTTAGTGGAACCGATTGTGTGTGATGTGGTGAATGAGGTCCTTATAGAGATGTCACCAAAGACGGGGTGGAAGAGAAGGGAGCTGGGAGTTTAGATAGGTGGTTGGAAAATACAACAGAGGGATTCAACAATTTGTTTTTTTTTTGGGGGGGGGGGGGGGGGTAGAGGCTAGAAAGAAGGTGAAGAGGAGTGGATAAGGAGCCGAAGTCGAGCGGTAAGAACACAAGTGATAGATAGTCCAAAGAGACCGAATCGTATTGGTCTCTAGATTACAAGATTAGGGAAAGGAGGGAGAAAGGGTGTCATAAGGCTAAATTGATTGATCAAAAGGTAACTTTTGAGGTGGAGGTGGAATCGTTCCTTCATGTCTTCCCAATCAGGTTGAAAATTGTTTCATAGGTTAATAGACCAGATAAGAGAAAAGTCATTGTCGCTTATATTAAGAGGTGGTGGCCAAATGTTGTTTGTTTTCAGAAACTAAGCTTTGTGATAGTCCGTTCAGGATGGTAGGTTCTTTGAGGGAAGGTAGGTGAGTAAAATAGTGCTCATTAGAAGCTTGTGGTAGGTCAAGCGAGGTGATTATTATATGGGATTCAAGGATGGTCTAGATGATCGAGATAGCCGGGTTATTTTCACTTCCATGCCTTTTTAGGTGCTTAGAATATAATTTGTTGTGGTGTATTTCTAGAATGATGCAAAGGGGGTGATGTTGATATATGGGAGTTGTGAGTTAAAGGGATTATTGGAAGGTCCATGGTGTATAAAGGGGGATTTTTAAGGAGTATATTTCCAGTTAGAATGCTATGGATGAAGGGCGTATATTTTAGGGTCATGCAAAAGTTGTCTAAGTTCATTAGGAGCTTGATCTCGTGGATCTACCGCTAGAAGGAGGAAAGTTCACATGGTCCAGGGAGAATCCACCCCTTACGAGATTTGATAGGTTTTTTATATGCGGGGGTGACAGGATTTCTTCCTCAAAACTATTCAAAGTAGTCTTCTTAGACACACGATGAATTTTGTCGACTGAGGGGTTTCTATTGGTCAACATCGTTTAGATTCGATAATATGTGGCTTAAAGAGGAGGGCTCGTGGAGTTGGTGAGGGGTTGGTGGTAGGGGTACAGGGTTGGGGAATCCAAGGTTTGTTCTAGCCCAAAAGCTAAAATCATTGAAAGGAGATTTAAAGAGGTGGAATAGGGAGATTTTTGGCAATGTAAATATCAATATTGGAAGTGTTTAGGAGAAGATTAGAAAGTTAGAAAAATTAGTGGGGGATTACGCTCTCTCCAAAGTGAATTGGCTTCATAGGGAAAAGATAAAAGGGCCTTGTGGAGAAAAAGATGGTGGAGTAGGAAATTAATTGACATCAAAAGTCCCATGGAGGTAGGGTGTTATGATTAAAGGGGGGTGGGGTAGAAATACTAAATTTGTGAGAGTCAAATTCCCACCGACACGTCAATCACATTGGTAGTTTTGTCATTGATGACGTGTTATTTCAAGATAATAATGAAATGAAAAGGAGTATCATTCAGTATTATTAGCTGTTATTTACAGAGGGATGTGGTGTGGCATCCCATGTTGGAGAGGGTGCCCTTTGCTGCAAATTCAGAGGTCGAAAGGGATTGTTTAAAAGAGTGATTTACGGAGGAGGAGGTGGTACAAGCACTACACTGCATGAGTGGGGACAAGGCCGACGAGCCGAATGGCTTATCTATGGTTTTCTTTCAACTTGTGGGGGAGTGGAGGGAAGATGTTATGGTGGTTTTCGACGAGTTCTCTAGAAGAGACCAATTCAAGAGGAGTTTCTGTGCTTCATTTGTTACTTCGATACCTAAAAAGGGAGGGGAGGGGGTGGACAATAGGTTTCGGGCCCATTAGCCTAGTGGGATACTAACTAAACGTTCAACACACGAATAGACTGAATATTGACGATATGAAATGAATTAATTAACCGAATAATTCTCGGTAAAACCTAATACAATAATCCACTGATATATGAACAATATAAGAATTGTCTAACTGGGCGATATGCCCGAAATAGAACCTGAAGTAAACATACTCTTTAGATAACAATGATAGAAGCGTCTAAACAATCCATGCAGGCATCCACAGCTGTTGCAGCATCATTTAACCGAAAGGATAACTAAGTTTGACGTCCCTGTGGCTGAGCACCTAAATGGTTTTAAAAAAGGTTTTTTGATACGGGTCAGAGCCCAAAACCATTTGAAAATATTTTGCTAGTATTTAAAATGCAATAATGCAAATGCAACAGTATTGTTTATATTTATCTGGTGTCTCACTCACATGAGAATATCCTCACCCCTCATCTATAGTGTGCACCCAACGCGTATATTTTAATTGCCTAGTTAAGCTACCCCGCCTAACTAGCATTATCACTTAACTTAGCCCCACACGCTTAACCTCTAGCCCAATTGTGCTAGACATATTTTACTTTGCTTTGTTTCTCATTTAGCTAGCACTTACGCTAGATCATTATATCATTATTATTCTCAATTATAATATTATCGTTACACAATTTACATAACTGTACGCTAGCCATAATTTCAAGGGATTTTAAGTATTTAGTCCTATTTTTTTAAATTTATTTGTACCCACTCCCATGCATTTATCTTTTTAGTTGTTGGTCCTATTGTAACCACAATGGGACATGTGTCATTCTCTGCGAAAAGGAAGAGGGGTGGTTACAGAGTAGCTATGGACGGTTTTGGATGGTTAAGTGACTTACTACAATTTAAAAAACACATGGGATTGGAGTCTAAGAAATCTTAGAATAGGGGGGAAATTTCAGCCTCAAGGAAGGGTAAGGGTGTTGTCGTGGTTAAGGTAGATGATGGAGGAAGCTGAGGATGGAGAGAATGTAATTGCAACTCCAACTCCAACTCCATTGTATGTATTAGCTGTTCGATTTTTATCAGAACTTACAGTGTGTTGAAGCATGAGGGGTGATGTACCGGGAAAGGAAATCATATGGGATCACGAGGGGGGGGCATTTCAGCCTCAATGAAGGGTAAGGGGGTTGTTGTCAGTAAGTAGGGTGGTGCAAGGAAGCTGAGGATAGAGACCACGTTAATTGCAATTCCATGTTAGTTTTTTATCCTAATATGATGGAAGAGAGGTGAGATGGGGGTTTGGTGGACCCGATTGTGTGTGATGTGGTGAATGAGGTCCTTATAGAGATGTCACCAAAGAGGGGTGGAGGATAAGGGAGCTGGGAGTTTAGATAGGTGGTGGGAAAATACAACAGAGGGATTCAACAGGTTTTTTTGGGGGAGGTAGAGGCTAAAAAAAAGGTGAAGAGGAGTGGATAAGGAGACGAAGTCGAGCGGTAAGAACACAAGTGAGAGATAGTCCAAGGAGCCTAATTTGTAGTGGTCTCTAGATTACAAGATTAGGGAAAGGAGGGAGAAAGGGGTCATGAGGCTGAATTGATTGATTAGAAAGTAACTTTTGAGGTGGAGGTGGAGTCGTTCCTTCTTGTCTTCCCATTGAGGTCGAAAATGATTTCATAGGTTAATGGACCAGATAAGAGAAAAGTCATTGTCGCTTATATTAAGAGATGGTGGCCAAATGTTGTTTGTTTTCAGAAACTAAGCTTTGTGATAGTCCGTTCAGGATGGTAGGTTCTTTGAGGGAAGGTAGGTGAGTAAAATAGTGCTCATTAGATGCTTGTGGTAGGTCAAGCGAGGTGATTATTATATGGGATTCAAGGATGGTCCAGATGATCGAGATAGCCAGGTTATTTTCACTTCCATGCCTTTTTAGGTGCTTGGAAAATAATTTGTTGTGGTGTATTTCTAGAATGATGCAAAGGGGGTGATGTTGATATATGGGAGTTGTGAGTTAAAGGGATTGTTGGAAGGTCCATGGTGTATAAAGGGGGATTTTTAAGGAGTATATTTCCAGTTAGAATGCTATGGATGAAGGGCGTATATTTTAGGGTCATGAAAAAGTTGTCTAAGTTCATTAGGAGCTTGATCTCGTGGATTTACCGCTAGAAGGAGGAAAGTTCACATGGTCCAGGGAGAATCCACCCCTTACGAGATTTGATAGGTTTTTTATATGCGGGGGTGACAGGATTTCTTCCTCAAAACTATTCAAAGTAGTCTTCTTAGACACACGGTGAATTTTGTCGACTGAGGGGTTTCTCTTGGTCAACATCGTTTAGATTTGATAATATGTGGCTTAAAGAGGAGGGCTCGTGGAGTTGGTGGTAGGGGTACAGGGTTGGGGACTCTAAGATTTGTTCTAGCCCAAAAGCTAAAATCATTGAAAGGAGATTTGAAGAGGTGGAATAGGGAGATTTTTGGCGATGTGAATATCAATATTGGAAGTGTTTAGGAGAAGATTAGGAAGTTAGAAAAATTAGGGGGGGTTACGCTCTCTCCAAAGTGAATTGTCTTCGGGGGGAAAAGATAAAAGGGCCTTGTGGGGAAAAAATGGTGGAGGAGGAAATTAATTGACGTCCAAAGTCCAGTACATGTAGGGTGTTATGATTAAAGGGGGGGAGTGGAAATACTAAATTTTTGAGAGTCAAATTCCCACCGACACGCCAATCACATTGGTAGTTTTATCATTGATGACGTGTTATTGCAAGAGAATGATGAAATGAAGAGGAGTATCATTCAGTATAATTAGCAGTTGTCCACGCAGGGAGGAGGTGTGGTGTCCCATGTTGGAGCGGTTGCCCTTTGCTTTATTTTCTGAGGTCGAGAGGTATTGTTTAAAAGAGTGATTTACGGAGGAGGAGGTGGTACAAGCACTACATTGCATGAATGGGGACAAGGCCGATGAGCCGAATGGCCTATCTATGGTTTTCTTCCAGCTTGTTGGGGAGTGGAGGGAAGATGTTATGGTGGTTTTCGATGAGTTCTCTTGAAGAGGCCAATTCAAGAGGAGTTTCAGTGCTTCATTTGTTACTTCGATACCTAAAAGGGGAGGGGAGGCGGTGGACAATAGGGTTTCGGGCCCATTAGCCTAGTGGGATACTAACTAAACGTTCAACACACGAATAGACTGAATATTGACGATATGAAATGAATTAATTAACCGAATAATTCTCGGTAAAACCTAATACAATAATCCACTGATATATGAACAATATAAGAACTGTCTAACTGGACGATATGCCCGAAATAGAACCTGAAGTAAACATACTCTTTAGATAGCAATGATAGAAGCGTCTAATCTATCCCTACAGACATCCACAGCTGCTGTAGCATCGTTTAACCGATAGGATAGCTAAGTTTGGCGTCCCTGTGACTAAGCACCTAAAAGGTTTTGAAAAAGGATTTTTTATACGGGTCAGAGCCCAAAACCATTTGAAAATATTTTGCTAGTATTTAAAATGCAATAATGCAAATGCACCAATATTGTTTATATTTATCTGGTGTCACAGTCACATGAGAATATCCTCACCCCTCATCAATAGTGTGCACCTAAGGCGTGTATTTTAATTGCTTAGTTAAGTTACCCCGCCTAACTAGCATAATCACTTAACTTAGCCCCACATGCTAAACCTCTAGCCCAATCGTGCTACACGTATTTTACTTTGATTTGTTTCTCATTTAGCTAACATTTAAGCTATAGCATTATATCATTATAATTCTCAATTATAATATTATCGTTACATAATTCACATAACTGTACACTAGTCATAATTTCAAGGGATTTTAAGTATTTAGTCCTATTTTTTAAAATTTATTTGTACCCACTCCTATGTATTTATTTTTTAGTTGTTGGTCCTATTGTAACCACAATGGGACATGTGTCATTCTCTACGAAAAGGAAGAGGAGTGGTTACAGAGTAGCTATGGATAGTTTTGTGACTTACTACAATTTAAAAACACATGGGAATGGAGTCCAACAAATCTTAAAATGTGGGACTAAAGTAAAAAAAAACTATAATTTCAATGTTCACACATTCATTTTATCACCCATAAACATATAACACTCTCATTTATGTATATTCATAGTGACGTAAACTAAACGTCAATGGCTTAAAAATAAATACCAAACCCTAACTATAGAGAGAGAACCAAATGATATCTTATATTTCAAAATGGAGGAATGTCTTCGAATGAAGACTACATGGGTATTTAAGGGGGGGAGTAGTTTAGGCTCCAATCTAAGGCACTAATTACAAAAATGTCATTACTACTCCTTACCTTTAAATACTATAGCAAAACAAATGACAATAAAAATAACAAAAGAAAATAAAATGACTAATAAAACCCTAAAAAAAACTCATTTCCATCACCCTCCCCCTCTTAAAACCAAGCTCGTCCTCGAGCGTTCACAAATTGGGGACTGAGGAAACTCCCTAAAAAAAGAAGTGCCAAAACAAACTTGTGGGGGCAAAAAATAATTTCTGAAAGTCGAGGAGTGCACAACCCACAATTTTTTTAAAAATTTCTTCTTCTCTTTTTCTTCACCCAAATCAGACCTAAGAGTCTCCACCCGGGTAAAAAATCACGGTTTCGGAGCACAAACACGGGTTATTTTGTGAGCCCAAACATATTTTGGGCATAACTAGGGCAAAACCGTAGGTTTTTTGGGGCGCTTTGGGATTGAGCAGGAGGTGGGGGAAGTTGGGAAGGGTTCCGGCCGGGGGGGAGGGGGGGTTGTGTGATTTGTATGGGTTTTTTTGGGGGTGAAGTAACGACAAGGGGTTTTTGTCCAGTGGGGTGGTCAGCGAGTGGGGAGGGGGATACCGAGGAGGTGCGTGGGGCTGGGCAGCCTGGATGGGGAGGGTTGCGGGGTGGGGTATAGGGGGAGTGGGGCTTTTTGGGGCAGCAGGGGAGAGATTTGGGCAAGGAGAAACTAGGATTTGGGAAGTGGTAAGGGTTGGGGGACAGTGGTCTAGGGTTTAGGCCTAGGGTAGAAAAGAGTTGGGCCATTTGACGTTTCATCTCATCAATTTATTGTTGTGTTCGTGCCAACTCTTCCATTTGTCGTTTCAACTCTTTATTCTCCTTGTATTATTGCTTGGACATTCTTGGACCCATTGAAGAGTAGTGTACGATTTGATAAAATAAACACCGATACACCAAACACTAATGTTGGAGCGACACCGCTCTGATATCAATTTGACGTAAACTAAACGTCAATGGCTAAAAAAGAAATACCAAACCCTAACTATAGAGAGAGAACCAAATGATATCTTATATTTCAAAATGGAGGAATGTCTTCAAATGAAGACTACATGGGTATTTAAAAGGGGGAGTAGCTTAGGCTCCATGCTAAGGCACTAATTACAAAAATGCCATTACTACTCCTTACCTTTAAGCACTAAAGCAAAACAAATGAAAATATAAATAATAAAAGAAAAGAAAATGACAAATAAAATCCTAAAATAGAGCCATTTCCATCACATAGCATCCCCAAGTTGTCCTCCTAGATGAAATCCTGATTATGCTATCAGGCTTCAGGTGCGTCACGTACCACTTCTGGGCCACTGGGTCGGTATCTCACCACCGAGCTCAAACCGTAAACACATAAACTGGAGGTCATAGCATACATTTGTGGGTCATACCCATACCACATTACCCCACTAGACTATAAACTCAAATACAATGGCCATGCAATAATCCTATGACCTGCTGGTCACACCCTGGTGGATCGCCCACTATGCGCAACCTCCAACAATATCATATATACAGTAAATATGTTCACGTATATCAGTCACACAGATATTTTCATATATACAAACTATCACCCTCGGTACATATACATATACATATACATATACATATACATATACATATACATATACATATACATATACATATACATATACATATACATATACATATAACTGGCTAATCGTACATATCACTCGTACCACTAGCCCACAAATCCCGAGACAAGTATTAACTTATTTTAATTCAATAATCCATGTTTTTGGCAACCAAGATATTCTACTCAAACTCGTAGCCTAACTCTTCTCGGAATCCCAATCCGATTTCATAAACTATAACCCAAGTGTAATTCAGCCTAATACACCTATAAACTCGTACCCGAATTCGATTCCCGTTTAACCCAAGGTAGGTTATAATCACTCCTATATATTACCAAAAGGCCTATATCACCTATCAAACTCCGTAAACCAAGTCGTACCATCAACGGCTCACGAAAACAACACACAAGACAAGGTAGGCTTGCACAGTAAACCAAGACGTTTTGTTTCCCCCAAATTCAAATTTCCAAAAGAAAGACAAATCCAAAGCCACAAATTTAAAATTTCGGTATCGCACACCTATTAGTAGAAAATTCATAACTAATTAAAAAAATTAGAAAATACGAAACAGACGCTCAGGCTTTCGTAATTCGATTTTTCACAACATTATCCAACTTCCAATTTCATCCATCGATCGATACCTATTTGAGTCATCTTCTCCAAAAATCATGTTTTTTCACCCCCTAATCCCCCCAATAGAGGTCCCAAACCTCAAATAAACCTAGCATATCATTACACTAATATTAGAGGAGTATTTAAACATATTTCTAACCATGAATCCTACATCAAACACCTAGGATTACAAATTAAAACACTAATTTAATCCCACGCAAAAATGTGTTTCTACACCAAATTTATACATTAATGATTGAAACCACAAAAGTAATTATAGCAAGATAAACACTTTCCTTTTAACTCGTAGAGATTCTGAATTCTTTCGTTGTGATCCTCTTTACGTAATGATCTTGTGCCCGGAATGCTCGATTCTCCTCCCGGATCGTTTCTCTTTAATTTCTCTAGGTTTCTCCTTCTCTTTTCTCTCCTCTCTCTAACCTTTCAAGTGTTTTGGATGGTGTAATGGATGCCCACTCCATCCACAATCCTAAGATATAACCTTAAACCTCATTAATTCCAAAATTAAGTTTGGCCTCATGCGTAAAATGACCCGAACGCCCATACACGAATCCCGTTTAGGCCAAAAACTCCTTGGAACCCAATTACAACCCTAGGTACATAATTTTGACTATCTCGACCCATCCTGAATCATTGGTGCACTCGAAATCACCATCCGAGTTATCAAACATTAATATTTCATCTCACTCCCAACACGACCCTAAACGTACGTCCCGAACGAGATACCATTAAACCCGTCGATTTTACTCATGACGTAATGTAAATTAACATGTTTTCATTTACTTAGCACAAGTAAATACAAATGCACATAAATATTAATCCTTATATTCGATAATTAATATTTATTCAACTCACTTTATTTCTCAAATTAATTAAATTACGTGCACACGAGTAATTTAAAATGCTCCAAAAATACGAGGTGTTACTCAAAGGTCTTTCATGCTTCAATACTCTCTCCAGGGTGCGGGTGCGACAGTCTCCGCTTGAGGAGGGAAGGTTATGGTGGCTAGATTTATATAAAGAGGGCTAGTGTGGAGAACTAGTCAGTCAAGTGTCAAATGAGGTTGGGTTACGTAGGCATATTATGAGAGGTTGCAGGGAGCTTAGCAAGTTCGTGTCATTCACGATGGGTGGTGGATATATGGTGAGATTCTAGCGTGGGTTTTATGTGTGGGATGTGGATACCCCATATTTTTATGCCATGTATTTAATTGTTAAATTGATTATGGGATATTGTTATTTCATATGACATGTAGAATGTAATTTTGTGATTTGAAATGCTGCACTTTCGATATGTCATTTAATAGATTGATACGTGTTCTAGAGATATTACGTATGTTAAATTACGTAATTGAGTTATGTGTTGATTGGACTGTTATTTCTACAGACGTTTGCGAACTCATAATAATTCATTAAGACAATTATTTTAGTTACTTAGTATTATGGACGACTAGCCTTGTTTGGATTATTTCCTCGGCATCGGGTCCCATCGATCGAGAAGTAGGTTCTTATAATACTGAGTCTTTAATTGATTAATAATTAAATTTAAACTTAAGCTACGCGTGTCGGCTAATTCATTAATTTAATAAGATAATTAATTAATTTAACAATATAACTGACCTATAAAATATACTAATCTTCGGGTTGGTTCGTGAGATGTTTAGAAAATTCGATTTGATCTTATTGTAGTGAAAATTTGATCTATTGGGTTGGTATATCAATTGGGCCGAGTTTTAGGCCATTTTGAACTTGTTTTGGGTAGGGCTGCAAACAAATCGAGTTGCTCATGAACAGCTCGAGCTCGACTCGTTTATTAAGCAATTGAACCGAGCTTGAACACGATTTTAATCTCGTTCAAAAAAAGCGAATGTTAGTCTCTGCTTGGCTAATCTCAGCTCGTTGCGGTTCGTTTGCAACCCTAGTTTTGGGCCTTTTGAGTTCAGGCTCTTTTGGAGCCTAATAACCTAATTAAAACAACTTAAAACAATTGTAACATATTTGAAAAATCCTAGATGCTACGAAAAATGTGGATGGGAAAAATTGTAACATTACTCATTAGCTAGGAGAATTGGGAATTTGGCTCAGAGAAATGGAAAAAATTAGGGATTGATTATTATGTGTATGGTGATCCGTAGTGACACGTGGTGCGTGGTTGTTCTCTCGGGAGAAACTATATTTTTTTTTGTTTTTAGTTTATGGTAATATTGTCATTTTCTCTTCGTTTTAGTCTTTAATTAGACTCCAAGCATGTTTGAGGCTAATGAGTAATTTTTAGTTATTAGTTGTCATTTTTTGTCTTTTTGGGTCTTAACTTCGTTAGCAAGCTAACCTCTCCTATAAATAGGGCTTTAGTCCTCATTTGTAATGACACTTGAATATTGAGAAAAAGAATAGAGAGAGAGAAAAACCCATTTCATTAATATAGTTTTAATTGTTGTTGTTATTTATTTAATAGTTGTGTAGTGTAGTAATAACATTTCCGCATTCTTAGATTCACATCAAATTGGTATCAAAGTTGCGTTCGTTCTTGGGGAAAGAGTACGTGAAGTGGGTATCAAGTTGGGGTTCCAACTCGGGCAATCTCTTCAATCGGTATATTGATAAATGTCCAAATATGAATCAGGTGGATGAAAACCCTAAATTCTATCACCGCTAAAAGGGGAGATACCAACCTTTTACCTCCTCCAACCCCCCCTCCCCCCCCCCCCACCACCACCACCACCTTCCTCCACCTCCACCTCCTACTGCCACACAACCACCCCTTCTTCAAAGGCCACACCATCTATTCCCCCACTCAAAACCCTAACAACCCCTCTCCCCCCAAACTATCCCAACCCCAAAGAAATCCAAACCCTACCTAAACCCTAGCCCCACCCCTGCCAACTAGCCCCCACCCCTGTTCCAACCACTCATTTACCCCTTCTAGACTATCCCACCCATGTTTAACCCCTATCTGCCAACCCCATTGGTCTAAAAACCACCACCGCTCTGCTCCTCCACACAGGGCCGCACCCTTTCCCCCTTTTCCAGTCTTCAACCCAGACCCACCAACAACTAAAAAAACCTAGGTGTGACATCTACCCACTGCCCCAAACCACCTGGGGTTAATTAGGTTATTAGGCTCCAAAAGCGCATGGATTCAAAATACCCAAAACTAGATGCTATGAAAAAGGTGGAGGAAACCCTAGCTTGGAGAATTGGAAATTTAGCTCGGAGAAATGGAAAAAATTGGAGATTGATTATGATGTGTTTGGTGATCCGTAGTGACACGTGGCGCATGGTTGTGCTCTAGGGAGAAACTATTTTTTTTAGTTTATGGTAATATTGTCGTTTTCTCTTGGTTTTAGTCTTTAATTAGACTCTAAGCATGTTTGAGGCTAATGAGAACTTTTTAGTTATTAGTTGTCATTTTTTGTCTTTTTGGGTCTTAACATGGTTAGCAAGCTAACCTCTCCTATAAATAGGACTTTAGACCTCATTTGTAATGACACTTGAATATTGAGAAAAAGAATAGAGAGAGAGAAAAACCCATTTGATTAATATAGTTTTAATTGTTGTTGTGATTTAGTTAATTGTTGTGTAGTGTATAAATAACGCTTTCGCATTCTTAGATTCATATCAAATTGATATCAAAGTTGCGTTTGTTCTTAGGGAAAGAGTGCGTGAAGTGGGTATCGAGTTGGGGTTCCAACTCGGGCTACCCTTCAATAGGTAGATTGATAAATGTCTAAATAGGAATCAGGTGAATGAAAACCCTAAATTCCATCACCGCCAAAAGGTGAGATACCATCCCTTTTAGCCTCCTCCACCCTCCATCACCACCTTACTCCACCTCCACCTCCTACCTCCACACAACCTTCAAAGGCCACATCATCTATTCCCCCACTCAAAACCCCAGCAACCCCTCTCCCCCCCCCCCCCCAAACTATCCCAACCCCAAAGAAATCCAAACCCTACCTAAACCCTAGCCCCACCCTTTTTCCAAACACTCTTCTACCCCTTTTAGACTATCCCACCCATGTTTAACCCCTGTCGACCACCCCCGTTGGTCTAAAAACCACCGCTGCTACGCTCCTTCACACAGGGCCGCACCCTTTCTCCCTTCTCTAGCCTTCAACCCAGACCCACCAACCACTAAAAAAACTTAGGTGATACATCTACCCACTACCCAAAATCACCTGGGACAACCCGAAATAGCCCCTGCCTTAGGCAGGTCAGCTGACACCACTGTTTTTAACCCTAACAGCTGGCGGCCTGCTCCTCCCCCACTACCCATGGGTCGCGGCCCATCAGGTTTCGTAAACCCACCCCGCTGCCCTCCTCCACCTCTTCAAACCCTATTCCGACCACACCTAGTCCTAAACCCTTCCCCATTTTAGCCCTAGTCTGCCCTAGGGGTGCACAACGAAACCGACAATCCGATAAATCGAACCAAACTGACTGCACTGGTTCGGTTTGGATCGTTTTTTTTTCTCAATGGTTTGGTTCCGATTCTAAAAAAAATATGATACATCGGTTCAGTTCTTGGTTCCAAGGAAAAAAATCCCAATCCGATCCGAAAACCGATCTGAAAACCGATCCGAACCGAATTCGGCACCGAACCCCACAATGAACCCGAACCAATCCGACATCGAACCGATTATATATATATATATATATATATATATATATATATATATATATATATATATATATATATATATATATATATATATATAAGTGATACTAAAAACCCTAAGGCCTTATGGGTCGTTCTTTCCCATGTTTAACCCTAGCCATATAAATACTAACTCCAAACTTTACTCACCCTTAAATATCAGCCTTTCTTTTCCAAACTCTACTATCTCTCTCTCTCTCTGTGTGAACAGTGCTCTCTCTGTGCTTCCCTCTCCCTCTCTTTCGTTGCTGTAACATCGTCCTCTTCTTTCTGGAGCAAAATGAAATCGGTATGTCCCTCTCCCTCTTTTCATTTTCGTATTTTACTCTTTTTTTTAATTTTCGTTGCTGTGACAAATGATCATAAACCTCACATCCAAACTCATAGATCGAACTCCATCGATAGAGTTAGCCAACACCAGTTATTAAAGTCATAACAGATATATCTCTTTTTCGTTAATAGGCTGAATTGGTATGTCAACATCCAAACTCTTTTTCGTTAATAGAGTTAGCCAACATGTTAGCATGCAATATAGTTTCTGATATTAAACTCCATTATTAGACTGAATCGGTATGTCCTTCTCCCTCTTTTTCGTTGTTGTTATGGTTTCGGTATATTTTCTGATAACATTTTAGCAAAATATTACGGTTGCTGTTACGATTTTGGTGTTGAGATTTCATTTTCGGACCTGATATGTTTATGGAATGATGATGTAATATGTTTATTTGACATGATATGATGTAATATTTTTGGACCTAATATGTTTGGTGTTGATAAAATATTAGAAAAATGCTAACATTTTCATATTTCATTTTCGGACCTGTTATGTTTTTGAACAAACCTGTTCAATTTATTTTTGGACCTGATATCTAAGATAACACTTTGGTGTTGTTTTATTTTTTTTACTTTTTTCTCAGCCATTAGATTTTTAATTTAAATCACATAACTAACAATCATATATATTTTAATTTCTGTTTCTGCTAACACTTTCATTTTTTTAATTTCTGTTTCTGCCAACACTTTCATTTAAATCATGACATTTTTCTAATTTTTGTTTCTGCTAACATTTCCAATCCCTCTCCCTGATCTGCTAACACTTATATTTATGTTTCTATTTTTAATTTTTTTCAGTCATATTTCTGTTTTTAATACTAAACTCATTTATTTCCATTATTTTTTTCAGGTGTCAAGTATAGATGATGATAATACAAATCCACCTAGTAATGAACCTCCTTCAACTGACCAAACAAATGCAACACGTGTTGTTATATCCCAAGCACCATCATCATCTCGGGTAGCTTCTAAAAAACCCTATAAATCTGATGTTTGGGACCATTTTAATAAGGTTGAAAACGAAGATGCAAGTAAACCGAATAAGGTTTTGTGTACATATTGTTCAACCAAATACGCATATTCTAGTCAAAATGGAACTAGCACTTTGTGGAAACACTTGTCAAAATGTAAGGAGTATCCCTTAAATGATAAGAAATAAAAGATCTTGGCTTTTCAAAAGGATAAGAATGAAGGGCAAGGAGAAGAAAGCAAACTCATTTCTTGGAAATTTGACCAACAATTAGGTCGTGATGCACTTGCTAAAATGATTATCATAAATGAGATACCGTTTAAGTTTGTTGAGTATGAGGGTTTTCGGATTTTTATGGTCGTTTGTCATCCTAAGTATCAAAATGTGTCACACACTACAATAGCTGGGGATGGTTTGGATTTGTATGTTGGCTTAAAAAAGGTTATGAAAAAATCTTTTAGCATTGCAACAAATTGAATTTGTCTCACCACCGACACATGGACTTCTTTGCAAAAAATGAGCTATATGGTACTTACGACCCATTTTATTGATTTAAATTGGAAATTGCATAAAAAAATTCTGAATTTTACCGCCATTCATAGTCACAAGGGTATTGCAATAGGACAAGCCATTAAGTCGTGCTTACTTCAATGGGGCATAGAAAAAGTTTTTACATTCACCGTTGATAATGCTTCTTCAAACGATACCGCAATTGGTCACTTGAAAAGGAAACTTAAAAAAAAATGCTTTTGTTTTGGATGGAGAGTTTTTTCATATGAGGTGTTATGCCCACATTTTAAACTTGATTGTGAGAGATGGTATGAAAGAGGTGGAATCATCCATCGCTAGAATTATGGAGCCGTGAGGTACATTAGGAGTTCACCCCAAAGGGAAACGCAATTTCAAACTAGTTGTATTCAAGAAAAGTTGCTCTCAAATACCACACTTTGCCTTGATATTCCTACGTGGTGGAACTCTACTTACCTCATGTTGGAAACATCAATTAAGTTTCAAAGGGATTTTAAAAGGATGGTGGATGATCATGAAACAACTTTTTCTTCCGATCTTAAGGAAGGTGCTCCTATTAATAAAGAATGGGAAAAGGCAAGGGTTTTGGCAAAGTTTTTGACAGCTTTTTATGATATTACTAAACAATTTTCGGGGTCTTTGTATGTTACCGCCAATCATTATTTTCATGATATTTGTGCAATTGAAGCACTTTTGTCCCAACGGAGCAATAATAGTGATTTGACAATCAAGATGAAGGAAAATTTTGGTAAGTATTGGGGGAACATTGATAAAATTAATATGATGTTATTGATTGCGGTGGTGTTAGATCCTTGTTACAAGTTGAAATATGTGAAATTTTGTTATTAAAAAATGTATCATTTTGAAAAGGTTAATGATTTGGATATGCGAATTAGAGACCTTTTGACTAGAATGTTCGTTCATTATCATTATCAAATGCTTGAAAGTATGGGTTCCCACTCAATAAGAGTAACTCAAACTCAAAGTTAAAATGAAATGGAGGTTAATCAATTTGGTGATGTTGTGGAAGACGATGAAATGAAATCTCTTCAATAGGAATTTTTTCAACAATTAGAAAAAGAAGAAAATGTTGATGCAAAATCTGAGGTTGATAGATATTTAGAAGATGTAGAAAAGGATGTGTCTAACTTTGATATTTTAAGTTGGTGGAAACTCAATTCCACTAGGTATCCGGTTCTCTCTTTAGTTGCAAGAGATGTTTTGGCTATTCCGGTATCCACGGTTGCTTCAGAATCGACTTTTAGCACAAAAGGACATGTACTTGATCAATTTCGAAGTTCATTAACTCCTAGAATTTCGGAGTGTTTAATATGTGACCAAGATTAATTACGTTCATCACCAATTCCTATAAATGTTTAAATGAGATTAGATGAAATAAGTGATCTTGAGTCCGATAAGTTAGCATTATTTGTTATTAAACATTCTCATTAAATATTTATTTTGTAATTAAATATTCTCATTATATATTTGTGTTTTATTTCAGTCATTACGGAAGATCCCGATCTTGTTAATGTGTTCTCAAATCCTTCATATTAAGGTAATGTGACACCCCGCCTAATTAAATACCGGGCGATCACTCCTTTATTAAATTAAATCAAGGTGAACAGTTTGGTTCATTCTTAGCATCACTGTCGTAAAAATAAACTTTCCAATTTAACACCCTAAATAATTAAGCTAAGTGTCAAAACCATAATTAAACATCACTTTCCAAATTTTATTTAAAGAAAAGATTTATTTATTTTATTTTATTAACAACATCCAATAAGTAAGTATCACACCACATTAATACTGTAACATAATCCAATTGATTTAAAACATTCGCCAACGAATGTCAACATGCGAAAATAAAGTAACTCATCCATTCTGAACAAAATCCCATAATAACAGTACTAGAAATAACTGAAATACAAATGTCCAATGACAACGGAACAATGGAAAGAGCTACACATGCTCAACTAAATGAAAGTACTAAGAGTGGATCCGAATGAACGAAGTCGTCTAATCAAGAGACCTGCAACTCCCACCTAAGCTGCAGCGCGTTCCTGCCAATGGATCCTAAGCAAGACGCCCCTGTGGCTGGGCACCTGTAATACATACATATATATACAAGAGAGAGAGAGAAAAAGAAACGGTTCAGAGCCCGATAGTGTGTATGATTTAAAATTTGTTTAGCAAGTATTTAAATTGATACAGGCCAATGCAACAACATATTAGTTCGACACTCTCTTGAGAAATTCTCACCTCTCCTCTAATGTGCACGCCTATCGTACTAACCTTCCCAACGGTTTTACCTTATCATTTTATCATACTAACCTTCCAAGTAATTTAGCTTATCTTAACTTACTCATAAGATTTCAAAATCGAATGGTATCATTGTTTAAAAAGGGTACTTCCAATTTGTAACACAACTCTCGTTTTAGCTTCATAATTTATAAAGTTTCCCAATGTCATATTATACTTTCACAAAACAAGTATTTACTATTTGAGTCATCACTTATCAAATCACAGTAGGCAGTTTCAAATTTCATAATCTCATATATATATATATATATATATATATATATATATATATATATATATATATATATATATATATATATATATATATATATATATATATATATATTAACTACTCGCATAATATATATATTATAAAAGCACCCCACATAAAACTATGGTGCGTGCATACTTCCACTATCCCAAACCCCATACTACTCATATCAGGGGAATACAAATTCGGAATCACTCTCGAATTGTATTAACACATACACAAACAATATTGAGGCTAATCATAGATTCCAAGTCTCTAAGAGGATGGCACATACTCGCGTCTCTTAGGACCGTCTGAACTATCAATTCGATAGCATGTACCAAGGATATCTATCTTCTAGGGTACAAGTCAATATCCCCCATAAAGGTCCCATCGAGATAAGACTGTCCCAGCGCGGTAACCTCAAGGATAGCAAGTAGCGCGGTATGTTTTGCACATGTATATAATATATGTCCACACAATCATATAAATATACCACTTTTATCATATTAATATAGGTTCCTCTCGTCACCCATAATTACAACATTTATCCTTTCTTTCACATTATTAGTGTTACATATAAGGTTTCGTCTCTAACCTTAGCTCGAAGGGTTTTCTCACTCATTACGTGACACTCGTGGACTCTATCCATCCAAGTAGCAAATTCAGTAGGTAGTCGTCTATTCACTATCATAAGTATTTGACGTAATCTCTCACTTGAAATACGTAGTTTAATCGTTCCTTATATAATTATCCCAAAGGTACAATTCTCATCATACATTAAAGTTCCCAACACTTATTTATATGCCCTACTGGTCTTTCATATTTCCCAAAACATCTTATTAAGAATGCCCAAGAATTATTTCACGATAATTTAATTTAACTATTTAAACAAGGGAAATAGGAGTCTTCCTGGAGGGGTCGATCGATCGAAGTCTGGGGCTCGATCGATCGATCAAGCAGGTATTTCGATTTCTGCAGAAATGCAGTTACGGGTTCTTCCATCTTTCTTCATCCAAATTCATATTTTTCCATTCCAAACGTCCCAAAAATCCTACTACTAACCTTATATCATCATACCAGATGTTTTCAACGTAAAGCATGTGTATATCTAACATTAAACATGGATAATTAACCCCAAAATCTTATCTAATCATCAAGAACCCTAGATTTTTCTTAATAATGGTTCTAATCAGTTTTTACCAGAATTTCCTTCTAATACCTCATCAAAATTTCGTGGGTTATTCATCTATATCACAAAAGATTTCCAGAATAAGATTTAAGTCTTTACTACATGCAAATTCCTAACCAAATTTGGAGTTTTCTTTCCTATATCTCATCTCTAATCATTCCTAAGCTAATATGGAAATTGCACCAACGAAATAAGAAAGATAAACACTTGCCTGGGATTTTCAGAAGTCTGGTTTTTAGCTGATTATGGTGTGGTTGCGTTCCTCGTCTCGCGATCTACACGTTGGTGGTGCCGGCGGTGCAAACGGGTGGCTTTTTGGCCTTGAATTGCCTTGAGAGCTCTCTTCTCTCTTCTCCAATGGCCGTTCTAGGGTTCTGAATGTTCTAACCCTAAATGGCTAATCTAAACAGCTGGTAAAGGTTGCTGAATTTCGTGGGTTTATTTACCCAAATATGTAAAATGACCAAAATGCCCTCCCGGATTACTAATTAGGCCTAAAAACGTCCCGAGACCCAAACTAAACCCCCGGGTACACTTTTCTGACTATCTCGACCCTTCCGGACGCGTTGGCGCACTCAAGATTACCATATGAACAACTTATAAAATATTCACTTTTATTTATCAATAATTAGTCCAGACGCGACACGGGCGCGTCCCGACTAAAATTCCCAAAATTGTCATTTCATTCACTCGTGGCATTTAATATAACCAATATCATATATTACTTTGCTCATTAGTAATATTCAACAATTTCATATAATTACTAACTCTCGTCACGTTAATAATTATAACATAATTAATTTCCGGATTTTTATTAAATAATTCACTCTCATTAAATTTAATAAATTCCCAAATTAATATAGCATAAAAATACGAGGTATTACAGGTAAATGGCGTTGTTTTTAACTTCTTTTTTCATTAAATATTTGTTTTTAGGTGTGCTTATTTTATGTTAATTTTACTTGTAGTTAAATGGTGTTGTTTGGAAGCTGTTTGGATGTTGTCATGTTGTTGTTTTTAGTTCTTTAGTGTTGTTTTTAAGAACTTTTAGTGTTGTTATGTTATGATCTATTTGGATGATGTTTTAATGTTGTTTTTTCAAGTGTAATGTGAACCATCTATATTGATTTTTCAAGTGTAATGTGAACTTTATGATGTTTTTAAGTGTGATGTGAGTATATATCATTGTTGTTTTTTAATGTTGAAAAGGAATCATTAAATATTAAAATATGATTAAGAATAGGTATTTATTTGGAAACTATATTTGAATAATATGATAGAGCATTATGGAAGGACAAATGTTGTTTTTTACATTTAAAAACTATTTTTGAAAGTTAATTGAATATTTTATTTAAAAAAGTGAATAGGAATCTCAATCTCATTTTTAGGGTTTTCTCTCTAAATCTCAACCAGAGAAAGAGAAAGAGAAAGAAGAATGGGTCACTCTAACGTTTGGAACTCTCACCCCAAGAGATATGGCCCTGGATCTCGTACTTGTCGGGTCTGTGGAAACCCACATGGGTGTGATCAAGAAGTATGGACTTATGTGTTGCAGGCAGTGCTTTCGCAACAATGTCAAGGAAATCGGTTTCATCAAGTACCGTTAAGGAGTGAGATATGAAGCTGTTTTTTGGGCTGCATGTTGCATGGGGAAACTTCTTCTATTCTTGTTTATAAGGGTGAGAAATTTATATTTGAACTCTGATTTTCCCATATTAGTGACAAGATATTGTTGAATGCAAAAAAAAAATGAATAGAATCGGGAGCTGATCTGAACCAACCCAAGAACCATCGGTTCGGTTTGGTTTGGTTCCAAAAAAAATTGATTTCGATTTCGGTTCCAAAATCCTGGAACTGAACCACCTTGGTTCTGGTTCTGCTTTAGTAATGAAATCGAACCAACCCGAACCGTGTGCACCCCTAGTCTGCCCCACGCTCGAGGACAAGCTTTCTCGAAGACGGAGAGAGACTGAGCGATTTACGAGAAAGAGAAAGAAAAAGAGAGATTAAATATCTTGGGGGCCTGTTTAACAGGCCCTGTTACTACATATAAGCTTCCAGATGATGAAATTTTTAAAACCCTAGTTTGTGCATGGTTGCGGCTGTGCATCAACGAGATGACGGAATGTTTTCAGGGAAAAAGGGTTTTATAGGTATGTTAGTGAATGACGTTTTGACTCTGTACTTATTTATATTTAAATAACTATATAGTTTCTTTTTTTATAACTAACATACCATTGTATGATAAGATAGGCCATACTCCCCATTACTTTTAGGAAAAAGAATAAAGTCTTTTTGATAAATTGATAAAAGTAAAAAACAACTACAACCCCATGACAAGGTCAGGGCTAATTTCCCAAAACATGTCATTACTGTACAAAATCCTATCGACATGCATCTTATATCATTATTCAATCATAAAAGAATACGAAATTGGACCAATAAGAAATATGCTGCAAAAATGCTTTTATAGAACATTAGAGTGTATAACAGACCTCATTCGATAAGTCCAATTATAATGTATGAAAAGCATCTAGGACTTATGCATGAATAAAAATGTTTGGTAAGAACTGAATTATCTTAAAGAGTGCATTAGAACCCAGTTAAGCTATGGAGGCCCTTATCACCTCGGCGGGGATTTGATACATTATGAATCAATTTTTTTCCTTTTATAATCATTACATACAACCTAGTTGCACAGGATACCACATAAACTTCATCAAATTCAAGAAATGTCAACACCTTTACATACAGTTAGATGTGTTCTTTTTATTATTTACTAGATAGTTAACTTTTCCACAACTATCTCAAAGCATAGATCTTAATTAAGGTAAAACATACATGAGTTTACATGAGAGTTGAGATTGTATTCCTAATTTCTCATCGTTGTCCCATTACGAGGCAAACTAGAAAGAATTAGAATAACCAATTTTAAGATTTTAAATATACATGAGTTTACATGAGAGTTTTCAATGACATACTGTATTCATCAGAAAAAGAGGATTCCCATGATTTCTTAACTCTTGTACTTGCGGCTCTTTTATCTTGGAAATTCTAGATATGTAGTTCTTAATTTGAGAGAGAAGGGAAGATGTTAAAGGGCCACACTCAAGTATTTACCTAGACAGTGTTTTTAAAACCACGATGTGGGATCGAGGTATTTCGTCTTAATAAGGTGCAGCATATGCCTCAAGGTGAATCGAGATACATGCCCCATTTTTTAACAAAAATTTAATCAATCAATATTATAAAAACAAGAAAAAAATAATGTATCATGCCTATCATCACAAAAAGGTGCAATATTAATAGCATCGATAAAATTATATAGAGCATCATCAAATCATTATAAAAGGTCCATATTCAATGTCACTAGAATAATAAATAGGGTAGTAGCAGCCCATCATAAAAACATAATTTATAATTAAAAAACACCACCGAAAATTAGTGCAACACCGATTATTAATATTAAACTGGAAGTTAGCTGGGTTGGGGTAAATTTGGGCGGGCTAAATTTAGGGTTGAAACAGTGATGAGAAGAGGAGATAATGCTTAGGTTACTTTTGGTTGAAAATACGTAGAGATAAATTACCCATATTTGGCTCTCATTTTCTCCGATGTCATGTAAAATGTAGGAATTGAAAGAGGGAAGCAGGCATTTCGTCACTCTTAATTGTCAGTTTGTTGCTCCTACATTAGTTACTTCATCTACTGTTAAAGAGAATGATGTACGCAGGGATCACGGGAATCAATTATATTCTTGCTTTTATTATTTTTCATGTTTTAGTTGAAGTTATTAGTTTAGTAAGGGCTAGAATAGGTATTTGTAAAGGACATGCTAGTCTATGTGATGTCATTAGTGATATCACATGACATAAAAAATGACCTAAGCATTCCTTAATGGCTAAGTAATGAGACTTTTCTAGATCTCTTGTCCTTATAAAATGTGATACACGATTGGGATAAATTATTTTGAGATATGAATTAAAGTAATAATTGGGTCGTTCGCCTCTAAATGTTGTTGTTGTGTAGAGGCCAAAGGTCCAAGGAAACGCTTAGGTCACATGTGATGTCATAGGTTTCGTCATTAATGACATCATATGGACTAGACCATTCCATTTACAAATAACTATTTTAGCACTCATTAAACCTAATAACTACAACTAATTCATGAAAAATATTAAAAGCAAAAATATAGATGATTCACGGGGGCCCAGATTACAACTAAAAATAATGGAATTTTCCATCTTTATTTGCAAATGGGTCTCCTTTAGACGGGTATAGGACTAATATTGAAAGAAAAAAGTCATGGGATTTGGGCTTGTGAAATTACTTACAATATGACCCCGTCGTATCCCTGGCCTGTCGAGCTGTATTCAAGCCATATCCAAAAGTCAAAGTTGTCGATTTGGTAACAGACATGTATTTAATATATTGAATAGGTAATCAATCACATCGGGCCCATATTCATATTTGGTGACCCATTTATGCTATTTTTGAAGTATTTCTGCTACATACATGGTCAACAAGCGCAGCGAGTGGCTTTGCCTAGCAATGACCATTGAATCAGGCACCAATAATGTTTATACGTGTAAAACTATCAATAATTAAGTGTGAGACACAAAAAATGATTTGAGAATGAGAACGAGAATTATATGATTAACAAATCTCGTAATATTTGGATCTTTCAGAAGTAAATGACGATTTTATTATTTGTGACGGGATAATTTTACAATATCTAAACTTCTAACAACCTAAACAGACGAAATATCAAAAGGACATTAGCAAGACAAGAACAACCAATGCCAAATAGTTAGGTAACCTCTTCTTATTAGGATAGAAATATCACGCATTAACCAAATGCATCGTTCTTCAGAGGTTGCGTCTCACAAGATAAGAAGTGGCATAAATTAAAAACTTTTTCACATTGAATTAGATATTATTCATTGACTACGTTAGTTCTTTAACAACATGTCAAGACTCAGCACTGTGCTTGTGGCAACAACTTTGACACCGAGAAGGATTCTAGATTACAACAAATTCAGTCATCATACACGTCATAGTGTTTAAAGCAAAGTAACAACATTTCGAGAAGGAAGGAAAAGGCGCGCATACGACTCACGATGTCAAGGCTGATAACCAAAAATCAAGTTTAAATCCTTACAAGCTTGACTAGAAGTATCCATAGTTATGTGGGAAGTAAGAAAAATTATGGAATAAAGATTACTCAGGGCAAGATTCAGCATTACCTTTAATACAGTCTCGCGAAGGTGTTAAACAGTTCACGAGAGGGATTATGTTTAAGCGATGAGAAAAAAGAAATTTATAGGTTGTTTTTGTTGGCTAAGGATGTGTTTAAGAACGCTACCACACCACCGTTTAAACAATAAAATTTTGACAACTTGTCAGTATCAATTTAATTATGATCTTTAAAAGAAGAAATGTTTAAAAATCACTTAAGGCTTACACCTCAAGGCGAAGCGGCGGAAAATCGCCTTGAGCCTAAAGGCCAAAAAGAGGCTTGCGCCTCAACACCTCGCCTCAATGAGGCACATAAGAAAGAAAAAAATGTTTTATTCTTCTATCACGTACTCTGTTTTTGGTTATTTTAATATAAATAAAGATATATATATATATATATATATATATATATATATATATAATTTTAAAAAATCACCAAATAACTTAACATGTCTATCATCATAAAAGGCACATAATCAATGTCACCAACATAATAAATAGGGTCCGAGCATCACATCATCCTAGTAATAATTTATTAAAAAATAATGCAAAATCATCAACTAATCACAAAAAAAGTTATCAACTACTAAAATAGATATGAATCATCATATTTTAATCAGGGACACACCCGAGTCTGAAACTTGACGTGATAGCCAAGAATTTATGTCCAAGTAAACAAAGTGACGGATCGCGTTCAAATAGTGTCAATATTTGAAATGATTTTTGTGTCCTAATAATACTCCATTAGCCTCCAACTAAACGTCACCGCAGCACAAACCACTTGCACATTATTCTAATAATTTCGTCACTTGGATAAGTTTTATTAAATTAACTAAAAATTGATTTTTGCAATAAAACACATTTGATTTTTCGTTATAACGACAAATGTCTTGCACATAAAAGACTTGGAAGTGAAACACGTAATGGAAAGCAATTAATGATAGGATTGCAATTTACTATGCAAAATTACAGAAATACCAATTGGGGAAAATGAATTTTATATTGGGTCAGTTAATGTGTGTTAACAAAACTTCCTTCCAAAACTAAGAACTGAAAATACTAGTAAAATAATAATGAGGACCCTGATAAATTGAACAACCCCTAATTTGTGGAATCAACTTAAAATCTAAAACCCAAATAAATTACACCAAGAGATTAATAGATATAAAAAAAACTAAGCCATAAATTTTGCCGTTATAAATTTAAAAACATCAAGGAGGAAATAGATGTGGTGGTGGGGGTATCAACAAAAGGCGGGGGGGATAGAGGGAGTATAATAGAACTAAGCCATAAATTATGTCGTTATAACAGAACTGACGCGCACAAGGGCAAAATCTTCATGAGGGGTGGAGTTGATGACAAACTCCCAGGGGAGTGAGGGCTCAAGTGCCCCAGCAGAGCATCTTTTAACATTTTAAATTTAATCCAAAATTTTCACAAGAGATGAACCCCAAAATGACTATAACCCTGATGAATTGAACAACCCCTATTTTGTTCAATCAACTTAAAATCTAAAACCCAAATAAATTACACCAAGAGATTAGTAGATATAAAAAACTAAGCCACAAATTTTGCCGTTATAAATTTAAAAACATCAAGGAGGAAATGGATGTAGTGGGGGGTATCGACAAGAGGGGGGGAGAAAGAGAGTATAACAGAAGTAAGCAATAAATTATGTCGTTATAACAGAACTGACGCTCGTGGGGGAAAAATCTTCGTGAGGGGGGAGTTGATGACAAACTCCCAAGGGAGTGAGGGCTCAAGTGCCCCAGCAGAACATCTTTTAACATTTTAAATTCAATCCTAGATTTTCACAAGAAATGAACCCCAAAATGACTATAACCCTGATGAATTGAACAACCCCTAATTTGTTCAATCAACTTAAAATCTAAAACCCAAATAAATTACACCAAGAAATTAGTAGATATAAAAAAACTAAGCCATAAATTTTGCCGTTATAAATTTAAAAACATCAAGGAGGAAATGGATGTGGGGGGGGGGGGGTATCGACAAAAGGCGGGGGGGAGAGTATAACAAAATTAAGCCATAAATTATGTAAGGACACAAATTTCCAATTGAGTCCATATATAGTTTTGGCTCAATTCCGGACAAAAACATTTATTCATAGGATAGTATTTAATTGTTATATTCTCAAGCCTATGAAGTGTTTGTTGAAGACGTAGCGGCAAAGAGCATAAAGCTTCATCAATATGCCAGTTTGCGTGCCTCGTTTCTACGTCATCAACTATGGTTCCATGCTCCGAAGGTATGTGATATACCCGTTTATATCCTTGGCCTGGCTGAAGATTATCTCCCAAACAGACGACCCTACGAGGGGCCGACCCTTCACCAGGCTCCAGCTGGCCTCCACCAGGCCCAGACGACCCTATGAGGGGCCGACCCTACACCAGGCTCCAGACGACCCTACGAGGGGCCGACCCCCCACCAGGCTCCAGACGACCCTACGAGGGGCCGACCCTTCCCCAGGCTCCGGCCGACACTACGAGGGTACGATAGTACGAGGCCAGAATTAAGCCAGACTCACTACCGGAAGGAACTTTGCCCTCGGCCTCGTCTCATAGGCCGAGGGTGACATCATCACGACGCGTGGTTTGGGAGACGCGTGGAACAGTGCGCGTGAGGCTCATATGGCACGTGGCAGACCGTTATAAAAAAATCACACCCTCACGTGAGGGAATATTATGTCATCATTTGGCATCTACAGGTGTCAACAGGGGATTGGCTAGATCATTATTCACATGCACCATGCTTACTTGGGGGGTACACTACACCCCCCAAGACCTATATATACTTGTCATCTACAACCCTACAGGGGATCGATAAATTAACTGTAGCCCTAGCTAAAACTCTGCTTATACACATAGAGAGAGAGAGAGTGAGGGTTATGGGCATTGTATCCAAGGCCATTAGTGCCCATACTTAGTGGATCACACACTCACCGTGGATGTAGGCCAAATTGGTTGAACCACTATACATCATTGTCTTAAGTTCCTCTTATACTCATCCCCTTATACATACTTATACACTTATACATCTCCATGGCTGCCATGGCTGCTACTGCTTGAGCTCACTATCACTTATCTGGTGGTGCTAGATTTCAGCATCATCAGTTTGGCGCCGTCTGTGGGAACGAGAAGACATCTCTTCCGTTGTACAGCTTGACCTCACTGGGCACTCTGGTGGTGAACCAACACTCCCCCTGAGAGGAGGTGTTTCACCATTGAAAGAGACCCACTAAGGTTCTCAAGCTCACCAGTATTTTCTTCAGTTCAACTTTTCATAGCTCAAGCACATGGCACCTGAGATGCCACCGCCACTACTTCCCCCGCCGGATGAGAGGGGAAGACCCAGTTCCAGTCAGCCGCCACCCCAGTCTGAGATGGCTGATGTGGCGGCAGCCCTAAAGTCTCTGGCAGCAAGCCAGCGGATGATGCAGGAGCAGTTCACAGCTCTAAGCCAGAACATGCTGAGAGCACCAGGGGTTTCACCTGAGATGATTACTCCGGCAGCAGATCTAGGGCAGCATAAGGCCAGGGGACCACCCCAGGCACCACGCAAAGACCTACCACCCCCTCAGCGGCGTAGGGATGTTGCTGACCCCCGGCGTTTACGCCTGGGGAGGCAAGGAAACCCTTGCCCTGAGGACAGGTATGACGATCTGGAGGGAGAGGAAGCCCCAATAGAATGCTGGTAACCCTATGAGGTCTCCAATAATACTGTACGACCCCTCCAGGACAGTAGAGGGAAGTGTGGGAGACCAAACCCTGATGATCGTCCAAGAGGCTCCGCTTTTGATCGCTTGAGCAGGGGGTCGGCCTTTGAGAGGCTAGGCCCAGTAAATGACCTGCGGGAACAGCTGTCCAGACCAAGAAGCGCTGCGAGATCCAGAAGGGAGGCAGCAGATGGCCGACCCCGAGGACGAGATGATGGCCAAAGGGAAGTAAACAGCCGACACAGGCCTGCTGCAGCAGAACCCTCCGTCCACCTCGGAGAGGCAGCAGGGGATAACATCGGCCAGGCCGACCCTGTGAGGCCCTGGAATGACTCAATCCAGCGGTTAGAAGATAAGATTGGTGATATATTGAAGAGCCGAGACCCTCTTCAGAGGGGATACACCATAGGCTCACCCTTTGTGGAAAAGATAGTCAACTTCCCCACGCCATCAAAATTCAAGCCACCTATGGTCACCCCAAGGTATGACGGGAGTACCAACCCCGTCCACCATGTGGAGATGTATCAGTCGGCGGCAGACATATACTCTATCTCAGATGAGATGAGGTGTCGTGCCTTCTCTGGTACCTTGACAGGGGCTGCGCATGTCTGGTACACGTCTCTTCCAAAAAAATTCCATCGAAAACTTTAAGCAGATGGCCGACCTGTTCATCCATAATTTCTGCTTCGGGGTGAGGCCACAGAAGAAGACCACCCACCTGCTCTATGTCAAGCAGGGGAAGAGTGAGAGTCTGAGGGACTATATAGCCAGATTCAATAAGGAGAAGCTGGAGGTGGAAGACTATGAGGAGAGCATAGCTATGACGGCCCTGATTGGAGGACTCCAAAAGGGGAAGCTGTTATGGAAGCTTGCTGAAGACCCTCCGAGGATGATGGCCGAGTTGTTGTCGACAGCAGGAAAGGTGATGAACGCCGAAGAGACGATGGCTGCAAAATATGAGGATGAAAGAGGAGGTGCAAGTGGGAGTAAATACCCCAAGAAGAACAAAGAGAGGAAGAAGAGGTCCTCGGATGACAAGTTCGCGGGGTACACCCCTCTGACGGATAGCTGTGAACAGATTCTTAATGAGATTAAGAGTGAACGATCCCTGAAGTGGCCCGAGAAGCTGAGGGCAACCCCCGGGAAGAGGAATAAGAACCTATGGTGTGAGTTTCACCAAGACCACGGCCACGTAAGGGACAAATGCTTTGCTCTGAAAGATGAGATTGAGAAGATGATAAAGGAAGGGAAGCTCAGAAAGTACGTCGACAAAGGCGCCTTCAAGAGGGGCCGAGGGGACGACCCCAGAAATAAGCAAGGCGACGCATGCAGAGAAGGTCCTCAAAAAAGAGGGGACGACCCTTCTGATGATGAGGACGACCCTGACCTCCCGCCGAGAGACGACCACGGCCCTGTTAAGAGGCTTAATATGATCTCGCTCGGAGTGGGAATGATCTCCGGGGGTCTTGCAAGAGGAGGGTCTGAGGTCGCCGACAGGAAGGCCCATGTGGCTGAGGCCAAGGCAGTGACGAAGACGGTACACGCGACTTCTCTGGAGGGCAAGTCAGAAAAAAGGAAGAAGGTTGATATGGACACACTGATAGTGGGATTTTCAAGAATGTACTTCAAAGACCTCTTGGCCCCACACGATGACCCTCTCGTCATCACTACCAGGGTGCACGGATGCGAGGTGCCGAGCATCCTAGTAGATGGGGGCTCATCTGCAGACGTGATGTTTTGGTCGTGCTTCAAAGACTTAGGTCTCAGTCGTGCTAGACTCGTCCCGTACCATCATCCATTGATTGGGTTCAGTGGGGAAAAGGTTTATCCCTTGGAGTGTATGAGGCTGATGTCAGGATGGGGGACGAGTGGCCGAGATGGCTCACCAAGAAGGTCAGTTTCTTTGTGATGGATGAGCAGGTGTTTTCGGCCTACAACATCATACTGGGGCGTGTGGCCCTCAAAGGGTTTGAAGTCGTGCCCTCTACAGTCCATCAGATGATCAAATTTCCAACCCCTTACGGGGTGGGGGAAGTTTAGGGAGACCAGACGGCAGCGAGAGAATGTTACTACAACTCTGCTGAAGAAAGGGAGGCACACAAGAGGGCTACAGCCACTTACAACATCGATACCCTAGACCCCAGGGACGAGACGAAGCTCAAAAAAGGAGAGGTCGCCGAGGAGGTAGAACCCATCATCCTCGATGAGGATGACCCGAGAAAAATCGTCCAAGTTGGCAAGTCTCTGAAGCCCAATATCAAGGAAGACCTCATCAAGCTGTTAAGGAGAAGACGGAGCGTCTTCACGTGGAGTCATGTAGATATGTCGGGGATCAACCCTGAAATCATGTGCCACAAGCTCAATGTGGTAGAGGGAGTGAAACCGATAAAGCAGAAAAGGAGGATTTACTCTAGAGAGAAGTACGAGGTCATCAGGGATGAGGTCAAAAAATTAGAAGACGCTGAATTTATCAGAGAGGTCATCTACCCTGAGTGGTTGTCCAATGCAGTCATTGTCCCAAAGGCCAACGGGAAGTGGCGAATGTGTGTGGACTTCACAGATCTCAACAAGCACTGCCCCAAAGACAGCTTCCCTCTCCCCCGCATTGACCAGATGGTAGACGCTACTGCAGGCCATGAGCTCATGAGTTTTATGGATGCCTACTCAGGGTACAACCAGATCTTCATGAACCCTGAAGACTCGGAGAGGACTGCCTTCATCACTGATAAGGGAACATACTGATATAGGGTCATGCCCTTTGGTCTAAAAAATGCGGGGGCAACGTACCAGCGCCTCGCAAACAAAATGTTCGAAGACCAAATTGGGAAGTCCATGGAGGTCTACGTGGATGACATGCTGACCAAGAGTTTGAAGGCAGAGGACCATGTGGCAGACCTGGAAGGACCTTTAACACGATGGACAAATACCAGATGAAGCTTAACCCGGCCAAATGTGTCTTCGGGGTCGGGGCAGGGAAGTTCCTAGGTTTCATTGTCAACCAAAGAGGCATCGAGGCCAATCCTGAAAAGATAAAGGCCCTTATTGAGATGAAGACCCCCAAGTCCATTAAAGACGTTCAGAGGCTTACAGGGAGAGTGCCTGCCCTGAACAGATTTGTGTCAAGAGCCACAGACAGGTGTTTACCATTCTTCAAGATCCTCAGGAAGGCCTTCGAATGGAGTGAAGAGTGTGATGAGGCTTTCAAGGAGCTAAAATCATACTTAGGGTCTCCCTTGCTGCTGTCACGACCCGTGCAGGGTGAACGACTTTACGTGTACCTCGTCGTCTCAGAATCGGCCATCAGCACAACCATTGTGAGAAACGAAGATGGAATACAGAAGCCTGTGTATTTCAACAGCAAGGCACTCCAAGGGGCAGAGCAAAGATACCCGAGGATGGAGAAGTTGGCCTACGCCTTGATCCATGCCTCGAGGAAGATGAAGCCGTACTTCCAGTCCCATACAATGGTCATCCTCACCGACTCTCCTCTTAGGCAGGTCCTACACAAGCCAGAAAAATCAGGTAGGTTGATGGCCTGGGCTATAGAGCTGGGGGAGTTTGACATTGTGTATCAGCCTAGGACGGCCATTAAGGGGCAGGCATTGGCAGACTTCGTGGCTGAGTTCACTTGGGAAGATGATAAGGCCGAGGGTGAGACTCTCGGGAAGACGGATACAGAAGATAGACCCGCGGACACACCCGCAGATAGGGCTGAGACAAGCACCGCTAGAAGGAAAGCAACTGAAAACGAAGAGGGAAGGTACATCTTTAGACAGGGGTCCCTCTCTGAGGGAAATTTTTCAGAAGGAAAGACTCTGTGGAGCCTCTTCGTTGACGGGTCCTCCTGTGATAGCGGAAGTGGGGTTGGACTGATACTGTCAGCACCCGATGGCACAGACGTCGAATACGCCCTGAGGTTCAACTTCAAAGCCTCCAACAACGAGGCCGAATATGAGGCCTTAGTAGCAGGCCTCTCCTTGGCCAAGTCTCTTAGTGTCGGCCAGATTCTGGTCCATAGTAATTCAAGGCTAGTGGTGAATCAGATACTAGGGGCCTACGAGGCTAAGGACGAGAGAATGTCTAGATACCTCGAGAAGGTGAGGTCACTACTGAAAGGCTTCAGAGAAGTAAAATTAAAGAGGATATCCAGGCTAGACAACGGCCTTGCTGATGCCCTTGCGAGATTGGCCTCGGTAACTAGGACAGACATCAGGAGGACGGTCCCAGTGGAAATTTTGCTTCAGCCAACTATTGAGGACGCTGAGGGAACACTTGGCAATTGCCTAAATGTCTCTCAAGAAGCTTCGTGGATGGACCCCCTGATCAAATACATTAAAGAGGGTGAGACGCCAGAAGCAAGGCAGGAAAGGAAGAAGCTGAGGTACAGGGCTATAAAATTCACTGTCATCCAAGACACCTTGTACAAAAAGGGGTTTTTGCTCCCCTTACTTAGGTGTGTGCACCCCTCAGAAGTCCCTTCCATTTTGCAAGACGTGCACGACGGATCGTGCTCAAGCCATATCGGGGGCAGATCCTTAGCAAAGAGGGTGATCACCCAAGGCTACTGGTGGCCGACCTTGGGGAAAGACGCCGCAGCATATGTAAAAAAGTGTGATAAATGCCAAAGATTTTCTACCATCCCTCACTAGCCCCATCAGCCTCTTACCTCCATTACATTCCCGTGGCCATTCGCAGTGTGGGGGATTGACCTGGTAGGACCCTTACCGAGGGCAGTTAATAACTATCGGTTCCTCATCGTAGCAATTGACTACTTTTCAAAGTGGGTAGAGGCCGAACCAATGGTCACGATTACAGAGCAGAAGACCTTTCAGTTCATCTGGAAGAATGTGATATGCAAATACGGTCTACCCAACACCCTCATCTCGGATAACGGGACCCAGTTCAAGAATGCCTCCCTGCAGAAGTACTGTGAGAGGGTAAGTATCAAACAATTTTTCTCCACCCTAGTCCGACCTCAGGCCAATGGGAAAACTGAAGTAACAAACAGGACAATCCCGGATGGAATCAAGAAGAGGCTTGAGGAGGCTAAAGGAAGATGGGTCGAGGAGTTATATGCCGTGCTGTGGGCATACAGGACGACAGTGAGGACTTCTACCGGGGAAACCCCATTCATGCTAACTTATGGCTCAGAGACCGTCATCCCCACCGAAATTGAGTTTCCTACTTATAGGGTCCAAATGTGCGACCCTCAGGGAAATACGGAAGAGAGAAGACTCGACTTGGACCTGATTGAGGAAAGGAGGGAGGACGCTGAGATAAGGCAGGCTTCATACAATCAGAGCGTGAAACAGAGGCCTATTGCAGTGGGGGACTTGGTCCTCAAGAAGACTTGGCAAAAGCCCAACAAGCTCCATCCTAATTGGCACGGCCCCTATAGGGTCACCGACGAAGTTGTCCCTGGGACCTATAGACTAGAAAACCTAGAAGGGGAACCTTTTTCCAACCCCTGTAACACAGATCATTTGAAGAAATACTACCAATAGTGTTGTAAGGTCTTGATAGACCATAGTTGTAATAGGAGTTGCTCCAACAGGACACTTTGGAAAATTAATGAAAAATATGATTGGCCTCACCCTACAGTTCCAGTATGCATGGAAACATCTACAAAAAACCATTAATTTGGCTACTTGAACCCTCGGCTATAATGAGGACCAGTGGAGGGGACGACCCCACCACTGCTCTCAAGAAAGACGAGGGTAGACTTTATTTAAAACCATTAAGTTGGTAAGTTGAACCCTCGGCTATAATGAGGACCAGTGGAGAGGACGACCCCACCACTGTTCTCAACAAATACGAGGGTAGACTTCATTTTAAACCATTAAGTTGGTAAGTTGAACCCTCGGCTATAATGAGGACCAGTGGAGGGGACGACCCCACCACTGTTCTCAAAAAAGACGAGGGTAGACTTAATTTAAAACCATTTAAGTTGGTAAGTTGAACCCTCAGCTATAATGAGGACCAGTGGAGGGGACGACCCCACCACTGTTCTCAAGAAAGACGAGGGTAGACTTCATTTTAAACCATTAAGTTGGTAAGTTGAACCCTCGGCTATAATGAGGACCAGTGGAGGGGACGACCCCACCACTGTTCTCAAAAAAGACGAGGGTAGACTTTATTTAAAACCATTTAAGTTGGTAAGTTGAACCCTCGGCTATAATGAGGACCAGTGGAGGGGACGACCCCACCACTGTTCTCAAAAAAGACGAGGGTAGACTTTATTTAAAACCATTAAGTTGGTAAGTTGAACCCTCGGCTATAATGAGGACCAGTGGAGTGGACGACCCCACCACTGTTCTCAAGAAAGACGAGGGTAGACTTTATTTAAAACCATTAATTTGGTTACTTGAACCCTCGGCTATAATGAGGACCAGTGGAGGGGACGACCCCACCACTGTTCTCAAAAAAGACGAGGGTAGATTAAGTTGGGTAACTTGAACCCTCGGCTATAATGAGGACCAGTGGAGGGGACGACCCCACCACTGTTCTCAAGAAAGACGAGGGTAGACTTTATTTAAAACCATTAATTTGGTTACTTGAACCCTCGGCTATAATGAGGACCAGTGGAGGGGACGACCCCACCACTGTTCTCAAAAAAGACGAGGGTAGATTAAATTGGGTAACTTGAACCCTCAGCTATAATGAGGACCAGTGGAGGGGACGACCCCACCACTGTTCTCAAAAAAAAAAAAAAAAAAAGACGAGTGTGGACTTTATTTAAAAACCATTTGGGTTATTATGATCCTCGACTATGATGAGACCATATGAGGGGACGACCCCACATTGGTCCTCAAAAAAGACGAGGGAGGGGTTAGTAGCGTCAACAAGGAGCAAACCATAAAAGAATTAAATATGGAAGACAGCAATTATGGAAGGGAAGAGACAATGGTATTAATAAAACATAAAATATCAAGTGTTTTACAAGGCCATTGAACAAAAATACACTTGAAGGGTATGGGCTACAGGCAGCCACCCTATGGGACGACATCAGAGGGCAGGGCCTCAACATCTATGGGAATGGTCTCCTCAGTTACAAGCACTGGATGATCTTCAGATGTACCGACCCCCTCGATTTGGACTTGGGACTCCACTTGGTTGAGGGCCTCGGCAATTAGGGGGTCGTCCAGTTGAACACCCTCCAGTGAAGGACGAACAGAGGAGACGACATCGCCGAATTTGAGGACGACCCATCGGCAGGCCGTCCTGATCCCCCTTTCCAGATACTCAAGGACAAAGCCCTGAAATTCATCTGAAGTCTTATAAGCCTCAACAGCATCGGCCTCAGCTTTCTTGATGGCTGCTTCCAGATCAGTCTTGTGCTTGACTTCCATATTCAGTAAAGCCTCATCCCTATCCTTGATGATCAAGTCCTTGGCTTGCAAGTCGGCATCGTGCTGCCTCATCAGCTCATCTAGGACCCTAGCATGCTCCGTCCTAGCACTCTCAAGCTCAGCCCTCGCAGTATTAAGCTCAGTATTCGCAGTATCAAGCTCTGTCTGCAACTCAGCCTCATGCTGGATAGCCCTTTCGGCCTCATGGAACTTCATCTGATTCTTGGCCATCCATTTGGTGGCTGAGGTGAGGGCACAAACAGACTGCACGAAAAATGAACAGATATCAACAGGGGCCGAGGGAACAGTTAGCGAAAGAATGAAATTAAGGAGGTGGGTCAAGACTAATACCTGAGCAAGGGAGTGCAGACCATAGTCGTACACTTTAGCAGGAGGCATTTTCGCTAAGAACTCAAAGTCAAAGGCCGACGGAGCAGAGAACATCGAGGCCTTGGCAGCCCGCAAGTTCGTGATCAGTGACGAGGGGATATCCCTCAGATGGGCCAGATTTTGAGACCAGAAGGCCCCCATACTGGACGAAGAGGTCGTCCCCTCAGAGGCGTCGACTCTGGCCCTCGTCCGAGAATCAGGCCGAGGCTCAATTGGGCCCTCAGGCTCCTTCCTTTTGTTACTGTCAGTGGTCGGCTCCACCACTGTCGGCCCAGCGGCCTTTGTCTTCCTCGGAGCCTGCTGAGGCTCCTTCCCCTTCTTCTTTACCAATCCAGACAGTAAGCTGGGAGCTGTCATTTCCCAAAGATAGTCTGGTGTACCTGCAGGACGATCTGATAAGAGGACGACATGTCAGAAAAGTTCAGAGATAAAGGGAGAACACTTCAAAAATAAGTAAAGAAGGGAAAATGTTCAGTATAACTCACATAGTTCTGTCAGAGGGCTGACCCTCAGACCAGCTTCTTTAAGGAATCGAGGGGTCATCAAGTCTTCGAATTTTACAAGCTCACCCTCTCGCCCTCGTCCTCTCAGATAGTCTACTATATCCTTATCCTCCAGACTAAGTCCAGGGTCTGACCTGGCCTTCATGGAGGGGTTAGACCACTTCCTGGGGACCCTCGGACTATTGGCAACGGGCTCCCACTCCCCGGAGATAAAGAAAAACCTCTTCTTCCAATCATGGTTGGAATTTTGTGCCACATGGAGGAGTTTCTTCTCAGGCCTCCTTGCCCCCAGGTGATAATATCCAGGCTGCTTGGACGAGGAGGTGATGTTGTAGCAGCCCAGAAATAGGTCAGCCGAGGGCTCATCGGTAAAGGCATTCTTCCACAAGGAAATATAGCCCAAGATCGTCCTCCAAGAGTTGGGAGGAAGTTGAGAGGGGGAAACGCCGAGGGCAACCAGAATATCTGCAATGGCAGGGTGCAGAGGGAGCCTGACTCCAAGCTTGAACATTTGTTTGTAGACTGCAACCTCTCCCTCTTGGCAATCAAAAACCCTCTCAGCCTCAGAGGGAACCCTCATAGTTACCCCAGAGGGCACTCCATAAATATGCCTCCATATCAGGAGATCTCGATCCCTAACAGAGGAGATAAAGGACGAGGCGTGGGAGGTATCAACCTCATCATCTGTATCATCATCATCGTCCTCAGATCTCTCCCCCTCATCACCTGCAGGAGGACCCTAAGGAAAAGCCACTTGGAAGGCATTGGGGGACAGGGTTGTCACAGGGACAGCCTCAGAGGGGGCCGTACCCTCGGCCTCTCGGCCTGGGCTAAGGTCAGGTGTGTCCCTTCTGCCAGAAGTTCCAGCACCAGTTGGTGAGGAGACTCTCTCGTCCATCTCACTTGGTTTGGATGTCTCGGCAGGACGAGGTGACGACCCACAAGACTCAGAAGGTTCAGATGGTCTTATGGTGGCAAGAGGAATGGGAAAGATGGGTCGTACCCAATTAGGGTCGGCCCCTCGTCTCCTCTCTTCCTCTTCCTCTATTCGTCTGATTTCGCTAAAGAGCTTCTCTCTCAAGGACGGGAACTCAGATACTAAGCTGTAAAGCCTCCTAAGCATTAAGGGGAAGACTCTACACTTAGAGAAATTACACTAACTTGGCTAATTCAGCTACAAACAAGTGGGGAATTGACCAGGTTTGACTTTTGGATTAAACAAAAGAACTCAAAGGTTTTCGTCAAGAACGTTCAAGAACCTTTAACCGGAGAAGGCATCAGAAAAAGCTATGGGGAACTCGAAGAAAATGCAACCCTAAGGCCCTAAAAAACAAATAGAATTGAAGACAAAGGAAAGCTCTTAATGAAGGAGAATACCTGATAACGAGGGAGAGTAACGTTGCTGAGACCTGACGAAACGAAGGCTGCAAGTGGCAAAGCTTACTGGTTCTAGAGAAAGAATAGACTTGGACGCGAAGAAGAAGAAGCTGGAGAGAGAGAGTTTAAAAAACTCTTAAATACCCTGGCAATAAATGAGCACATTTTCCAAGAAGGGTATAATTAGGGCACAAAGCCCCATGCAAGTGTGCAGCCGTCGTGCCTTGGAAATTTGAATAGCAATGAGTACCTGCCCGTGTGTCACTCACCTAACTGATCATACACGCATCCCAATTTCAACAATATCCCTCAGCCATCTTAATAGCACCTATGGCTAAGGGCTGGGGGGTGATTGATATACCCGTTTATATCCTTGGCCTGGCTGAAGATTATCTCCCAAACAGACAACCCTACGAGGGGCCGACCCTTCACCAGGCTCCAGCTGGCCTCCACCAGGCCCAGACGACCCTATGAGGGTCCGACCCTACACCAGGCTCCAGACAACCCTACGAGGGGCCGACCCCCCACCAGGCTCCAGACGACCCTACAAGGGTACGACAGTACGAGGCCAGAATTAAGCCAGACTCACTACCGGAAGGAACTTTGCCCTCGGCCTCGTCTCATAGGTCGAGGGTGACATCATCACGGCGCGTGGTTTGGGAGACGCGTGGAACAGTGCGCGTGAGCCTCATATGGCATGTGGCAGACCGTTATAACAAAATCACACCCTCACGTGAGGGAATATTATGTCATCATTTGTCATCTACAGGTGTCAACAGGGGATTGGCTAGATCATTATTCACATGCACCATGCTTACTTGGGGGGTACACTACACCCCCCAAGACCTATATATACTTGTCATCTACAACCCTACAGGGGATCGATAAATTAACTGTAGCCCTAGCTAAAACTCTGCTTATACACACAGAGAGAGAGAGAGTGAGGGTTATGGGCATTGTATCCACGGCCATTAGTGCCCATACTTAGTGGATCACACACTCACAGTGGATGTAGGCCAAATTGGCTGAACCACTATACATCATTGTCTTAAGTTCCTCTTATACTCATCCCCTTCTACATACTTATACACTTATACATCTCCATGGCTGCCATGGCTGCTACTGCTTGAGCTCACTATCACCTATCTGGTGGTGTTAGATTTCAGCATCATCAGTATGAATGCAATATTATATATGTAGGAGCTTGGAACTTGTTGATTGGGTGTTAGGTTTAATAAAAACTGTGTTTTATTTTCAGAAAGAATTAATTAGAACTTTAAAATAATTTTATAAAGTTTTCTGGGCTAAAATCGAATTTTCCAAAGTTTCTGGAAGTTCGTTCGATATGTCGTTCGAACGAGATTGTCGTTCGAACCAGATGTCGTTCGAACGAGTTTGCCAACGACTTCCCACTCAGGCATACTGGAACTTCGTTCGAAATGTCGTTCGAACGAGATTGTTGTTCTAACAAGATTTCCAACGAGTTTCTAACGAGTTCATACTGGAACTTCGTTAGAAGACTCGTTCGAACGAGAATGTCGTTCGAACGAGATGTCAGGCGGGAACAGTTTTTGGCAGTTTTGAGCAGTTTTTCACCCACTTTCCCACTTGTTTCTTAACTGATTTTTTTCAGACTTTATTATGTGCGGGAATAACATTTTCCAACTTAACTTTTCCATTCTATCTCATCTCTTAGAGAGTGTTTGAGAGCAAAATTGGTTTTAGGAAAATGTTCATGTTTTGAGTGTGTTTTTTATCAAAGAGAAAATCATTCACCACTCTAGTTTACACCCAAATAAGTGTTTATCCAAGTTCACATATATACATATCAATTGCTTGGAGTTTGGCACCGGTTTTTCTCTACCGATTTGAAGAAGAGAAGTTTCGGGTTTTCTTCTACATCCCATAAACAAAGAAGAAGTTGTTTACTTTGTTTTAACCGCTTGGAGAAAGGCTTCATGTTCGGGTGACGGTGACCATATAAAGTCCTATCGGTGGATTCCGAGACCGTGGTGGAGTTCCAAGGTTATCCGCTAGGAAGAGGTGTCTACAAGAAGAAGCATTAAGGCTTGAGAGGGATCGAGTCGTGTGATGTAAGCCTTTCTGTCTTGTATTTGTAATTCCGTATCTAGTGGATTTGTGGCTAGGGCCGTCCGAGGTTGTTTCCCGTCTTGGTTTTTCCTCGTACATCGCGGCGTAGTGTGATTGATTTATTTTATCTTGCATAAATAATTTAGAATGCATGCCTAGGATAATTTAAGATAAAATTTGGTTTAAATTATCACACTTAATTTAATTTGGTGCTAAATTCAATATTGGGTAAAGTTCATTTAATTCAAGTCATTTGCTAAAATTGGTTTGGCCCAACTTCGAAATATTAAAAATTATGACTTAGGCAAATTCTAGGGCTTGGATGAATTAATTGGTTTAAGTGAAATTAATATTTGTATTTAAGTTTATTTCACTCGATTTAATCTTAATTTAAGAAAAGTAAAATTTGGTATTTGTATGTTTTAGTTGAACCATCACATCCTAACGCTTCCGCATCTTGAATATATATAAAAGAAAATTCTAAGGACATAATATCTTAATTGAGAAAATTAATAATCTGGGGATTCATATTCACGATTTTACAAATTATGTCGTTATAACAGAACTGACGCGAGTGGGGGAAAAATCTTCGTGAGGGTGGGAGTTGATGACAAACTCCCAGGGGAGTGAGGGCTCAAACGCCCCAATAGAGCATCTTTTAACATTTTAAATTCAATCCTAGATTTTCACAAGAGATGAACCCCAAAATGACTATAAATTCAAACCCCAAAATTTAAATTAGCATTAACCGTAAAGCAACCCCAAATTGTGTTAAGATTCTTAAAATCATAATATTCATAGCTATTAACCTAAAATTAACTACAACAATCAAGACTAGAATTAACCCTGATATTTCAACCAATAAGTTAACATTTCATCAAAAGAACATTTGAATATCGATATCAACCAACCACAATATACTAACTTTTAATAATTCAAACATACTTCACCATAAACTTTAAACTCTAAATTCAGATTTAAGCTTAAATTTAAAACAATATTAACCCTACAAATGGAAAGAGAAATAAAGAGTTAAAAGAGAGAAAAAATAAGTTAGAAATCTACACACACACACACACACACACACACACACACACACACATATATATATATATATATATATATATATATATATATATATATATATATTCTCTAGTGCAGACCAAATTGTGCGAACCCGGTGCGGACTTTGTCCTCTTCCTCATGTGGTCCCCTCGTGGTCCCTAAGACATTTTGTTACTTTCCTTAGATGGTCCCCCGCTTGTATTATATTAAAACCTTACTTTAAGACTATATATTTAAAAGATTTATAGTTTAGACCCAAATTTGTATCAAAACCTTAAAGACTTTAGAAACTCACCAAATTTTGATCAAAACCCTAATTATGGTATCAGAGCCATAAGACGCTCCTTTTAGACTTTTAGGAATTTATCCCTCGCATTTACAAAGATATTTTTGGAACCAACCCAGACTACCAACCTATACCCATAACTGATTTATACTTAGAAGGTTGTTTAACCTCTCACATAGACTGTTGTTCACATACTGAACACATCCCAGCCAAGCACGTAGAGAGTAGACAAGTCACTGTTAATGCTATTAATAATATAATAGACCAAAATAATTGTATACTCCTTATATTAAGACAATTAATAAAAGACACTCAAACTCTAGAAACATCGATAAAAAATATCGCTAAAAGACTACTAGAAATAGATAACCAAATCCCAATAGACCTAGTTCAAGTTCTACAAGAAATAAATATTAAGACTAATCATATAGAAGTCCTTAATAAAGACATTTTAAAAATTAAAACTTTAACTAAAAATCAAGACAGTGAGTTAATTAAACTTACCAAAGAACAAGCAAAGCTTATCCCTAGATTAGATAGTTATATTCCTAATGGAGATAGTTAGATCAGACGGGAATGAGGTACCAAGAGACCACATCATTCAAACCTTAGCAGATTTTTACCAAAGAATTTTAAAAAGGATAAATGATGATAGATTTTATTATAAGATAAATGAAAATGAGATTGCCAATGCTGCTAAAGCAACTAGACTTATATTAGAAAGATTAAATTTAATTTCTACATCTATAGCAGCTACCCAAGACTATAACAGTAGCTTTGTTAGAGACTTACATTTAGATTTAAAAGTTAAGACGGAAGGATTAACCACCTTCTACAATGACTTTGTTAAAATCCAACAAAATTTAGCAAATTATCTTAATAATATGGAAAGCCATAACTTATCCAAGATGAATAGTATTATTAATGAACTTAGACTAGACATGGCCCATGTAGAAAAAAAATACGAAAAAATTATAAAGGGAATTAAGGCTGTATATAATAAACCTTCCCAATCAGAAATAGACTCTCCTTTTATGCTAGCTCGTTTAGATAAAATAGAAAAAATCGTAGAATCTATAGAAATTAAATCTATGCAACAACAAAAAAAAAGATAATGAAATAAAAGACTATATTACAAATGTTGCTAAATCCATAGTTAATTCTCTAGCTAGAAAGAGTGAAGAAATTTTTGAGAAGACAAGAAAAGAAAATAAGAATTTTAAAGTAGAAATCCTTAGTCAAATAAAAAGACAAGAATATTATTTAGACTTCTTAGAAAGAATTGAAAGAAGACTTGAACAGAAACAGGTAACCACCTGTAAATTTAGAGAATCCCCTCCTATAGAAACTTGAGAAAGGAAGACCATAGGAAGAAGAGTCATAAATGATGGATTAGATAAGACTAGTAAGATTGTTAGCTCTATCCCAAATATTGGACAGAGTAACTGCATGCTCCAAAGACTTAAAGATTCATCCTTCAATGTTAGAACATTGTGGAAAGAGAGAAATTTCACCAATCCTCTCCAATGAAAAGAATGGGGTGAAGTTGATTGGCCGTTAAATATATAGATTTTCTTAAAGAAGGTGCCACTCCTAAGACTCCTAATTATAACATGGCTTACCATTGTAGGAATCATGTGTTAGACAAATCTTATACCGAGCTCCAAGTATTTGACTCAGAATGGCTTAGATCTAGAGGAACTAATAGGAAGTTTCAATTCCTAACCTTTAGACTCTTTCAAGAAAGAATCCAAGGATTACATAGACCTCAGAATAATATCAACATATTATGTTGTTTAGTGGATAAAAGATGGAAAGATTTTGAGAAGAGCCGTATTGGGATAGCCCAATTAGAAATGTCAGACAACATAGGATACTTTAATGTCATTTCGGCATTTACAGTAATCGTAGACACAGCCAAACATTTTAAGTTAATCTTACATGCTAGTGGCTATGAAGACTATATTAACCCTGACGCTAATATAAATATAGAATTCCAAAGCTATGTGAAGTTCTCACAATTTCCTTCTAAGGAATGCAATCAGGAATTCCTAGCGGTAGACTTAATGAAGAAATTTTAGTTAGAACCAATGTTTCAGACTATTATAATACTTACAGTATTAGGAATACTGGACCCATAAAAGAAAAGGCTAAGACCCTTTGGCAATTGCAAGAATTTTAAGAAACTAAGACTATACAAAATAAACCTTTTGTTTATTAGTCAAGATGATATCACTGGAAATGTTACCATCTAGTTTGGACCTCCTAAGATTGTTAGTAAGAATATCCAGACCGAAGAAATTAGATTTAGAAATATGGTAGAAGCCATAATCAATGATCCTTCAGAAGGAGAATGTAGTAGTAAGAATAGTGCTAGTTTACTAAGATAAGCCCCGATAATTAGACCTAGAAGATCAGTTGAACAATAATATTTGGTTAGAGAAAAAGTTAAGATCCAAAACTTTGGACATGAACCCTCAGAATTGGACATGAAGACATTTAAGGATCACCTTAAGAAAAGTCATTCTGTTATATTTCAAGAAAGAGAAAGATTTAATATGATAGCTCAAGACCGCATATTAAAATTAAAAGAATCTAAGAATACAAAGGAACTTCTAAAAAACTTAAGACTAATAGAAGAAGGAGAAGAAAGATTAATGCCGATTACACAAGTAGAACCTAATAAGCAAGAGATAGGAAGTAGTAGTAGGCTAGAAGATGATCCTAGACTTTTTAGTAAACCAATAGGAATAAATATTCATATATACTCAAGCACCGTAGTAAAGACCAAACCTGATTATATAAAAGACTTTCTAACTAGTGACAAGAGTTTTACTCGAGTTAAGACCATGACTAGTCAAGCCATAAATCTAGTTGGGATATTCCTTAACTTGGACAATATCCAAGATAGGAAGAAGGCCTTAAATGAATGGCGTAACCAGATGAACATGTGTTTTTCATCTAATGCACAATGGGATGTAAGTTCATGTCAACAATACGCTGAGAAATCCATTAGAGGTATTGCGAAAGATTATTTAGATAGTTTGAGAAAGGCTACAGATGAAGACTCCTTAGCTAAGATCGAAAAGATTAAAGAAAACCTAGAAGAAAGATCAATTGAAGAAAACATTCAATTGTTCACATCAGAATTCATTGGAGCTGGACATCTAACTAAAATCAATCAACATGACCAAGCAAAAACTAAGTTAGCCCTCCTTAGCATTTGCAAATTAGATAAGACAAATGAATGTAGCAATAATTATGAACAACTATATTACCAAATTAAAGAATTTGGAGAGACCTTAAAAGATGAATACTTTAGAAAGATACCAGCCATATGACAAATCCTAATTAATGAATATAGGAATTGGCCAGAGTAGCTGGAGTTAAGAACAACTTTCTTGGTGAAAGAATCAATTTTGCCAAAGACTATATCATATCCAAGAGACGTGCTATAACTCAAGAAAGTTAATAGAAGAAACTTTCAAGAAGATCCCTCCAATCAAAGACGAAAGAGACATCTCTCCAATCCAATGGGGATGTGGAAGTGACTCTAAGAAATTCAATAAGAAATTAGAATGGAAGCATAGGAAGTTTAAGACTAGACCTTTAGGATTTCCAAAGAAATATAAATTTAGACCATCTACTACCTTTAGGGAAAGGAACACTAAGACTAAGAAAAATAGATTTAACCAAAGAAGATATTTTAAGAAAAACACTAATAAGTATAAGAAGGTTCCTAATTATAGGAAATAAAAAGATGTAGCTCAATCTAAGACCGGTACCAAAAAATGTTGGACTTACGGCAAAGAATGACACTTTGCTAAAAATTGTCCTAATAAGAAAGAAAAAGAAGGTATTAAGATTATTAATACAATATTAGGCTATGCATATCAAGAAGAATTAGCTATCCTATATGCTATAGAAACATCAGACGTAGAAGATGATGACAATACTAGTATCTATATCGTATATACTGATAGTGATTCAGAAGACTATAGTGATACTGATGACTATGTATATTAAGCACCTTTCTAAAGAAAAGATGGACAGTTAGTAGTCCTGAGTTACTAACCTATATACCTAAATGTTATTTTGATGAAAGACATTATTGCACATTTGAAATGAAATGTATCAAGAAATACTTTAGATGCGTAGAAAGCTTTGAGATTATACAAACATAATTGTTTATGGTTTGTGTTATTTTCCAATTACACTACCATGAAGACTGTTGGAGAACTAGATTTAGAGAAATTTATACTGGCCAGTATGACGCTCAAACAGACTTAGCTATTAAAACATATTATCAAGACATTAATAGAAATATTGCTAAATGATTACAAGAAAATGAAGAATTAAAAGGAAAAGGAATTTCTTACGAATTAGATGACAGCAGCTCTGATAGTAGTGCAGAAGACCTAACATCCTTAGATTTTATAGATAAACCCCACAAAGGAATATCAATTTTAAAAAAGAATAATTTAGTTATTTCTACTAAACCACATGCTTGTGATGTGAGGGAAACCCAGTGTTCGTGTAGGGACACTGTCGTTGATTTCGGTTCCCGCTCTACATGCAAAAACCTAAGCTACTAATACACTTGCGAGGCAAGAACAGCGATAAGTCGAGTATCGTAAGAAATCCACAGGGAGTGATTGAATTTTAGATTTTAATTGCCTTATAGTTTCAAGAATAAAAGTGGAAAAGGTGATAGGGTGGTTTTAAAGAAAAGAAAAAAAATAAGAAGTTAACACTATACTATAATTAATTAAAACGAGAGTCGGGATCACATCCCCGCCATGTGCTAAACTACGCATAATTAGAATTTCGGTTCAAAAATATTTAACCGAGCATTTTTAGTTAATTATAAACACCACACAATAAGGAATCCAATCCAAAATTATGAGATTAAACATTTAACAAAAAATAGTCACACGCGTCTTAAATTCGGATCATCGCTATAAACACTAACGTTGCATGACAAAGAAAGTTAAACGCATAATAATCTGGCTTTAATACGCGAGGTTTCAATTAAACGTAATTTTTCCCAAAAACTAATTTTCGGATCTCAACGCCCATACAACTAATTAACAAAGGAAAACAAGAATTAATAAACTACAACTAACTATATAAGAAATAAAAGTAACTATATATCAAGAAATCAAGTAAATAAGCAATAAACAAAGGAAAGTGACAATGAATAGTAATATACTTACATGAATGGGATGAACCCAAAGAGAACGGAGGAGAGGGAACCTCCAACAAAAATTCCCAAAAAATCTGATTTATAACCCTAACTAATGTCTAAAAATGATCTCCCAACTTATCACAATTTTTACCTATAAATACCCCACCAAAAATCAACTTAAACGTAGAAATTTGCGGACTTTCTGGTGCCAAACCGAATCGATTCGGACTGGCCGAATCGATTCGGACCTACAGGTCTGTAATTTACGGAAAATGCCGTAACTTATTTGTTATAACTCGGAATGAGGCACGGTCGAAGGCTATGCAAAGATAACTCAGAGGACTACAACATACAAGAAGACATTAGGCCAAAAAAACCAAATTATTAAATGACCAAAATGCCATTGAATGTACCCTTGAGTGTGAATTTGAAGTAAAAACCATCCAAAAATGCCATAACTCCCTCATTATACATCAAAATCATGCACTGTCGGCGGTCACGCGAAGAGAAATAAAAGGGCTTAAACTTCCCTGAAGAGCCCGGGATTCAAATCCGAATGCTAAAATTACTAAAATGCCCCCAAAGCTGCAATCTTTAACAAAACTTTTTCGCAAAGCGACCAAACTTCACGTTAAGGACTTTAATACCTACAAAAGCTCAATTATACCTCGTATAACATGTAAACATATAAAACAACGGTTGTCTAGTTAATGAGCATAAATATAGGAATTAAGGTACCCGGGGGGGCTGAAATGCATAAGTCAAAGGGGTGAAAAATACAATATTCGAGTCGAATCACACCCCCCTAACTTACACATTGTTAGTCCCTAGCAATGACATACAAAGCTAAAAGAACTACTAGCAAACCACAAAAAAAGATATGTACAAAAGGGATAAATGCCACTTTCGCGGGCGAACGATTGCATTTAGCATATGCAATAAGCCGTTAAACCCCTAGGTTACCCTAGTGGACGAGTATCGTCTCGTGAGGGTTTTCAGGGATGAAACCCACAAACATCATATGATTTCCTCAAAATATGTCCAACCCAACATGCGACAAATTCAACAGCAACGAAAAAGATTTCAAACATGTTATTAGCATATTGAACGAATTCAAGCTAAAGTTTGTTGTCATTAACAAGTTGAATGCACCTCATAGAATTGAAACTTTAAAAGTTGGAGGGGGAGAGCACATGCATGATATGATTTGGCAAAACTAAAATAAATCGGATAATTAACATGAAAGTATGCATATATTCAATCTTCATGGGCATTACACTCATCAAGTGAATTCACTCGAAATAGGGAGGTAACACACGAAACATGCGGGCATAAAGAGTAAATGTAAATGGAAACTAGGCCGCACACATGTCACTAATGAAGAACGCTATATAAAAAATAAAAATATGTAATCTCGATGAAAGATACCGCACATTAAAGGAGGTAAAATGTATTTTCATAGATTTTCAAAACTATTATGACTTTTAAATTAAATGAACCCTAAGATCACATAGGACTTGATAGGGTTGTAATGTAGGTTAGGCTAGGGTACGAAAGGAAGGAGATGTATATACGGATTCAAAGTGTTCGGAATGAAAAACTTGGAATAATGGTAAATAGTGGGCAATATCAAAATTGGAAAACAAGTTCCAAACAAGCAATAGATATAACAATTGGAGAGTAATAAAAGCTTATTGAACTATATACACTTCATACACAACTTTCTCTTTCTTTTCTTTTCTTTTCTTTTTACTTTTGTTTTCCACTACACTTTCTTCTTTTATCACTCTCACATGCTCAAATTGCAGCCACACTACACAACATCATTCAATCCCAAGCAACATTCCAAACAAAGGTATGTAAGGTAATATATATGGTGTATAACTCCAATTTGGAGTTGGTTATGGAATTTTGGGTAATGAAATGAAAGGCTAATATTTAGGCTCAAAGGGGTTGACTAAGGAAAACATAAGGTGAGGTCAAGGCTAATATGGGTAATATAACAAATATGGCCTATGATCATTTCATAAAGTTTACACAAGTCTCGAGTCAAAATAATATATGAAAATCATGCTCAAGTAACACATTTCATGAATGAACTCAATTAATGAACGATCAAATGAAAGAATAGTGAGATTACCGAGGAATTCAACGTTTTCAAAGAGGAAAGAATAGTGTATACACTCACAAATGATGAAAGGTACAAATCTTACTTGGTGTAAGTATATACAACGCAACAAAATATTATCGAGTTATAAAAATCTTCAACCAAATCAATAAAGCAAGAAAAGATCATGTGCTCATGGGATAAAGTTTAATTCATGAAGTTATGCATAATATCAATGATTTAAGGACTAAAGTCTAATAACTTGTAAAATCGAGAACATGCATCGTTGAGTTATCTATTGGATCGAGCAATTATTAAAATTTATCATTGGAAACAAGGCAAAATGCCCAACAAAGGAGAAAAATGAAAGAAAATATTTTTGAAATTTTTTAATTTTTAACAAAAAGCATGCTTAGTAACTAAATGTGAGCAAATCCATGGACAAAACAAAGAAATGGATAAAATATCCTACGCCCCCTAACTTATATGTTGCATTGTCCTCAATGCGCATTAAGAACACAACACCAAGAGAGGAAAATAACGATGTTATCCAAAATCGGAGTGATCTCCATAAGCATGAGTCCAATGAATTCTACATAACAAGTTAGTACTGATCATAGCAAAAACAAATAACAAAAAGTTAACTAATTACACTATACAAAATAAAAAGGAAAGAAAAATAAAATAAAATAAAAAAGCTAACTATTTACAACCTACTATTTAGGCCTCATACTGACTATACACTAGAAGTCTAAATAGTTGAGGGTCCACCCCAAAAGAGATTTGACTTTGAAAGATCAACGGTGGACGCTCCAAAGCCAACATGCCTCCCGAAAAATAGGAATTCCATTTGAACAACGGAAGGCATATGGGTGGTGAAAAAATTAAACCATCGCCAATTTGAAATTTTGAGCGGACGATGGGGGATTTGGATAATAAGGAGGAAAGGTACACTTGATGTCCAAGAAAAATCGACTTATCTCCCAAAGATTTTTCAAATGGAATGGGAGACGGTGCACACGTGGGGATAACATCCATCGAAAATAAGTTCGGCAAGGAGGGACAAAAAGTGTAGAAGTTTTAAAAGTTTCTACCGACTCATAGGAATCAACCGGTAATTCTAATGGTTCAATGAAGGAAAACGTACATGGTAATGAAATAAATTCAATCTCCGTCAACTTATCATCGGAAGGAGATTGAATTTCGGGGGAGAGAGATTTACATTCGATGAGAAATTCTTTGAAAAATTGAGGTGAAACATAAGTTTCCAGTTCCTCGTTGTTTTGTGCATAAGAATTCATCTCATCGCAAAGTGCTCCAAGTGTCATTCCAGCATCATTTAGGCTTTCCAAACCTTGGGAGTAAAGAAGAAAAGTTTCTTCCAAAGTAGGCTTCCTCAGCTCAAGAGCCTCGAATTCCTCATTTGGTTGAAACTCGTCTTCTAAAGTATCGGAATAATAATCATCATTGGATTCGAATAATGAATCCAACTCAAGCCCCCAATAACGATTTTCATTCCGATAATTGTTTTCAAGTCTTTTAATCTCAAGAAAATCTTCAAAATGGAAAACTTGAAAACTACCCCAAAGTAAGAATCATTAGAGTGACCGTAATAACCATTATAGTAGGACATAATTACCGATTTGTTTATAGATGGAGAATCTGAGCAAGAAGGTGAGCAACCGTGAATCAAAGTTTCTTAGCACTCAAATAGTCAATGCTGCAAAAAAGGTTAAAACAAAGAATACAAATACAAAAGGAAAAATACTACGAAATAATAAAACAATTACTATCTACAACATACTCCCCGACAACGGCTCCATTTTGATGCGAGGGAAACCCAGTGTTTGTATAGGGGAACTGTCGTTGATTTCGGCTCCTGCTCTACATGCAAAAACCTAAGCTATTACTACACTTGCGAGGCAAGCACATTGGTAAGTCGGGTATCATAAGAAATCCACAGGGATTGATTGAATTTTAGATTTTAATTGCCTTATAATTTCAAGAATAAAAGTGGAAAAGGTGATATGGTGGTTTTAAAGAAAAGGAAAAAAAAATAAGAAGTTAACTCTATACTACAATTAATTAAAACGAGAGTCGGGATCGCATCCCCGCCACGGGTAAACTACGCATAATTAGAATTTCAGTTCGAAAACATTTAACCGAGCATTTTTAGTTAATTATAAACATCACACAATAAGGAATCCAATCCAAAGTTGTGAGATTAAACATTTAACAAAAAATGGTCACACGCGTCTTAAATTCGGATTATCGCTATAAACATTAACGTTGCATAACAAAGAAAGTTAAACGCATAACAATCCGATATTAACACGAGAGGTTTCACTTAAACGTAATTTTTCCCAAAAACTAATTTTCGGAGCTCAACGCCCATTAATGGCTAAAAAGCAATCCCAACCCTTAAACTACTCACTGCACATGATTAAACTAAGTAATACAACTAATTAACAAAGGAAAATAAGAATTAACAAACTAAAACTAACTATCTAAGCAATAAAAGTAACTACAAAGCAAGAAATCAAGTAAATAATCAATAAACAAAGGAAAGTGACAATGAACAGTAATATACTTGCATGAATGGGATGAACCCAAAGAGAAAGGAGGAGAGGGAACCTCTAACAAAAATCCCCAAAAAATCTTATTTCTAACCCTAACTAATGTCTAAAAATGATCTCCCAACTTAACACAATTTTAACCTATAAATACCCCAACAAAAACCAACTTAAAAGTAGAAATTTGGGGACTTTCTGGTGCCAAACCGAATCGATTCGGACTGGCCAAATCGATTCGGACCTACATGTCTGCAATCTGCAACTTTGTCCTATTTTACGGAAAATGCCGTAACTTCTTTGTTATAACTCGGAATGAGGCATGGTTGGAGGCTACGCAAAGATAACTCAGAAAACTAAAACATACAAGAAGACATTAGGCCAAAAAAAACAAATTATGATATGACCAAAATGCCCTTGAATGTACCCTTGAGTGTGAATTTGAAGTAAAAACCATCCAAAAATGACATAACTCCCTCATTATACATCGGAATCATGCACCGTCGGGGGCCACGTGAAGAGAAATCAAAGGGATTAAACTTCCGTGAAGAGCTCGGGACTCAAACCCGAATGCTGAAATTACTAAAATGCCCCCAAAGCTGCAATCTTTAACGAAACTTTTTCAGAAAGCGACCAAACTTCACGCTAAGGACTTTAATACTTACAAAAGCTCAATTATACCTCATATAGCATGTAAACATATAAAACAGAGGTTGTCTGGTTAATGAGCATAAATGTAAGAATTAAGATACTCGAGGGGGCTAAAAAGCATAACAATAAGGGGTGAAAAATAAAATATTCGAGCCGAATCAACTTGTTTTGTAGAATTATTTGTTCAACACAAAGACTATCCTAAAAGACTTTCAACTTTTATAGATACAGGATGCCCTCAGAGTATTTCCAAGGCTAATGCCTTCCCTGAAAACTATTTTCTAGAAAGTACTCAAGAAATTTATGGTAAAGTGGCTAATGGAGATCCATTTACCTTATATTTTTAAACTATTCATATTTATTTTAAATTAGGAAATCAGACCAACAAAATTGTTAATCATCGTTTTGGATAATGGATCCTCATCCCAGTTTCATAGGAAACATTATTTTAGGACAAGACTTTATCAGTAAATATCATACTTATACTCAGTATAACGATAAGATATTACTTAGTGATAAAGAGGAATTTAATATTAAAGCTCCTCTAATAGATCAGAAGACTGCCTTTGACCTTATGCAAGTCAAACTTAATTATAGACCCATAAAACATCAGAGTTCTTCAGCTGAGCATGGTGGAGCTAGACCTACAAGCCAACAAGAAGCCCTAGATATTACTAAACCCTTACAAAAAGAATGTAAGTGTCCATACCAAAAGTGTTATAAGCAAATAGCGCTTATACAACATGATATTTTAGATCAACCCCAGCACACCTTATTGCAGGTTCAAGCTATATCCAAACAGAAGAAAATGGATATAGAAGTAGAAAAGGAAAAGATTAGGAAATTAGCAGAGCCTACTTTAAGAGAAAGTCCCATCGCTAAATGGGATAAAGACCAAAGTTACTGTAAAATTATCCCTATTAACCCAGACGCCACTATTAATGGTGGAACCTATAAGAAAGCATATTCATAAGACGATAAGGAAGAATTCAAGAAAGACATAGATGAAATGCTTAAGTTAGGCATTATTAGGAAAAGTAAAAGTAGACATAATAGCTTTACCTTCTTTGTTCAAAATGAATCTGAACGTAAAAGAGGAAAATGACGCATGGTTATAGATTATAGGCAATTAAATAAGAATTGTGAAATTGATTCTTATAAGATACCAGAAAAGAATTATTTAATCAATTTGATTGAAGATAGAATAATATTCAGTAAGTTTGATTGCAAATCAGGCTTCTAGCAAATTAAGATGCATCCAGACAGTATTACTTGAACAGCCTTTAGTGTGCCCCAATGAAAATACGAATGGCTAGTAATACCATTTGTATACTTGAATACTCCTCAAGTATTTCAAAGAAAAATGGATAATATATTTAGACCTTATTCAGAATTTTGTCTCGTTTACATAGATGACATTCTTATAGCTAGTAAGACTGAGACAGAGCATGTAGACCATCTTAAAAAGATTATTTTAGAATTAGATAAACATGTTATTGTTATTTTCAAACGGAAAATGCAATTATTTCACACTGAGATAGAGTTTATGGGAATATATATTAATAAAGGAAAATTATCCTTAGAAGAACATATAACTAAAAAGATTCTTCAGTTTCCAGATCAACTTAAAGATAGAAAATAATTACAATCATTTTTAGGATTGCTTAATTGTGCTATAGACTTTATTAAAGACCTTGCTTCAAAAAGACAAAGCCTAACATCCAAATTAAAAGGAACAGACAAAACTAATCCTTTTTATTGGACCAAAGATGATTTTAAAGTCATAAGACAGATTAAAGATGCAGTTAAGAACATTTCTTTACTTGAACTGCCTAATGCAGAAGACCAATTTATAGTAGAAATAGATGCATCTGATAAAAAATGAGGAGTAGTATACTTTGGCATTGATCACCAGACAAAAAAGAAGAAACTTTGTAGATATAGGTCTGAAACCTTTATAGATCCAGAAACAAGATATACTGCCCAAGAAAAAAGAAGTTTTAGCCATAGTAAGGGCAATAGAAAAATATATGCTTTTTCTTAGACCTAAACATTTTACTGTATACACTGACTCTTCTTATTCAGTAAAGTTTAGAGATTTAGATTTGTCTAAATCAAGGACTAATAGACTTATTAGATGATAACAATTGCTTAATGGTTATGACTTCTCTGTTATACATATTAAGGGAAGTAAAAATACCATTCCAGACATTATATCAAGAGAACCAATGTTTGCTAACGCTAATATGATTTCATGTTTTATGTTGCAAACAGAAGACCTAAACAGAATGAGTTCCTCTGGGACAAATAGACTGAACAAAGAAGACATTGCAGACTATCTTAGACACGTAAGGCCAAATGCTGGTATAATGCAAAGGCAGACTCATATTCTAGACTCTCAATAAAGACCAATCCTAGAGAACTTTAATGATATCCTAGTTCCTCCTGGAAAATCTAGACATAAGATTATTTCTCAAAATAGACTCATTAGGAAGATGAAATTTCCCCAATATAGACCTGATGAAAGATATCCAGAATTAATAAAATTTAGACGAGAATTTTCAGATGATAAAAATACTCTCATAGACGCTATATGGTGGAACGTAAAGAATAGACTATGGATTGAGTTCAAACAAAATTTGGTAGCCATTTCTAGATTCATGAGGACTCAAAGACTTGCAATTACCCAACTCAGTGGTACTGATATGCCTAGACCTCAGACTCAGACTTATACCCAGACTCTTGGAGAATCCTCCAAAACTAGACCCACTAATTTTTGTTATCAGAAAAAGACTTTTAAGATTAAGATTGTTATATCGTTTGGTCATAATAACATCCCATTAGTAGAAGACTTTCAAAAAGAAACTATTAACATTATTGATTATTTTAATATGTTATTATCATAAATAAATGGACATGCTTTAATGATTAAAGGTTTCTTTAAAGACTATCCAAAAATATATCTTTTTGAAAAATCAGATATGGCTCATATAACTTTTGTAGACCACGAGTTCATTGGACTCGTTCAGATAAAAGATATTGAAGACTCTATTGCTCTTGGAAAAATAGTCCATGAGTATGTTAAGAAAGTAGAAGACTTCCTTCACCTATTTGCTATAATCTATCAGATTGCTCCAAGTTCCTGTAGAGGAATGAGAGTTGAAGGATTTAGACTTATTAGATTTTCCAATTATATATTTGAAGACATTAAGATTCTATTAGAAGACGAGACTAAAGATTTAATTATTGATAAGTCCAAGCTCCATATTGCTCATGCCATGGAGACAATAGAAATCATGGAATTATTGACAGGCAAAGACAGATGGTACACTACCTACCACAAAGAAGACCTAATAATCCAAGCTGATGAGCCATTCAATGGAAGGCTCAAGAAAGAAGACAAAAAATTGGTAAAGATAACTTTTCCAGCTAGCCTTAGAATTATGGGACCCATTGATGAATATTTTAATAATACCCTCCCAGACCAAGACAAGGTAGAAGAAGACACGAACGGGATAAAGACGGGTCATTCGTTAGCAGAAGAACTATTGAGGACAGAAGATGCCTTGCTCTAGACCTATGTATTATTACAAGACGACAAGACTTATCTAGATTTCCTTACAGTGTGAAGAAGAAGATAGCTCAGACTTTCCCCATATAGTCCCAGACAGATTCCTTTCATAAAGATAAAAGAAGACAGCTGAAGACGTTAGGTTCACGATAATTATAAAACGCCAATATTGCTTTTGAAAAAGAAAAAACGTGAAGACTCAAAAGATTCCAAAGCTTCAAACTTTTAATTATTGCATTTCTCTTTAATAATTATATGCTTTCAACCGGATCACTTTTTGTAACCGGTTACCAGTCATCTGTAAGCCTCCTTATGCTATAAAAGGAGAGGTAGGGAGTAAGAATATACATCGAAGTGGAGAAGTTAAAAAGAGTGTGTAAGCTTGTAGTGAGTAATATGTATATGAGTGAGTAAACCTCTCATAGTTAGGGGATAGGGGAGAGTTGTAACAACTTATGCTATGCAATAACAATATTTTCTTTTTCAGAAATCTCTTATGTTGAGTTGTTATTATGTTCCAAATTGTCTCCGACTTTCTGTTCATAGAGAACTATTGTGTGGAACCTCTGGTGTAGCACACAAGGTGTTATACTGGTGAACCGCCATCCGGTGCCGATTTTCCATGAGCCGTTAGCCAAGTGGGCGTTAGGTGTGAAGGCGTACAGGAAGGAAACGGGTTCAACAGCAAAATAGTGGATTGAGGTGCGACATAAATAAAGAGTTGTAGGAGGCTGAGATCGGAGAAGAATAATAGCAAGGCTGAAGAGAAAAAGGAAGGAAGATAAAGATATTGTAGACGAGAAGAAAAGTATAACTCGAACCAAAACCTTAACTATTTTACATATTATTTTAAAAGAAATCTGTATGAGCTTACAAATAACTGAAGACTTTTTAGAATTTATTAATTAAACAAATTTAGACTTAACTTGAGAAATCCAACATTGGACTCTTACAGACCCTAAAGATAAAGAACTTATAGAAACTTCTTTAACATACGCAAGTGGTACTTTCAAATATATAGACCAAGTTATTGAGTGGTTAGCATGAGAAGTACCTAGAATAGAAATAATTAGAATTTGGATCCGAGATCTCTTAAGACAAAAGATAAGAACTGTAAAATTCGCAGAAGAACTTTTAAGAATAGAAAAATATCAAGAATACACTAGAATACTTGAAGATAGTATAGACGTATTAAAATATATTAGACGAAAAAGGTTAGCTGAAACTAAAGCTATTTTAATTAGAGCCGGAGCAGTCCGCCCTCTCCTTAAAAATGTAGAGACACCTGACCCTAGAACATATAGAAGATTTTTGTCATCTTACGGAGATAAAGAATTATACAAATTTATAGAAGACGATATAATTGATATTGTTAATCAAATATATAAAAAAAAACTAGACTGATAAAACCATAATACCGTATAAGGTATTTAAGACTATAATATTTCCCTGCAAAACCGCTTGTAATTTCTAGACTCCCTGAAGAAACTATTTATATAAATAATCCTCGCTATTCAGAACTCCAGTACGATAGTGACGGAAGAAGCTTAAGAAGTAGCAGTAGGCCTAAAACTTCTAGACTTAGACTTCTAGATTAATTAGGCTTTAAAATAAGCTTAAAAGACCTTAGAAAACATTGGGATATAAATTAATATTCCAGAAACCTTAGAAAGAGAAGGTGGTCCCTAGGTGGTCCATAAAAGACAAACGCAGTCCGTAGACGCATTTGGACGGTAGTTAATCCACATTTTATCCGCATAGAAAAATTCGCATAGGAGCCAGACTCTCTCTCTCTCTCTCTCTCTCTCTCTCTCTCTATATATATATATATATATATATATATATATATATATATATATATATATATATATATATATATATATATATATATATATATATATATATATATATATATATATCATAGTTGTCAGAATCTTACGGTTCACGATTCGATTCGTACGATTCATATATTAATCGATACGAAACGGGAATAGAATCGGTGGGGGCCCAAAAATCGGGTTGAATCGGTCGATTCAGGGGTGAATTGTGAATCGGTGCGATTCACGATTCAGGTGCGATTCATGATTCTCGAAGGATATTGGGTATTTTTAACCATCTTAAAGCTCATGCTCGTTTTGTGTTCCTTTTAAAATAAACCTACAAATATTTTTTTATTAAAATAATAAGAAGTTAGTACAAACTTAAGTTACCCTTTGTGAAAGATAAAGTGACCGAAACACATACTGAAACGAAGCATAAACTGCGATCACTTTTCTTCTTCTCTTCTAACCTATTTGAAATTGTGATTTCCTCTATTTCGTATTGCGATCACTTTTTTATTCTCTTCTAACTTGTTTGAAGCTGATCGAGAGAGGGCGGTAGCTTTGCGTTCAGTTGAAGCCAACAAATCTTGTGTAAGAAATTTTAAAGTTATATTATATGGTATTGTTATTATAACGTATTTTTTTTAGTGTTATCTTTAATTTTTATCCGTGTTATTATATTGTATAATATGTTGTTGTGTTTAAATTTGGACATTATAGGTGGTGGTATTGTTAAAATTTGGACATGGAAGTTCATTTTGTTAGTTATATTTTAATGAAATCATGTCTTATAATTGGTTTTAGGTCATAATAGTTTTTATTACATATTCTTAATGTGTTCTCTTTGCATTTATATACTAGTTCCTTCATATTTTACGTTTATATGGATTCTTATGATTCGATTCACGGTTCACGATTCATAGAGTTTTCGATTCCTGATTCGATTCACGATTTGACAACTATGATATATATATATATATATATATATATATATATATATATATATATATATATATATATATATATATATATATATATATATATATATATATATAGAGAGAGAGAGAGAGAGAGAGAGAGAGAGAGAGAGAGATAGATAGATAGATAGATAGATAGATAGATAGATAGATAGATAGATAGATAGATAGATAGATAGATAGATAGATAGATAGATAGATAGATAAAGAGAGAGAGAGAATGGGGGCGGAGGTAACTTCGTGGCCACCAGAGAAGCTCTCGGACTTACCAAGGAGAGAGCAGAGCTCCGTTTGGTGAATGTAATATCCCACTCTTTTCTTCCTTCTATGATCTTTTTTGGCGACTAAAACCAAACTTGCATTGCATTTGTCAATTTTTAGTAAATGGCTTTTAACTATTTACCACTATTTATCCTAGTCTTTAAAAAATTATTTTGACCCTAAGTTTTTTTATATTCGCACATGTGTTTGACTTTAGTCACTATGCAGCTATCATTATTTATATTTTGCCACGATTTTGTTTTCTTTTAGACTTCAGCCGCCGTTTTGGCTTTCAATTGCCATTTTTTAGTTTTGTGTGACACTTTTAGCATCACTATATAACAAGTGGTGGCTAAAGTCAAAGAACGACGAGCAATTGGTGGTTAACCAATATAGTCGATCTGGACTCTATCCAAATTTTCAACAACCAATAGTGTCCATCTAGTCCCGAAAAAACTTCAAAACTAAATCGTGAACACCCCAAGTAATTAGTACTTGAATTATTTGCACTATTATTTTTTTAACTTGGGCCCCGAACTACATATGTTGAGAATAGTCGTGCTCGTATTTTACGTCCATGGTTATAATACGTAAAGTATTGTTAGAATGACAATGTTGTATAAAGTAATATAAATATCATATTGTTTTTTACGTATTGTTTTTAGTTTATATATGTAATCCATTGTTATTATCAATTAACTTATGATAATTTTAGGCTATATTTATGTCCGTTTCTAAAATTATCACAAGTTAAATGATAAAAACAATGGATTACATATATAAACTAAATACAATACGTAAAAAATAATATGATATTTATTTGAATTGAAAATAAATCACATAAGGCGTAATCGCAAAAGATCATAGAAAGAAGAAAAGAGCGGGATTTTGCATTAACTAAACGAAGCTCCGCTCTCTCTCGGGTAAGTCCAAGAGCTCCTCTGGTGGCCAGTGAGGAAGCAAGAAGGTTACCTCCCCTCCCCTCCCCCTCTCTATAAATATATAGAGAAAGATTTCTAAATTATTTTGTTCTCTTTTAACTCCTGATTTCTTTTTCCATTTGTAGGGTTCAAACCTGGCACCGCATCGGTTCGGGTCATTCAGGTCTTAACGAATTCGTGTGAAATTATGCCCAGCCCAAACACGATTCGTTAACTTGACGGTCATGAATCCAATATTCGTACACGATTCATTTTCCTAATGGGTTACATGACACGAACCCATGAAGGTAAAGAATCATGTTGTTTACCCAATAGACCCGTTACCAATAAGACCCGTTAGCTTTGCACAATTACATATTTAACCCTCTCAAACTAAATATATTATTTTTATTTTTGTCTACATATATTAACGGGTCATAATGGTTATTAACGAGTCACACAACCGAGTATGACATGAACATTATTCGGGTCTTAACGAGTTGTTATCAGGTGCAGCAAATTTAACCAACTCAATTCGTTATTTTTAACTGGTATATCGTGTTAACCCGATAGGGACCCGTACCCGATAATCCTTGACCATTAACTGTTAATTTCATGTCGTGTCGTGTTATCGTGTCGTGTCACATCTTGTCAGGCCTTTAATGTTGTTTTAAATTTAAGCTTAAATTTGAATTTAGAGTTTAAAGTTTATGGAGAAGTATGTTGGATATATTAAAAGTTAGTATATTGTTATTATCGACATACAATATATCCATTCTCTGATCATGAATATTACGTTTAACATTCTTTTAAGTACCTGTGAAAGAGTAAGTTGGTGTTTGTTTTTACCTTGTAAGTCTGAATCTGAACCATTCAAACTTAAAAGATACCAAATAGTCGTTGTTTTTTTTAAATGATTAAAAGGTTAATGACTATATTTTTCTATGAATGATTAAGAGATAAAATTACTTCTAAAGTCTAAATCAAGTTAATTACATTCATTCAATGGCCCATCGAGATATGAAAACAAATATATTTTTCATATTTAAATTTGAGATTTCAGATTCAGACTTCTACGGATTCAGATGAAAAAACAAGCGCAACATAAATGTATGATTGTAGAATATTGAATTTATTGGTTTTAAACTAATTAATGGGAGGAAATTAATTGGATTTGAACTTCAACTATTTACGGTTAAATGGTATCTTTCCATTTAAAGCACCGCCCAAAATCAACTATCATTGAACAAAAGTGCATTACCTTCTATTAGCCATTCCATTGTCATATGTTAAATTTTTGGGTGTGGTCATTCATTTAAACGACAACGGTAGTCATTTAGAACAAGCAAACTCATCCGAACAAGATCCCACCAACTTAAGGTCGACTTGGTCTACCCTACTTTGTTTCCTTGGCATTTTAATCACGCTTGTGTGAAATATGGGTGGATGGTTTTCACATGAGTCTGGGGGGGGGGGAGGGGGCTTTTGGTATATGCGAGGTGAAAATATGAAAGTTTTTACCTAAAAATGATCAATAATGAGAAATATCCTTTAACAAAAGGTCAAATCAAATTATTCTCATTTAAATAATGAGAATTTGTCATGAAAGCTTGAGATTAGGGCCTTTCTTCTCATGATATTACACTTATCACCAATGAACTCTTGTGCAAAATGATCAACTGGTAGGGCTCTCACTCTTATCGATCTCCTCATATCATGAAAACCCTAACTTAGATCATTTGGAGATGAGAGAAAGTTAGAGATAAACGATAGCGTCAACTAAAGAACATCTAATAAAGTGAGGTAAAAGGCGTAATGTGAGGACTCTAATTGTTAGAATAAATGTTATAAAATCAATATGTGTCTAAACATTGATAACCATGGTATGGATCGATTGACGATTAAAACTAGTAATAAACATATAGTCGAGATTCATAACAATGACTAATTAGACATCAACTCGAGAATACGGAACAGTTACTAATTGCAAGGAACATAATTACTTTAACAACTTTGATCCACACTTAAAGTACTTATAAATAAACCCATCATGTTTACTTTGTAAATGATTAGTTAATAAATAAGGGGATTTTGTAAATTTAGGATCCATTGTAATATGTATTCTGGAAATCGGACATTCATAAAACGTCAACCAATCATAGTATGGGTTCGGTAAATATTCCTCGAACCACAAATATCAAATAAAAAATAATGGAGGCGAACATAGTCCTAAGCATTTGGGCTACGCACCCAAATGACCATTCTATACCATTGTTCTTACTAATGGTAATCGACCTAAGTCCTATGTTCTCGAGCGACAAGTCGAAGGTCCCATATATCCATCAGGATAAGACTTCCCTCACGCGTATACCTCTCGTCGATAGCAAGTAAGCTAGGTATGTAATACACAAAAATTATCAATCAATCAAATAGACATTATCATCTACCTATATAAAATTAGGTACTTACATTACCTATATCATATTAGGAATTCATCCTATCACAATTACCCGTCGTATTTATTAAATACTACCCACAATTGTAATCATGACTATCATCATATATATATTTTTTTATGTACTTATCTCACACAAAAATTGAATCCTCAAATCCAAATAATATTCCAACATTAACCCAAGTCCCTCGCTCCTTGTTAATGTACCAAAATTAATAAAATCTCACCATGGGCCAAATTACCATTTTCCAATTGTTTTTTTTTTCCGATAAAGATGCATTCTGCCAGAAATATAAAATTACAATTTTGAGGCTTTTATGCTCCGATTTTGAAAAAACTTAAAAATGCAAAGTTGTGCAGAACATGATTTTATACAAAAACTTGCAAGCACACTTCCAATTTCCTCTTAAACCTAAAATTATCATACAATATTCGTCCTTTTCAACAATTTTTTTGTCATAAGTTTTATCCATTTTCTCTCATCAAAACCAACACAAATCAATCCAAAACTTCTCCTAATTAATCTCAATTGATATAGCAAGATATATGATCAGTTTCTAATAATCAAACAAACTAAAATCATCAAATAGTTTGGATTAAATCATAGTATTCCCAGAATTCTCATAGGTTCTTATTTCTCCAAAAATCATATTAAATCAGACTTCTTCTATCATTTGAAAACTAATATTCATGGATTAAATCATTTAAACAAAAACATATTTATTCTATCTAATTTTCATATCAAGAACAAATTCCAAAATCTCTATAGTTCATCATTAAATCATGCAAGTTCATACTTCTTACTTAACAGATCTAGCATCGAGGAGTAAGCCTCAAATTCAGCCCTGAGGCTTAAGCCTCGAGGCTTTTTTTCGGTGGCTTGCCTCAAGGTGTATGCCTCTTCCGTCTTTTTAAACATTGATGCTGATGGATATATGGGACCTTGGAAGTGTCGCTCGAGAACATAGGACTTAGGTCGATTACCATTAGTGAGAGCAATGGTACAGAACGGTCATTTGGGTGTGTATCCCAAAAGCTTAGGACTATGTTCGTCTCCATTATTTGTGATTTGATATTTATGGTTCGAGGAATCTTTACCGAACTTATAGTCCCCTATACGACGACAAGCTATACTGGGACACAATAGCATAGTAATGCATGCACCACAACTGTGTCTCGGGGTGCCGTATTGTATTATATATATGTATATATATAATGAATTGAATGAATATGTATATACTTAGATCTATCTACTGTGTGAATTAAGTAGAATTGAAAGATAAAAGTATGTAATTAATTAAATATGATAATGCTTAATTATGCTGAATAAATAAAAAGGATTATTTATGTTGAATCTTATTGGATGTATGTTAATTATGCGGGATAGATTTGGGCAATGATTAGTGTGGGTACACGAATTTGGAATGACGGGCCTGGATGAGTAGCCCAATTAAAACGGCCCAAAGTCCAAACCCTTCACACCTTAACATTAATTCGGTTATGACTTAGTCTTCTCCCATGTTCTCGTATAAAGGTGTTCCAGGAGAAGATGGTAAACGTGGGGGAGTCCAACACCCCCACTCCCTGAAGATAGACATGTATATAATAAACCCTAGGTCTGGGGAATAACACATGCACTGTATTCTCTATAAACGCTCCCCGGAGTATATAGAAATAATACTGACTGCACCACCGTGGACGTAGGCATTCTTGCTAAACCACGTACATCTCCTGTTGTGTGATTAACATTTTATCTTCTTTATTCTGCTTGGTGATTGCGCTTCTCTTATCTATTTGTGTTGAATAATATTTGTCACCACAATTGGCGTCGTCTGTGGGAACGTTTATCTTCTGTGAGAAATACCACACCAACAAAGAAGTTTAAAATGTCTGGTCACAGTAGTAATGCTCCTCAGGCAAGAGATATCCAAGAACAACCTTCTCCTCGCAGGATCAGATCTGAAGTTCGGCGTTCAGATCAGAGGGCTCGCCTAAAGAGGTCAGCCTCAGAAGAAAGCCAAGGACCAGCGAGGTCCACACAAATATCCAGGCCGATTGTGGCATATGAGGCGAGGCTCCAAGAGCAGAGGGAATCTTCTCGTAGGCACGAAGCTGAGAATGCTCGCCTCAAAAGAAGGTTAGAAAGAATGGAGAGAAAACTCCACCGTAGCGCCAGGCGACGTCCTTACTGCACTTCTAGCCCTCAGACGATCAAGTCTCGCAGCCGAGGAAGGAGCCCCAGACGTGGGTCCCAGAAAGTTGAGGGAAACGAGTCAGAGGATGACCTGCTCGAGCAACTGCGACTAGCTCGCAATTACAATAGCCCAGCTCGCAGCAACGAGAACATACAAAGTCTGGTCTGAAGGGAGATGGACTAACACCCTGCGCATCACGGTACCAGATCGACCCGAGAGCTCGCTAGGCAAGCTCTCAAAACTCAAATGAAATCGCCTTTCTCAAGGGAAATAGAAGAAGAGAAAGCCCCCAAGAAATTTGTTATTCCAAGGTTCAAGATTTATGATGGTAAAATTGATCCCATTGATCACGTCAAGCAGTACATGCAAGCCATGACCCTCTGGAACCATCAAGACGCACTGATGTGCCGAATTTTTCCCTCGAACCTGGATGACGTGGCGCAAAAATGGTTCAAAAGGCTCCCCCACAGGTCCATCAGTAGCTTCAAGTCCCTGGCCAAGCTCTTTACGGCCCGCTTAATTACGAGTTGCTCCCAACCCAAAAGGATAGATGACTTGCTAACAATGAAAAAGATGCCTCAAGAGACCCTCTGAGACTATGCGAAGAGGTACTGGGAGTTATTCAACGAGGTTGAGGACTACTCGGAGCAAGTGGCAGTGGCTTCTTTCAAAATTGGACTACCCAGCTCTTCCCTTCTGTACCAGTCCCTGACAAAGAAAGAAGCCATGACCATCGATGACCTGATGGCTCGCATCGAGAAATATGCCAAGGTGGAGGACGTGACCCGCCTCAACACAAGGAAAAACAATCGAGCTAAGCTCACTGCCAAAGGCAGTGACAAAAATGAGAACCAGAAGAAAGGAGGAAAGAACGCGGGCAAGAATGGCTCCAAGAACGGAGGCAACAACGATGTAGTAAAAGCATTTTAGGCAATCAATACTGTCTTTAGAGAACCAATATATAAAATTCTCACAAAAATCAAAGACGAGACATTTATTAAGTGGCCTAAAAAGATGGGAGGAGATCCCTTAAATAGAAACAAGGCAATGAGATGCGCTTTCCATAAAGAGGGAGGACATAAGACTGAGCATTGCAAGGCTCTTAAGTCCCACCTCGAAGAGCTGGCCCAGTCAGGGCATTTGAACGAATTCATGGAAAAGAAGACAGAGAAAGTTACTGTCCATAGAGAAGCAAGGCCTGACAACGTACTCGAAGATGATGTCAGCCATGAATTCACAGTAATTCATGGGGCATCCGATGTGAAGCAGATTCAAGGAAATTCAGCTCGAATGGAGGTAAAAAAGCTTACAGCGGTGATGCAAGCCTTTCAGATCGATCCAGAAAAGACACAGTCAGGAAAGCATCGACGAGCAGATGACGTCGACTATAGTAAGCATATCGTATTCACAGATGAAGATCTGGTGGGAGTGAGAACCCCACATCATGATGCTTTAATCATTACTCTCAGGATAGCGAACTATGACGTCGTCAAGTTGCTCGTCGACTAAGGAAGCTCGTACGAGGTAATGTATCTCGACCTGTTCAGAAAATTGAAGTTGAGCATTGCCAACCTGAAGGAAGATACTGTCCCTTTAGTTGGCTTCACTGGAAAAGTGACTATGCCCTTGGGAAAGATCGTGCTACCAGTAAGGGCAGGAAATGTCTCTAAAATGATTGAGTTTCTGGTAGTCGACATTGACTCGCCATACCAGGCTATCCTTGGCAGAGGGTGACTGCACGTAATGAAGGCAGTCTCCTCGACCTACCATCAGAAGCTCAAATATGTGACCGAGCGAGGTGTAATGGAGATCCAAGGCAATCAAGCAATGGCAAAAAGGTGCTTCATAGCAGCCATCAGCCCGAGACTAGAGAAGAAGGCCGACAAGTCCAGCGAGAAAGTTGAAGAACAAGAAGGTCTGATACCTTCGAAGTAGCAGTTAAAATACGAAAGGCCCGGAGTGGAGTAGACCAGGCTCTAGCCCTCTGAACAGGTCGTCGAGGACCTGGAGGAAGTCACAGCTGGAGATAGCGATGATAGTAGGATCTTCTTGATTGGAGCTTCTCTCACAGATCGGGAAAAGAAGGAGTTGACGATTCTGCTGAGAAGAAATATAGACGTCTTCACGTGGGAACCATACGAGCTGCCTGGAATTGATCTCAGTATGGTTTGTCATCAGCTGCACGTCAACCCCACCTTCAAACCAATCACGTAGAATGCACGACGAACTGCACCCGAGAAAGCAAAAGTCATGGAAAAAGAAGTTGAAAACTGCTGGATGCAGGATCCATACGGGAGGTCCAATTCCCCGAATGGTTATCCAACCCAGTAGTAGTTCCAAAGAGTAACGGGAAATGGAGAGTCTGCATCGACTTCACTGACCTTAACAGGGCGTTCCCTAAAGACAGTTTCCCTCTTCCAAAAATCAATAAACTAGTGGACGCCACAGCAGCTCACGAGAGAATGAGTTTTCTGGACGCATACTCAGGGTATCATCAGATCCCTTTGTACACTCCAGACCAGGACAAGACAACATTCATCACCACCGTTAGATTATACTATTTCAAGGTCATGCCATTCGGGCTAAAAAATGTAGGGGCAAACTACCAGCGGCTGGTCACCAAGATGTTCGAGGACCAAATGGGAGACACTATGGAAGTCTACATCGACGATATGCTCGTCAAAAGCAGGAAGAAAAAAAACCACCTCTCGAACTTATCAAGAACCTTCGAAATCCTCAGGAAGTACCGAATGAAACTTAACGCAAGCAAGTGTTCTTTCGGTGTCCAATCAAGAAAATTTCTTGGGTACTTGGTCAGTAAGAGAGGCATCGAGGCTAACCCAGACCAGATCGATGCTGTAAATAGGGTACAACCTCCTCGCACAATCTGGGATGTACAGAAACTCACCGGTATGCTCGCTACCTTGAACTATTTTATCTTAAAGTCCTCTGAGAAATGCAAGCCTTTCTTCCACTCCTAAAGGGAAACAAAATAGTAGAATGGAATCGGGATCGCTCGCGGGCATTGGACTAGCTCAAGGCTTACCTCAGCTCAGCACCACTGCTCGTCATACCGCAGAAAATAGATTCCTTGTACTTATACCTCGTCATTTCCAATCACATTGTCGGTTCTACATTGATGTGCGAAAAAGTAGGAATCCAGCACCCCATTTATTACGCTAGCAAAACCCTATTAGAGGCCGAGCAGAGGTACCTACCACTAGAGAAGCTCGCCTTTGCACTTGTTGTGGCTTCGAGGAAGTTGAAGCACCACTTTAAAGCTCACAAAATCATCGTCCTTATGTCACACCCCCTTAAATCAATCTTGAGGAAAGCGAATTTATCGGGCAGATTGTCTAAATGGTCAATCGAGCTCGGATGATTTGATATCCAATTTCAACCAAGGAACACAATCAAAGGGCAGATCCTCACTGATTTCATAGCCGAATTCATAGGCGAGCAGCCTCCCGACCAACTTCAACCCGCGAAGAAAAGAAAGAATCACGTAACTGAGGGAGTCTGGAAGTTGTTTATTGATGGAGCCTCCAATTCAAAGGGGGCAGGAGTAGGCATTGTGCTTGTCACTTCAGAGGACACAATCCTTGAATAAGGAATCAGGCTTGGATTTGAAGCCTCTAACAATGAAGCAAAATATAAGGCTTTAATAGCCGGCCTCTAGAAGGCACAGACTTTGGGGGCAAAGTAGTTACAGGTGTTCGGTGATTCACAATTAGTCTCCAATGCAAAAAATGAAAGAATGGCAGCCTACCTCGCCCTGGCAAAAAGGCTAATGGCCAACTTCGAAGAAGTCAGTGTCCAGCAGTTTCCCAGAGGACAGAATAGCCATACTGATGCCCTAGCAGCCCTGAGTTTGGCAATCAATTTCAACTTAAAAAGAACAATCCCCATCGATTTCCTCGCTCATCCGAGCATTAACCGTAACAACGAGTTGCCAAGTGTGGAGCAGGTACTCCAAATTGAGTCAGCACCCAGATGGATGGATCCTCTAAGGGACTATTTGAGGGATGGCGCACTCCCAAATGATATGAAGACCGCTCACCAGATAAGAGTCAAAGTTGCTCGCTTTCACTTATCTCCTGAAGGCAAACTATGTAAGAAATCATTTTTTGGTCCCCACCTTCATTGTGTTCACCCGAGGGATGTCGAACAAATCCTACATGAACTGTACAAGGGAATATGTGGAGGCCATATTGGTGGAAGGTCATTGGCTTTTCGTGCAATGAAAGAAGGCTATTGGTGGCCATATATGCAAAGAGACTCTGCAATGTATGTTTGCAAATGCGAGAAATGCCAACTTCACTCTCCCATGGTCCATCAACCCGCCAGCAACCTAAAATCACTTTCCAGACCATGGCCATTCGCCCAATGGGGAATGGACATAGTAGGACCTCTTCCTACCGCTGCCGGCAATCGGAAGTATTTATTGGTCGCAACTGACTACTTCACCAAATGGATCGAGGCCGAGCCACTGGCAAACATTCGAGACGCGGATATGATAAGATTCATATGGAAAAATATAATCACCCATTTTGGGATCCCTAGGACCATCATCACTGATAATGGAACGTAGTTCGAGAGATGCTCCTTTCAGAATTTCTGTAATGAGCATAGAATCAGACACCACTTCAGCTCAGTGGCTTATCCTCGGAGCAATGGCCAAGCCGAGGCTTCCAACAAGACGATGATCGATGGGTTAATGAAACGATTAGAACGAGCCAAAGGCGCATGGGTAAATAAACTACCGCATATTCTGTGGGCCTATCGTACTACCCCACGTCGAGCAACGGGGGAAACCCCATTCTCACTAACATATGGAATTAAAGCAGTCATCCCATTGGAAGCAGGCTTACCCACTATGAGGTCCACCCTTGTCGACCAGGGCCAGAATGATGCAGCATTGCTCGCTGAACTTGACCTAGCCGATGAACTTCGAGAGCTTGCCCTGGTGAAACTAGGAAGCTATCAGCAGCAGCTCGCGAAGCACTATAATAAGAAGGTCAATCCAAGGGCATTCCGAGTTGGGGACTATGTCCTAAGGAAAGTCTTGGGCAGCGCAGTAAAACCATTAGACGACAAGTTAGGGCCAAACTGGAAAGGACCATTCAAGATAACAAGAGATGATCTGCAAGGAGCCTATCACTTAGAAACGCTGGAAGGCAGAGAGATACCCTGAGCATGGAATGCAGCCAATCTTAAGAAATTATATTTCTATATTCTTCTTTTGAATTGTACTTATGAGACTGGAAACTCATTAATAAAAGTTATTTAGCAGTTGCATTCTACGAAGTGTGAGTTAACTAGTATATGAACTTTATAACTCACACACCTTTTCCAAGTGACAGGCACATTAATCATTATACTATAGTAGGGAAATCACCCTCCTTAAGTTTTCGTTATGAAACACGAAGAACCTTTTATCATTTCCCCTGGCAATATATGAAGCCCTACAGAGGATCCTTAGGCAATATGGCCTAGTCAAAATTGGTTGCTAAACAGTGTTTAGTTAATAAAATCCTGATCGAATAGAGCATCCAACACCAGGTGTGTCCTCGCTAATTGCCACACTTAGGCCTAAGGAAGTGTGACGACGCGACCTAAAAGGTAAAGTGGGGCAGAATGGTATCCCATAAGCATACTGGACTGGAGGGACACTCACTTGACAATGCAAACCTACAAATCTAGCCAGCCAAGAGAGGCTCAAGATTATTGAGCAAAATCTAAGAGATGTGAAAAATATACAACACCTGTTTAATCGACAAATTCGCCCAGAATATGAACTTTATATTACTTCATTATGTTTACAACAAATGCAACCCATGTTTAGTCGGCGAGCTTGCCCAAAACATCAACATTACATTACTTCATTACAAAATATACAGAGTTACTACTGGCAAAATCTTAATGAGGTCGAGGCCTCTGAACGAGATAATCAACCACTTGGGCTCTTCGATCGTCGTCGAGATGGGGAATTATCTCCTCCTCGACTTCATTCACATTCGATTCTATTAGCTTCCGAGGGATGGCATCAATAGGGATCCATTGACCATCTCTCCAGAAGGGATTGGGCATTAGGGTGGAAGGAGAAATCTCATGACGATACCAGAGCATTGAGTTCCTTAGGACTTGCAGCTCCTTCAAGGCACTCAACCATCCCCTGATAAAGGCGAGCTCTTCCAACTTCGTTAGCCTCGTCATAGCATCTAGCCAACCTTGGTCGTAACCATCAGCCCATGCTTGCGTAGGTCCTCTCTTAAACAGGTGCCTCAGCCGAGTGACGTCCCTTTGAAGCCTAGCAGCAATCACATATGCTCGTTGGACATCACCGCGGAGCTCTTCCATTTCCCTAGCCAAACTTCATGCATTTGTACCAGATCATGGAACAGTCGGTGGGTTAAAACCTCGCAGCACCGGAGGAACATCGCTTGGTCTAGTTCCAGCTCACGACGAGGAAGAACCTCGTAATACTGCAGGAGCGATGCTCGGTGTATGCTTCCTGAGTCGCGAGACTTCCCTCCTCAAAGCCTTATTCTCTTGCTAAAGAATTTCTCCAACCTGGTTAATCTCAGAAGCATCTAGAAGCCTTGCTCTCAGAGTATTCACCTCTTCCGGACTGAGGCACCGACCTCTTCCATCTCTTGGAGCCTGCCTTTTAGTTTAACAATGAGCTCAGTCTGCTCTATGAAACGCTTGTTCCTCAATCGTAGTGATTTGCAAATCCTCACAAAGGTATGACGAACTTCAGAGCTTACATCAGGACCAAGCATTCTCCCCTATTGAGAAGTGGCTGGTATATAATCATCAACATCAATCAACTACAAGCAATAAAAGAGAAATGAAATATAGAATTATTCAGTACACTAAAGGAAAAAGTCTTCTCATTTTATTCATACAAAAAAGATCAGAGTACATTAAAGAAGCAGAAAGGAAAATTACAAACAAAAATATAAGAGTAACCCTAAGGGTAAATTAGCTGGCGACCTCAGGCTGCCCAGAAGAAGCTGGTTACTTCCCCTTGTCAGAAGCAGTAGAAGCACCTCCTTCAGCAGGGGCAACCTCTGTCGCCTGAGCAGGAAGGGCATCGGTAGGAACTGTCTGGGAGGTACGGTTAACACCTTCAATGGCTGGGGTAGGAGCTTCATCCATAATTGGCTTTGGGCCTGGATCGTGCTCGTCGAACAGAGGAGAAGCAACATCCACACCAGCAGCTAAAAGGGCCTTGTTCCAGCCCTTCTTGAAGTTGAGACGGCTGATGTAGCCTATCTGAACCTCAGGATCTTCATACACAGCAGCCCACCCAGAGTTATACGAGTCCTCCTTAATAGTGGCTACCTGAGACTCTTTCTCCTTCAGCTGATCGGTCAGTGCCTTGTTCTCCTTCACAACAGCCAGTTTGCTCGAGGCTACCAGATTGTAGTCTTACCGCAGTTTGTTCAGTTCTTTAACTGTTTCCTCTCACTTACGATTGGTTTTAGCAAGAGCAAGATCGAAAGATATCCGAGCAGCATCAACGGCCTTCAAACTAGCCTCAAGCTCTGTACCCTTCACTTTTAAGGAAGCATTCTGCTGCTCCAGCTCGCCATTCTTATTCACCAGCTCCTCACGAGAGCGATAAAGCACGGCAAAGTCATTCATAAACTGTAAATAGAAGGAGATATTAGAAGAAAGAAACAACCAAAACTTGTCAAACATTAGAAAAGAGAAATGATCTTACCAAGGCTAGACTCTGACTAGCTTGCAAGGCTAACTGATCGAACCCCATCCCCCTTTGGCGATCTGCAGGAAGGACTGCCCTCTCAAGCAGTGCAGGGGCCAGTTGAGGGGAAATGGTAACTGAGGCCCCTTCTGGCAACGCGGACACAGGCACCAGGGCCTGCCAAACCTTCATCCTCGCTTCCATTTTCCTCCTCTCCTCCTCATTTTCCTTCTCCCTCTCTATTTTCCTCTTCTCTTCCATCCTCTTCCTCTCTTCAACCTTCTTTCTCTCTTCTTCCCTCTTCATCTCTCTCTTTCACCCGCTCTTCTTCTTTCCTCTTCTTCTCCTGCTCCTGAGCAGCAGATCGATAACCAGTAGCAACAGCCCCAGTACTGGACTTCTGCTTCTTCGACCTCTGAGCAAGAAGCACATGATGATGATCATCATCTCGGATCAAATTTTTCCTTAGAGGAACCATTTTATCGCTAGAGCTGTTATACGTGCTCGAAGTATCTTGGGCTTTAGAAACCTCTTTCAAATCAGAAGAACTGTCACCACTGGAGCTCCCCTAGCTAAAATTGCCTTCAGTATCGCCTCTGATATCACTCTCAGAGCTGCTCTCCTCCTCGTCCAACTGAATGAGATCGACAGCAGCTTCTTCAGAGGTATCAAATTTAGGAATACTGTCCACAGGTCTCAAGATAAAGCTGGACCCAATATTCTTATACTCGAGCAGGAAAGCCACAGACCAGGGATGTTCACCGTAAACTAAGGGCTCCCTGATATTCCAAGCTTTAACCATCTCTAAAAGTCGAACCTCGCTGAGGGTAGGCTCTAAGTTCTTCGACCTCGCTGAAGAAAAAATAGGAAAGAGTCAGAAAGATCACACATTAATAAAGAAATTGAAAGGACAGAGCAAAGACTACCTATATACTCTTCCCCATAAAAAGGAACAGTAAACCTATCAGACCTTGACCCCTCAGTCTGGGTGGAGAACTGCCAATTTCTATCAAGAAAGCCATCTTGCCAGTAATCCTTATGGGAATCAAGTAGGTTTACTACCAACACCCTGCCAGGACTCCTGGCCTTAAGATAAAGAACACCAGAGCTAGTTCGAGAAAAGGAATAGCAAAAGCAGACTTGGGCGAGCCCTAATTTGGTGCCATACAATTGATTTATTCTATGAACGCCATTGATCATCTTCCATACATTAGGCGAACACTGTGCAGGAACAATGTTGAAATAACCAAATAAATGAAAGAATAAATCGTTTGGAGGAAAAGTAATCCCCCTTGAGAAAGTAACAAGATGTGAATCCAATGGGCACCCTCTATCTCTCTAACATTTTTAGGAAGAGAGGCGCACTCGATCTCTACCCACTCTATGATATTGTAAAATTTCCTAAACTCGGACACTGATCTATTACCTATCTTCACCAATTGTAAACCCTAAACTACAAATTCAAAGAAATCATAGAGAGAAAGCAAAAGAGACTTACGAGATGAGAGTTTGATTTGGAAAATGCAAGATCACAAGCCCAAACGGCGAGGGAGGTCGAAAGCGAGGAAAATGAAGACCTGAAGAAGAGGGCACAAATTGCTAAAACTCGTAGAAGATTGAAGAACACTAAGAAGCTTGAAACGGTAACTATGAAACATTGCCCAAAATGACTTTTAAATATTGCTAATCATCGCGCATAAGACACGAAGCAACTGCCACTTAATTCAACCCTCAAACTTTAGGAAGAGTTACACGATATACAAAGGAGCCATTATGACAAATCATTTAAATTTATTGAGCCCAAATTGTGGCCCAACAAACTTAGGGGAAATTGTGGGTACACGGATTTGGAATGACGGGCCTGGACGAGTATCCCAATTAAAACGCCCCAAAGTCCAAGCCCTTCACACCTTAACATTAATTCGGTTATGACTTAGTCTTCTCCCATGTTCTCGTATAGAGGTGTTCCAGGAGAAGATGGTAAACGTGGGGAGTCCAACACCCCCACTCCCTGAAGATAGACATGTGTATAATAAACCCTAGGTCTGGGGCATAACACTCGCACTGTATTCTCTGTAAATGCTCCCCAGAGTATATAGAAATAATACTGACTGTACCACCGTGGACGTAGGCATTCTTGCTGAACCACGTACATCTCTTATTCTGTGATTAACATTTTATCTTCTTTATTATGCTTGGTTATTGCGCTTCTCTTTTCTATTTATGTTGAATAATATGTCACCATAATTAGATGATACAGTTATGAACTAGTTAGCATGGAGAATAGTAACTAGTGTGATTTAGAGATACATTAGGTGTGCACTCTAGATGAGAGGTGAGAATCTCAAGAGAGAGTCCGATAATATAACATATATATTATAAGTGATAAATATTGCAATTATTCACTTGCTATTTTCAAAACTATTTTACCATCGGGCTATGACCCGTTTCCTTGTATATTCTCTTTTCTCTCTTGTATCTTCTATATCAGGTGTCTAGCCGCAGAGACACAAGCCATAGAGGATTATTATGGTTGACGAGCTATGGAGTATTGTTTAGACGCCTTCATTTATTTGATTCATACTCTGTAGCGATCTTTCATTTAGGGCATGTCGCCCAAAAGGATTTTAGATACTTCTCTTCTATCTGAGTCAGGATTTCATACTCGTGTCGTTGTGTTACATTTACTATTGTTGGGATTTATGCATTGAGATATATTTACTGAATAAGTTTTATTCCAGATGACGAGCTGTAGCTGCTTGTGGAAGCTACAAGGATTTGCTTTTAGACGCTTATATCATTTGGATTCCATACTCAGTATTCCTCAGTTGTAGGGCATGTTGCCCAAATTCTATTAGATACATTTCCATTTCGGTTTTTCAGACTTTGGCATGTATTAATTCAGTATTCAGTATTTCGTTACTTACTTCAGTTGTGGGATTTAGTTGTGAGGAGTTTTCCTCCAGATTTATTTATATCATGTGACGGTTATTCTATTTACTTCATTATGGTGAATGGTGTTATTATTCTTGCTTTAAATCTTTTACTGCATGTTAATCAGGCTTTAATTAAAATTTGGCAACTTACTTTTTAAATACTAGGTGGTTAGTAATAATAAAAATGTTTTCGACAGTGATGCTATTAACTGAGCCAACTTGGCATTTTGATTTAATTTAATAAAGGAGTAGCTACCCGGTATTTAATTAGTCGGGGTGTCACAGGTGGTATCAGAGCATCAGGTTCTAGTGTCCTTTAGGATCTGAACGGCTTATTATGTTTTCCGCTGAGCTTTCTTTGATGTAGAGCCCTATATTTTAGGACTGTTGTATTCTTTTGTATATGCTACGTTCTTCAGTTATTTTAAGTTTATAACTGCGAACTTATAGACTTTATTCTTATTTCAGAATGCCTCCACGACGTGCACGACGAGTTCCCAGGAATGCGACGCCAGAACCACAGCCCGCACCGGTTCAGGGCACGATGAACGCCGCTGAGGTTGCAGCTATAGTAGCCCAAGCGGTAAATGTCGCACTTGCCGTAGTTCAGCAGGCACCACCTCAGGCGCCGGTTGCCGCGCCAGTACAGGAAAATGCATTCTCGTCTGCTTGGGAACGTGTACGTGACGCTTTTCAGAAAGCGCATCCGCCAGAGTTTGCAGAAAGCTCAGATGTGGTAGTCTCGAGCTAGTGGAGGAAGGATATACAACGGCACTTGAGGATGTATGAGTGCACGGATGTTCAGAAGCAAGTGCTAGCTACTTTCAAGCTAGTTGGGTCTGCATTGCAGTGGTGGGAGTCTATTACCACCGTAGAGGAGAGGGATACTCTCACTATTCAGGAGTTCTGGGTGCGGTTCGACCGCAAGTATTTTCCGTCAGCTGTTCATACGAAAATGAGGAGGAGATTGATGAGTCTGAAGCAGGAGGGTAAGACCGTGGCCGAGTATGAGGCTGAGTTCACTAATCTGTTGAATATCGTTCCGGATGAGATACCGACAGAAAAGAAGAAGATTGAGAAATTCACCGACGGGTTGACATGGAGGATCCGTCAACATCTGTTAGGGAACCTTTCGTTGGCCACTTATTCTGATGTGGTTAACGCTGCTTTGTTACACTGCCAGGATCACCGCTTTCATATGACTGAGGGCAAGAGATCGGGAGAGTCTAGCCATCAGGGCAGGACTGGAGGACATGGTGCCGGTGGGGTACAATCTGTTCAGGGGCAGAGGCAGAGTGACCAGGGTTCTCAGCAGGGGGATCATAAGAGGTTTCGATCAGGGGGTTTCAGGAACGGTCAAGGAGGATTCCGGAATGGCCAGCAGGGTCATAACGGCCATCAGGGCCAACAGGGTCAAAATGGTCAACATCAGCAGTTTCAGCAGGTCCAGCAGGGCCAAGGGAGGAACGGTAACGGCCACCAGGGCCGGGGACAGCAGGGGCAGAGAGGAGGGAACTTCCCAGGGAAGTGTTTCGTTTGTGGCAAGACTGGCCATAAATGCCAGGACTGTCCTGATAGAGGCAGGGCCCCACAGCAGCAGCAGCAGGGAGCTCGCCAGGAGCCGCAGAGGCCTATATTTCCCGCCGCTATCCCCGCACCGCCACAGATAGTAGCATTGCCACCCATTCCAGCAGTCCCGGTTCAGCAGGGGCAGCTACAGTATGGACGTGTCTATAACGTCCACCAGGCAGCAGTCCCACAGGCACCGCCCGCGATTAAGGGTACGTTTTCTATCCATGGCATTATGGGTCGGGTACTGTTTGATACGGGGGCTACACATTATTTTATAGCTACACATTTTGCGAAGGCTTTAGGGTTGTTAGCCACATCGGAGAGCACAATGACGTGTGTCGACTCACCATTGGGGAGTGGGTCACTTATTTTATTTATATGCCGGGGAGTAGGGGTAGAGATTGGTAGTCTGGTATTACCTGCAGACATGTTGGTATTAGATATGCATGTTCACGATGTGATTATCGGTATGGATTGGCTCGCTGATTATAGAGCCATGATTGATTGCTTCGGTGGGAGCATTGTTTTTGCCATTCCGGGGCAAGAGATGTTTGTAGTGGCGATGCCTCGCCCAGAGGGAGGCTCGACCGCTCATTTGTATTACCTAGAGGATGATACCTCTAAGGAGGTTGTAATTCGTTTAGATTCGATCCCAGTTGTTAGGGAGTATTCAGATGTGTTTCAGGAGATACCAGGCCTACCCCCTAGTCGAGAGATAGACTTCGTTATAGACTTATTACCAGATACGAGACCTATAGCACACGCACCGTACCGTATGGCTCCAGCTGAGATGAGGGAGTTACGGGATCAGATTGAGCAGTTGTTGGGTCAGGGGTTTATTCGGAGGAGTACTTCACCGTGGGGTGCTCCTGTGTTGTTCGTGAAGAAGAGAGATGGTTCACTGAGATTGTGTGTGGACTACCGGGAGTTAAACAAGGTCACGATACGGAATAAGTATCCATTGCCTCGAATCGATGACCTATTCGACCAGTTGAGAGGAGCTTCTTGCTTCTCAAAGATTAATTTGCGATCTGGATACCATCAGTTGCGTATCAGGGAGGAGGACGTCTCGAAGACTGCGTTCTTATCGAGATATGGTTCTTACGAGTTTCGGGTTATGCCATTTGGTTTTACCAACGCTCCAGCAGCATTTATGGACTTGATGAATAGGGTGTTCAGGGATTTCCTAGATCAGTTTGTCATTATCTTCATCGATGATATTTTGGTTTACTCCCAGACAGAGGAGGAGCACGCCGAGCACTTGAGGCAAGTTTTGCAGACACTACGCCAGAATCAGTTGTATGCAAAATATGAGAAGTGCGGGTTTTGGCTGAAGGAGGTTCAGTTTTTGGGGCATATTATTTCCGACCGGGGAATATCGGTTGATCCGGGGAAGGTATCCGCGGTGAGGGAGTGGGGACATCCCACGACACCGACGGAGATCCGTAGTTTCTTGGGCCTAGCAGGATACTACATGAGGTTTATTCGGGGTTTCTCCACGATAGCGGGTCCCATGACACATCTAACTCGTAAAGGTGTGCCTTTAATTTGGAGTGATGCCTGTCAGTTGGCATTTGATGAGTTGAAGGTCAAGTTAACCTCAGCACCTGTGTTAGCATTGCCGAGACCGGGAGTTGAGTGTCTTGTTTACACCGATGCGTCCTTACAAGGACTTGGAGGTGTACTGCAGCAGGAGAGTCAGGCCATAGCTTATGCTTCCCGTAAGCTTAAGCCTCAGGAGAAGAATTACCCTACCCATGACTTGGAGTTAGCGGCAGTGGTATTTGCCCTTCGTATTTGGAGACATTACCTTTTGGGGGAGAAGTTTCGATTGTTCACGGATCACAAGTCCCTACAGTACCTATTCACGCAGAAGGAGTTGAATATGCGGCAACGGAGGTGGCTTGAATTCGTGAAAGATTATCAGTTCGATATCCAGTATCACCCGGGTAAGGCTAACGTGGTGGCAGACGCGTTGAGCCGTAGACCAGTAGAGGAGGTGGCAGATGTGTGGAAGGCCAAATGGAAGGAGTTGGGACACCAAGATGCAGTGGCCCGATCATTCATGTCTGTGATGACTGTTACACCACAGATTGTCACGAAGGTGGTAAAGGCTCAGGCAAATGACTCGTTCTGTCAGGAGCAGATAGTTCGATTATTGGCAGAGGGAGCTGAATCCTATACCGTTAGCTCAGACGGGAGATTACGCTTCAATGGGAGATTGGTGGTTCTGGAAGGGGAGGAATTGCGGCATGAGGTGATGGCAGAGTCGCACGGCTCACGGCTCACGGTTCGCGGTACATCCCGGAGGGGACAAAATGTACCAAGACATACGACGTCAGTATTGGTGGAGCGGGATGAAGAGAGATATTGCAGAGTTTGTTTCAAAATGCCCCACTTGTCAACTTGTAAAAGTGGATCCTCAGAGATCGGCAGGACTACTACAACCGTTAGAGGTCCCGATGTGGATGTGGGAGAGCATCTCTATGGACTTTATCACGGGGTTGCCTACGTCGCAGAGAGGTCACGACTCCATTTGGGTAATTGTGGACTGGTTGACAAAAGTCGCTCATTTTCTACCCGTAAAGACAGACTACACTGCGGGACAGTATGCCCAGCTCTTTATTGCAGAGATAGTGAGACTTCACGGTGTGCCCTTAAATATCGTTTCTGACCGAGACAAGATATTTATTTCACGGTTTTGGGAGAGTTTTCAGCAGGCCATGGGCACGGAGTTGCGGTTGACTACGGCGTACCACCCGCAGACTGATGGGCAGACCGAGCGTATAAATCAGATGTTGGAAGACATGCTACTTATGTGCACCATTGATTTTGAGGGTGGATGGGAGCAGTATCTTCCACTCGTGGAGTTTGCTTACAACAACTCCTACCAGTTCACCATTGGCATGGCTCCATTTGAGGCGTTGTACGGTAGACCTTGTCGTTCCCCAGCATGTTGGTTAGAGGTGGGGGACAACAAACTACTTGGGCCGGAAGTGATTCAGGATACTTCGACAAGGATAGAATTGATTCGGAGTCGCATTCGGGTAGCTCAGGACAGGCAGAAGAGCTATGCTGATGAGAAGAGATTTTTCAGAGAGTTCCAAGTGGGGGACCAGGTTTTGCTCAGAGTATCTCCTATGAAGGGGATTATGCGTTTCGGGAAGAGAGGGAAGTTGACACCGAGATATGTGGGACCATTTCCTATTATTGAGCGGATCGGACCGGTTGCATATAGGCTTGGATTACCGGAGCATTTACATCGGATTCACGATGTATTTCATATTTCCTCGCTTAAGAAATACCTTAGAGATAATTTGGATCATTCTCTCATTGTTGTGGAGGACATTGATCTCCAGCCAGATAGCTCCTACGAGGAGGGACCGATTGCTATTCTGGACCGAAGTGAGCGGAAACTGCGGTCAAAGATAGTTCCGTTAGTGCGTGTTCAGTGGCGACATCATAATGTCGAGGAGTCCACATGGGAGCGCGAGGATGAGATGCGCAAACGTTATCCAGAGTTATTCTTACCAGGTACTTTCTAGTTCCGAATTTCGGGACGAAATTCAGTTATTAGGGGGGAAGTATGTAATACCCCGTATTTTCTGTGATATTTATTTTTGGGGATTAATTTAATTAAATGTTTATTAATTTGGAAATTAATCCGGATAAAAATATTAACGAGATGTGAGTTAGTATTTAATTATAATGTGTATACTTGGCATTATATGAATATTGGTAATATTGAAATTGTCGTGAGATTTAAATACGGCAATTTGGGAAATTTTGTTGAGACGCGTGTGACCGCCGCGTCATGGTATTTTATTATTTTAACTAAAAAGTGAATTTTAGTTCCATTAACCGTATGGTCATTTTGAGTGCGACAACGCGTCCGGAAGGGTCGAGATAGTCAGAAAACACTAGCCGGGAGTTTAGTTTGGGTCCCGAGGTATTTTTAGGCCATACCGGCATCATAAAGGGTATTTTGGTAATTTTGTATTTTTGGGAATTAAAAGTGACGAAAATTAGAAATAGAAATCTGACTTCTTCTTTAACCCACTAAACCCACTAACTACACTAAGAGACTTAATGGGCTACGGGAGAAGTTGAAATATAGTTCCAACTTACCAAAAAACAAACACACCTCCATTGTCATCATCCTTAGAGAAACTTGTAGAGAGAGAGAGAGGGAAGAGAATTCTGCAGAAAGAGAGAGGGAGAACAACTTAGCTTTCAAGATTCAACACCAAATTCATAGAAAGATTAAGGCAAGTGGTTTAAATTCATTTGATTCAAGCTATGCTTTTCCATGTTTAGGAATTTTCGAAATTGATCTTGGAAGATGATTTAGACCCATAAATTGGAAGTTAAAAGCTATGAAATATGTTAAGGATTGCATGTAGTAATATTCTGGACGAATTATATGTTCTAAACAGCACCATTGATGATCTAAAAATGGAATTTAGAAGTAGTTTATTGATGTTCTTGAATGAGGAAGAAATCTGGAAATTTTTGATGTAGTTTTGATCTAAACAAAGCCTTTGAATGATGAATTATGGGTTCTAGAATGTTAATACTGTTATAGGATGATAGTATGATGATATTGTATCCTTGTCTTAGAGTTTCATGCTTAAAGATGGTGTTTTGGAACGAATTGGTAACTGCAAAACGAAGCAGTCCGTAACCATACCTGGTGCGTTCGATCGATCGATGTTCTTCAGTCGATCGATCGAAGGTAAAGGTCGATCGATCGACCTTCCCAGAATGAGTAAAGTTTTTCCCTAATTAAATTTTAATGGTGCTAACCCTTGGATAATATTATTGGAGACCTTATGAATACCCTTAACCTTAAGGAAGACCAGTAGACATGATTATGAGATTGGACCTTAATTGGAATTCAATTTGAGGAATTATTCTAAATTAATGAAATTCGATATGTGAGATAATATTTGGGTTAATAATGCAAATTTGAATAATTTGATGAAATAAGATTTGGGGCAGAAGTAAAGACCTTAGGTGTAAAGATGTTATATGTGGGAATAATAGGAACTTAATAGTCTATTTGAGATAGGTTTTAAGTTTAACAAACTACGACGTGAGACGTGTCGACAATTTAATTCCTATATTATCGGGATACTTGAAATATATGAATTTGAAATAATGGTATAAAGACGTAGAGTATACCTTTATTAATATCGAGATATCTAAGATGTGTGAATGCTTAGTATATAATTTTATGTGTATGACATACCTACCATACTTGCTATCACGGGAGGTTTACGTTCGCTTAGGGCCTTCTTATCCTTGTGTTGCCCGGATTTAGATTGGTTACCTCGATGAACATAGGTCATAGAATGACTTATTGGGATATTAATAAGTTTGCTGATCGTGGGAGCGTAGGTATGTGCGTGACCCATGTGATGTGACTGTGTTCGCCTCCACTATTTGTGATGTTGTTATCTGAACGATTCCTGAGAGATTCGGAATGCGTGATCCTTATGTACGTGATGTACCGGGATGGATAGTAGAGTATGTGTGCACCGCAGCTTAGCCTTTGGGTGCTTGTATTGTATATTTATGATGTGAAAATATACGGTTAAACAAGAAGGAATTTACTATGTTAAATTGTGAGTATAGTCATGGTAATGTTATGATAAGAAAAAGGGAACTTTTATCAATAATTGGTTTTGTTAATAATTGGGAGTCCGAGAATTAATGTAGAACTCTCTACTAAATTGTTAAGGTTGGAAATTAAACGTGAACCGAGTAGAAGTGTTAGAAACTCTTTAGAATTAGATAGTTATGGGTTAACACATGAATGGGTACAGGAACGTTAGGAGTGCACAGTTAGACGAGAGGTGAGTATCTCATGTGAGAGCACGTCCTAACATGTATTTTGCATATACTGTTTTAATTGTTTTTAAAGCACTTGCAGGTTTTTAAAATATCTCCACATTCGGGCTCTGACCCGTTTGCTTTCAAATCTATCTTTTTGTAAAATCATTTTAGGTGCCCAGCCACAAGGACACCATGCATAGGATTCTCACTCAGATGACGAGCTGTAGCTGCTTGTGGAAGCTACAAGGATTTGCTTTTAGACGCTTATATCATTTGGATTCCATACTCAGTATTCCTCAGTTGTAGGGCATGTTGCCCAAATTCTATTAGATACATTTCCATTTCGGTTTTTCAGACTTTGGCATGTATTAATTCAGTATTCAGTATTTCGTTACTTACTTCAGTTGTGGGATATAGTTGTGAGGAGTTTTCCTTCAGATTTATTTATATCATGTGACGGTTATTCTATTTACTTCATTATGGTGAATGGTGTTATTATTCTTGCTTTAAATCTTTTACTGCATGTTAATCAGGCTTTAATTAAAATTTGGCAACTTACTTTTTAAATACTAGGTGGTTAGTAATAATAAAAATGTTTTCGACAGTGATGCTATTAACTGATCCAACTTGGCATTTTGATTTAATTTAATAAAGCAGTAGCTACCCGGTATTTAATTAGTCGGGGTGTCACACTAGGCTTGTATGCATTGTGTATGTTTGTTCATTGAGTTCACTCTATATTGTCACATGAGGTTATATTTAAATGTGATGAAGCTTGCAATCAAATGAGAACTCCGTGAACGTTTATTAAGTGTTTGGGTCTAAATTTAATTGTTACTAGTTCACACCCCTACACTTTCGTTTCCATATGACACATTTTTGCCATACGAGTGTGCAAACTTATTGTATTTTGTGTCATGTGTGTGTTTATATCTATATATATATGCAAGTGCTTTATTGGTATATTCTTAGTATCTATATATATGATATTTGTTTGTCTTTGCCTTGAATTCTAGTCCATCCATGCTTATACTTCATTATTGGTATCTATCTTGGATCAGTCTTGCTTTTGTTGCCCATATGCCTTCATGTCTTATCACTTTAAGCTTAAATATGATTTTATGTTTTAATTCTTTATCCTTTGTCTATTCCTGAACAAAAAGGGGGAGAATGGTGATAGGGGGAGAAATGGTATCTAATCCTATTATTATCGTATCTTAGTTTGGGGAGATTTATCTTAGGGGGAGACGTCTTTCTAAGTATGTCCTTGTTTGATAAAGGGGAGACTTTATTTAGGGGGAGTATAATTAATTAATTGCATTTTATATTGTCCTTGTTTAATAAAGGGGAGAATTTATTTAGGGGGAGTATAATTAATTAATTGCATTTTATATTGTGATATTCCCTATGCATTTGATGAGTTTGCTTAAGTGTGCAGGTATTCTACTAAAGCGGCATCTTTAAAAGGCAAAGCGTGTTATCCTTGGGTTGAGTCAAGTTTGGGTGGGTTATGTTTTGAGTCTAGTGAGCTTGACGGACCTTTAGGATTTTTGTTTGGTTTTTGTCCCGGAATAGCCAAAGGGGGAGATTTGTAAGGACACAAATTTCCAATTGAGTCCATGTATTGTGTTGGCTCAATTCCGGACAAAAACATTTATTCATAGGATAGTGTTTTATTGTAATACTCTCAAGCCTATGAAGTGTGTGTTGAAGACGTAGCGGCAAAGAATTTAAAGCTTCATCAAAAATGTCGGGTTGCGTGCCTCGTTTCTACGTCATCGACTATGGTTCCATGCTCCCAAGGTATGAATGCAATTATATTTATACAGGAGCTTGGAACAAAGTTTATTGGGTGTTAGGTTTAAATAAAAACCATGTTTTACTTTCAGAAAAAATTTAATTAGAACTTTAATTTAAAGTATATAAAGTTTCTGGGCCAAAAATAGAATTTTAGAAAAATTTCTGGAAGTCGTTCGAAATGTCGTTCGAACGAGTTTTTCGTTCTAACGAGGTTTCGTTCGAACGAGTCTGCCAACGAGCCTAAACTGGTATGTCGTTCGATATGTCGTTCGAACGAGATTTTTCATTCTAACGAGATATCTAACGAGATTCTAACGAGTCCAAACTGGTCGCTCGTTAGAAGTCTCGTTCGAACGAGAGTTCGTTCGAACGAAATGTCGTTCGAATGAGAATGCCAGGCGGGAATAGTTTTTTGCAGTTTTTTGGCAGTTTTTACCCCATTATCCCACTTGTTTCTTAACTGATTTTTTCAGACTTAATTAAGGACGGGAATCACTTTTGAAGGGGTATCTTTTTCATACCATTCAAACTCTTAGAGAGTGTTTTGAGAGCTAATTTGTTTAAGGAAAAAGATCAAGTTTTGAGTAAGTTTTTCAAAGAGAAATTTAGTTATCACTCTAGTTTACACCCATAATGTTTATCCAAGTTCACCTATATACATATCAATAGCTTGGAGTTTTGGCACCGGTTTTCTTTACCGATTTGAACAAGAGGAGTTTCGAGTTTGCTTCTACATCACATCACAAAGAAGAAGACATTTTGTTGCGGTATTACTCACTTGGAGAAAGGCTCCAAGCTTGGGTGACGGTGACGGTGACCATACAAAGTCCCATCGGTGGATTCCGAGATCGCGGTGGAGCTCCGTGGTTGTCCGCTAGGAAGAGGTTTCTACAAGAAGGAGCAACAAGGCTTGAGAGGGTTCGAGTCGAGAATGTAAGTCTTTTGTCTTGTAATTGTATAATTCCGTATCTAGTGGACTTGCGGCTAGGGCCGTCCGAGGTTTTTTCCCGTCTTGGGTTTTTCCTCGTACATCGCGGCGTAGTGTGATATTGTTCATTTTATCTTGATCATTAACTTAGAACGCATGCTTAGATAAATCAAGATAAAATCCGGTTTAATTATCACACTCGATTAATTTGGACTTTAATTAAAGATTGGGTAAAATTTGTTTAATTCAAGTCATTTGCAATAATTTGGTTTGGCCTAACTTGAAATATGAACAATCATGAATTAGGCAAATTCTAGGACTTGGATTTAATTGGACTTAATCGGTTTAAGTGAAAATTAATTAGTTATTTTGTTTCATTAATTCTCACTTTATTTAAGTAAATTAAAATTTGGAATTTTAGTAATTGAGTTGAACCATCACATCGTTCAACGCTTCCGCATCCAAAAAGGAAATAACAAGTTTGATTTTAATTGTGAGAATATTTAAAATTCGGGGATTCCATAAACTATAGCGTTTTCATCGGTTTACCACCTCAATAAAAAAACTCTAAACTTTAACCAAACATATTTTATATGTATATCGACGAGTTCCGGTATCAAATCCATAAAGAAGGTCGTTTGAAATTTAATTGATTTATTTCCAAAAATAAATTGTAAAAGATGATTTTTTTATTTTTTAATATTTTAAAACTACAATTATTCTAGGCAAATATCTAAACAAAATTAATCTACGACTATAAAAAGCATAGGTTGAGAATTAAATTTGTCACCTTGAAACACATAACATAAATGATTACACGGTTATACTCTTTTCAAAACGTGATTAATACTTGTTTAAACAATTATTTAAACTCGGAGTGTCACTCCCCAAATTTTCATAAAAGTCCAAATACGAAGTTGGAATCAATAATAATCTTAAAATTACACAGGCAGTGTCCCAAATATGGTGCATACGTGATGTACTCCATTAAGGTCCCTCGGTATAGTTTTAAAAATTACCAACCTATTAAAAATGATTTATTCCATCGTATCATAGCGAAGCAACTACACACTCAAAATGGATTTGTTAATCTCAACCTAATTAAAATCAACTATAAAGCATTTTGAAATAAATAAATAAATAATGTGATAGAGAGTAATTTTTAAAATCTATATAAAACTTATAAATTGGAAGCTTGTATTTAATTCTCAAACCCGTTTAACATGTCCGTGTGGCATGCTTAAATTTAATTGAGCTTTAAACATTTGGAATTTTTCAAATACTTTTGTAATTTTACTTGCTTATTTTTCTTAATTGAGCATTTATAAATGAGAACGCACTATATGGTTGACTTACTTGAGTTTGTGCCATATAGGAGTTCCAACTAGTTTGGATATGTTGACAAAATAAGATATTCTTTTGAGCATCTTCTCTATGGAATTGCAAAGCTTCATCAACAACTCAACCAATCCAAGACAACCCTAAGTGCCATAAAGGGAAGTAATTTTAGGCACATAACACACCTTAGGACATAATTCATGCATATTTTTGTGTGTGTGTGTTAGTATATGTGTTAAAATGATTTTAGGATTTTTTTAACATTTTTTAAACATTTAAAATGAATTTTCAAATATTTAAAATTAATTTTTTAAAATGTTGTGGGCTAAAATATAATTAACTTTGTTCCTAAAAAACTTCCCAGGGTAGAATCCAAAACTGGCATAAACTTTTGGGGTATAAAATTGGATTTTATTGGAACTTAAAACGCGCATTTGTAACGGCTGATTAAGCGACGGTGTTTGCTTCTGGTTGGTTGTTTTTGCGTTTTCTTTGTCTCTCAATTCTGAGATCGTTTATCAACCCTTGGATCACTTTTAATGTATTGCATTCAACCTGAGTGAATTCAAATGCGATCAGTGAGAGCCAATCAGAGTGAGCGGTTATGCAGTGCCTTGGTGACCCTTAGATTTGAATTCGAGTCGTTGGTTTAATCGCAATCGTTGATTTACTTCAAATGTCTAAAACTTTCCTCTCTTAGTATAAATACAAGCCTTAGTTGAGGCATTTGAAGACTTTTTCCACTTCATCAATTTGTGAGAAAATAAGAGAGAGAAGAGAGTAGAGAAAGAGAGAGAGAGACAAAGAGAGTATCAGAGAGAAAAAAGAAAGAGGTTGAGAGTTTTCTTAAATCAAACACTTCCATTCTCATCGTCTAACAATACCTATGAGAGCCATGCTTTTGACAGTTAGATCCTTGGGGTTTCTTGAGAGTTTTCTGAGTTTATTTTATATAAGAAACCTCTTCAAACGTTGTCTCTCTTAGAAACACAGTCTCACTGTTTTTCTCATATTTTTTTGTAGAAATCGTGAGGAACACAAGTGAGATACATATTCACGTAGATTTAGTGTTTTTGTACATTCTCTTAGTTGGATCTTGAGTTTTATCATATATGTTTGTAGATCCACTTTCTCTTATTTTAATTTCTTGAAAAAGAAACTTTAAAAATCACTTTATATTTTAAATCTGCAAGTTTCTTTTAAAATAAAGTTTTACAATTTGTAAAATTTATTTTATATATAAATAAAGTTTTTCGAAACTTAGATTTGCTTTTATTAAAGATTTATATTCTAATCTATTTTTTTTTCGAAATAGAAGTTTGATTTTCTTGCAATTTAAACTCTGCATCTCATATAGAATATTTGAAACTCATAAGACTAATTGTATATTCTTAAGAGCCAAGTGAGTAGCATATTGCATCCTTAGTCGCTACACTGTCACAGACACTCTCACTTGAACACATAGAAAGGTGTGATTTCTTTTAGAGATCTTGTTTGCTTGAGTCACTGGAAAGAGGAGCAAGGAATTAAAGCAAGGAACGATCAGGAATAGGGATGGCAACTTAACTCGACCCTCAGGGTTTTTGACCCGACCCGACCCAAATGGGTCAGGTTAAAAACCCGTTTAAAATAATAGGGGCGGGTTTGGGTTTTTAAAAAAAAATCGATTTATTAAACGGGGTGGATTCAGGTTTGATCAAAATATGCTTGACCCACCCCGCCCCACACCGTTTTGTAAATTTACTGACATACCCTCATTATACTAAGTTAATAACACTCCCCACCACATATATAAGTAAACCTAAGAAAAAAACCTAGGTAAAATCCCATTTCTCTCTAGCCGCCACTACCCACTACATTTCTCTCAAGAATCTCTCAAACCTATTTTTCTCGTCGTCTTGTTCTCTCTCATTGGCTACACATAGCAGCACCATAGCGGGGAACCTCCATAGCAGGCAACCTCCATAGCAGGGCACCGGCCCTTTGTTACTAGTTCACAATGCCGCAATGGCGCTTTGTTCACAACTTCAGTTACTAGTTCAACTTCCATAGCAACGTCATAGAGGCCCTTTGTTCGTAGCTGCCCTTTGTTCACAACAACCTCCATACATAGTAGCGCCGCAGCGTTCAACCTCCAGCAAGTTTGCAACATGGGTGTGGTGTTTTTTTTTGTTACAACAATAGTGAGTGAATCAATTTAAGTAATTTTTTTGTAAAGTAATTTGGGCCATGGTTCATAACATTCATTTGGGTCTTTTTGTTTAAGTAATTTAATTAATCAAATGAACACAACATTCATTTGGGTCTTTTTATATAATTAAATCTGTTTTTTCAAAATTAAATTTGGGGTTTTTAACTCGCGGGGCGGGGCGGAGCGGGTTCTGACCCGTTTAATTCATGCTGGGCGAGGCGGGGCGGGAATGGGTTTGAGGAGGTTATAGTTAAACGGGTTCGGGGTTTCTAATCATAACCCATCGCAGGTCACGGGGTGGCGCGGGGCAAAAAAAATTCACGGGGTGGGTTTGGGTTTTGACAAACCCGCCCCATACCCTACCCGTTGCCATCCCTAACCAGGAATATCAAAAGCGTTAGGAATCAGATACCGTGAGGGAGATTTAGCTCAGTAGGTATATTTTTGTCTCTAAGCTTTAGGATCTTGTGTTTGCATGTTCACGTGCTTGTAATTCTTGTGAACTATTTTTAGTTGATTTTGTTTTACTCCGTAGAGGGAGTCGTGGATGTTTTCTCAAGTTAAGGTTTTATCACGTTAAAAACTACTGTGTAAAACTTTACTGCTTTACTGTTCTTAATTGCTTGCATGGTTGGTTTCTGATAAAGAATTAGATTAGGTTTTTCATTTAAAACCTTAAGGTAATCAAGATAACAAATCTTGAATCTAGTGTTAATAATTTTTACACATTTTGTGTTCTATTTTATAAAGGAGTTCCCATAAACGAGTTTATTTTGGAGTTTAATTAATCTTTAACTTTTAGTTAAAAACTTAGTGAATGATTTTCAAGTGGTATCAAAGTGAGTTTATCAAAATCATTTTTTATCCTAAAACTCTAGAAATTGCTTTTGAAATATTATTTTCTAAAAAGGGATGAGATATTTGAGAAGCTTGGTAACCTGTCCCGTCCACCCCTCTTTGATGGACACAACTTCCCTTACTCGAAAGTAAGGATGGTTCCATTTATCCAAGGGACATTGGGTGATGATGTACAAGACATGATTGAAAATGGCTATGTACATCCAACTAAGCCTTTAGCTGAAACCAACACAATAAGAATTAAGAAAAGTCTCAGTGACTTTACTAAAGAAGAAAAACAAATGTCACTTAGCAATAATAAGGGAAAGAACTACATTTTTATGTCTATTAATGAGCATGATTTCAAAGCATATTTATTTGTTCCACTTCCCAAAAAGCCTAGGACACCCTTTTCACTGACCATGAAGGTGATGAGTGTGTTAAGGCTGGGAAGATCCAAATGTCTGTCCAACAATATAATACCCTTATTATGGATGAGACTAAGTCTTTTGATGACTTCTACATAAAGTTAAATAATATTGTCACCAAATTGCATGCTAATTGGATGACATATAATATAAAGGGAATTATGCTTAAAATCTTAAGATCCTTGCCTGCCAAATTTGACAATAAACATTATACCATAGAAGAGATGGATGATCCTCCTGAATTACTGAGTAGTAAGCTTAAAACTGTAGAAACGGAGTTAGAGTATAAGAAATAAATGACTGTCCAAAACAAACGATCCTCTAGATCCAATGTTATTTTTTCATCACAAGTGACTGCCCCTAAAATAAATACATTTGACTTTGACCTTGACCTTGACCTAAATGAGGATTGTGACTTAAACAGTTTAGATAACCAAATTGTCTTTATGAGCAAACAATTTAAGAAAATTATAAAGTTTAGAAACTCTGTTGCTTCTAAACATGGGAGACCTGGTTATCAAAACTTCGAACCTCACATACCTCATAATAGACATGATGACAAACAAACCATGAACAATAATAGGCCTAAGACTGACCTTCACAGTATCAAATGTCATCGTTGTGGTAAAATGGGATACATGGATGCTACGAGTAGAGTTAAAACTGAATCATAACAATCTTAGGGCTAATATGTGCAAAACCTGGGATGACTCAAGTGACACTGAAGAAGATGAACCTGAGTCATCCAATGTTAATGAATCATGCATATCTTTCTTTGCCAATAATTTCATATATTCCGATGATGAAGCGTGTATACCCGTTGAATATGTTGTTGAAAACGTTATTATGCCTATTGATGTTGATATCATTCTAGCTAGTGTAATTAATGTATCTACTACTGTTGATAATATTATAGATAGTTATAGTTTACGGGTGAGTCAAAGTGATAATTTCATTGACAAATTGAACTTGTGTGTGTGAGTTCCACTGCACAAAATGAAGCATCAGGGGACACTGCACACACCTCACTTAGTGAGTCCGATGATGACCTGGTTGATATTCAAGAACTATACACTAAAACTCTTAAAAAGAGTTGCAAACTAAATAAAATGGTTAAGCTATTGACTGAATGTGTTGAACAACTTAGTAAAACTGTTAGGAAAAGTGCTGAAGACTACACTGCACAATGCGTTGCACATGAGACAAAAATAAAAGAATTTTCTTCCAAATTAAAAGAGCTTTGTGAGAAAAATATTTTTTTTGAACAAAAATACAAGGATACTTTAATTGAATTGGAAGAATCCAAACAAAAAGTTTTACATGTTTTTAAGAAATGTTTACATTTTGAAACTCAAGCTAAATCTTATTAAGGTATTATTTTTGGTAGCATCCTCAATTCAAAAGATAAAACTAGCCATGGTTTTGAATAAAAAGTTAAACAAAAAAATACAACTATTTCTACTCAAAATGTTAAATTTGTAAAAGAAGGCCAAGCTTTGCAAAAACCTCATAAAGGAATTTTAAATATTAATGTCTCTAAAGCAACACAAAATGTGTGTAATTAAAATCCGAAACATAATGGTAAAGCTAAGTATGCGTGTCCACCTATAAGAGACCTAAAAAAAAACACGAAGACTGGTGTAAATAGACCTACTGCGTCAAATGTGACAAAACCTATCTCTAAGGACTTAGGTGATAGAGTCAAGCCTTCCTCGCATTAGTAAAATAACTATTACGATGTTTATGGGTACCCCTTTACCGAATGTTTTCAGAAAAGGCTATATACACATGTTTATCAAAAAATTAACTTTTCCAGAAAGAGTAGGAATATATATGTTCTCCCTAGGCAGACCACTCAGAACTCTAACTATAAAAAGAAAAATAGGGGACCTAAAACTAAGAAGAAACCATTTAAACGGAGTCCTCAAACCTTTTTTAAGTCTAAGGGCAAGATTTTTTTTTTTAAACTAGGCCTATTTGGTTAGAAAATATGACCTTCTACCCCAGCTCAAGTATAATGCAGTTATAACCGCTTTTAAGGCCCAAGGCACCTCAACTGGTTGGTATTTGGATTTCGGGGATTCCAAATACATGATCGGGGATGAAGAAAAGCGTGCCAAGAGGAATTTGATAAATTAAAAAGCATGCTCGTCTCCACTCCCATTATGTAAGCTCCGGATTGGACCCTTCCATTCGAGCTAATATTTAATGTGAGTGACTACGCTGTAGGGAATGTTTTAGGGAAAATTAGAGATAGGAAAGCGGATGTTATAGCTGGCTTTAACCCGATTGCAATTAAATAACTTGACACAGAGAAAGAGTTACTAGTGATAGTGTTCGCCCTTGACAAATTTCATTCATATCTTATTGGGTAACCTATTATATGCTTTACCAACCACGCGATATTTAAATATCTCCTTTCCAAGAAGGATTCAAATACGTGCCTCACTAGATAGATCTTGTAACTCCAGTAATTTTTCCTTTACATAAAAAATAACAAAGGAGTAGAAAACATCATAGCCGACCATTTATCTAGGCTCTTATTCGACGTCCCTCATGATCCCGTACCCATAGACGGGTATTTTTTAGATGATTAACTTTTTTATACTTCCTTTTTATCTTATTTTGCAGACGTCGTGAGCAATCTAATATAATTCATTTTTCAATTGATTAATCCCAGAGAATGATAAATTGAGATCCTTAACTTTTGGCAATGCTAACTCGAGAGGAGTATGACAACCTGTTTGCCTTACATACAGTACATGGTAGTTTTTTACATATAGGATGGGAAGTTGTCATAGGAATGCCAATATTAAAAGCTATTAATTTCGTATATGTTGAATTTATTATGTTGATAACTTTTTTTCTCTCTCCATCTAATGTTATATTCAATATTAAGAATTTAACTCCCCCTAAATTATGCATATGATCAATATTAAAATAAATATTAAATCCAATTAATTTATTCAACTCCCCCTAAATATGAATTCTCCCAATTCTCCTCCTAAATGTGAATTCCCATTAATTAATGTTTCTCCCCATTTTTGCCCGGAAAAGACAAAGGGTTAAGGGGCCTGCATGATAAAGGATAAGAGAGATAATAAAAGGCAACAAATCAAGAAATATGAAGAAAGAAGAGTAACAACCCAAAAAGAGGAAAAACAAGTAGTAGAGAGTGAAAGTGATAGTGACTCGGATGACATGACTATGTTTTCTAGGAAGTTTCACAAATTTCTTAAATTTAACAAAGATAAATTTAAAAATAATTTTAAGAAATTTGAAAATTCTAAGCACGTCAAAGCCAAAAAGATCCCTAAAACTCTTAAAGAAAATTTAAATAGGGACGAGTTAAATAGGTGTTTTGGTTGTGAAGGGTATGGCCATAGGACTTTTGAGTGCCCCACTAAACTAAGGAGAGAGGGTAAGCAACCTATTTCATATAATACGACCCTTAGTGATAGTGATAAGGAAGAGGGACCCATTTCCCCCACTAAGCCCAACTTTGTGGCTTTAATAAAACCTTGAACCTTAGGTACCACTGCCATTAGATGCACCACAAGTGCAATCACACTGATATTTAAGATGAGATATATGAGTGTGCTTAAGTTAAAGATGTGGTATATTGCGTTATGATTTAATTGAGCATTCGTGGAGTCATTACAATAACATTTAGTTTGCATGTCAATTTCTATTTGTGTATTAATTAAAGTAATTATCTTAGTAGTTGTAAACAATGTAATATAATTATTAAATAAAATTTTCATTTTACTCAAAATATTACTCGTCATAGCAATATATAAGATCTTTCACATCTCAAAAGTAGTTAAACAAATGTTACAACAACGATAGTTAATTTTCATGCATCCAAAACCAAGGGTATTGCTAACCTCTTCGATGTCGACTATAATATGAACGTAAAAATCTCATCTCATCATGAAAATATAACAAATAAAGGGATCATGCTTGACCTTGGGACGTATACACTTGTCAATGAACATCATATATGCTAACTTTCCTTGTTTCATGGTCTAACTCAAAATGATGATGTAAATTCAATTTTACCTTTTGCTCAACATATGTCTAATTCCACTTTAGTTATTTCGCCCTTCTTAATAATGCATGTAAAATCACCTTTAAACGAACACACGTTGATGGAAGGCCATTAGAAGAAAACATACTCATTTTTTTCGAGTAAAAATGAGGCTCATTAAGGGTTGTAAACATACAAAAATTACATGAATTTATATTAAATATGTAAAACATCAATATTTTAGTAGGCGTAAAATAGTTCTTTTGGGTTGAGGTATGTGTATGATGTTTTCAAATTTGTTTTCCTTCTAAAATCATGCCTATGACCATGGAACATCTTCCCCTTCCTCCTTTTTACCCTCTTAGTTAAGTTGTTTCTAAAGTTATATTACATTGATTGAATACTAAAGTTTTCTAAGTTCAAGAATGTACATATATAACATATATATGTATAATAATTGTATTAGGAACGATTAGATACATTAGTTCCTAAAAAACATGTCATATGAGTTCTAAATGACATTTTCGTCATGTTTGTGGGAGATGTGTGAACTTTGACTAGTATTAAATGTTTAGTGAAGTTAAAGTTTTGTGTGAGTCAAATTGAACATTTAGTACAAAAAAAAAAACTAAAGGAAAACTAAGGGTGTAATAATTATAAAGAGCCAAGGATATAATTAACTCTAAAGACTGGAAGATAATAAACACCTTATGAATACTACGAGCACTTGAACTTTTAATGCCATTATTACTATTAGAAACGTGCATTTAAAGTTTGCCACTTTAATTCGTTATGAGTGTGATTCTTTCGTGGGTCAAAAAGTCATGAGTTCGGGTGACAAATTTTATGTCTATGGTATGTATAAATTATTTAAGAAATTCACATCTCAATATATTGATTAACCAAGCCTATTTGAGAAAACTTATAGGCCTTAATTATTTCAAACAATGTGGGTGGATTTAATTAGTTTAATTATCAAATAAGTAACTCAAACATTTAACCCTCGGGGCTCTGTAATACCCCGTAATTTTATTGATTTTATTTAATGGGATTAATTAAATTAAATAAAAATTAATCCGGATTTAAATACTAGCGAGATTTGAGTTGGTATTTGATTATAATGATGATGTTAATTTTATTGGGTAAGTATGGTAATATATGATTATTGAAATTATTAAAATTGTCGCAAGTCATAAATACGACAATTTGGGAAATTTAGTTGAGACGAATGTATCAGTCGCGTCAAGAATCAATTTAATTGAATTTAAAATTAAATTATAATTTTATCATTCGTATGGTCATTTTGAGTGCGCTAGTGTGTCCGGAAGGGTTGTGATAGTTAAAAAACACTAGCTGGGGGTTTAGTTTGTGTCCTAGGGCATTTTTAGGCCAAACCGGTAATCCGGGAGGGTATTTTAGTAATTTTGATTTTTAGGGAATACTAACCCTCAAAAATTAGGTCTTGTAATCAGTCTATATTAGGGCCATTATTTGACAAATCAAGTCTTGAACAAAGAGAGAAGAAATGAGAAGTACTAAGGGGTTTCCAAAGCCATAACCACCACCCGCCGCCACTATCGCCGGAGTTGTGACTTGAAAGAGAAGGAGAACCAACCTAGATTATCATTAGAGGTTCAGAACATCTATACAAAGGAAATTGATTTAATCTATTAAGATTCAACAAATAAATTATCCATGTTAGAGTAGGATTTAAAGATATCCTTGAAAATATTAAAAACTCATGAAATTTGGAGATGAAACCTTAATTATTGGTAGGACGTTTCTGTAATATTGATTCTGGAAGGATCTCACTTATTAGATCATAAATCATGTGTAATTAATTTCGAATTTATGAAGAGATTATGATGATTTTTGAAGAAAATACAAAAATAAGACTTTTTATGAAATTATGATGATTGATCCAAGAAAAGACTAATTGATGATGAATTGAGAGTTATGGAACCTTTGGAATCATGTAATTAGGTTGTATAAGGATCCCATATGTTTCATTTAGAATTTAACATCTTTTAATGAAGATTTGGGACAAAAATGAGACTAAAAATGAAGCAAACCCGTAGCCTGCACCTACTTGATCGATCGATCGACATTCATAGGTCGATCGATGATCATAGATCGATCGATCGACCTCCCCAAAAATAGTGAACTTTTTCCCCTTTTCGGGTTGAAAGTTGAACGAGGGGGTTATATAAATACGTTAGGACTTTAGGGAGACACTAGGGATGTAATTAAAGTCCGAAACATATTAGAATCGGTTTGGAACGTAGTGATTGAATTTTCGAGTGTCCGACGAGGAATTTCCTATTTTATGATGCAAGAACATGATTTAAATTATTAGAAGTGATAAGTTAGGATTTGTGACATAAATAAAGAGTTAAGGGTACTGAATTAATATGTGAGCGAACGGAGCGCTAATGCGATAAAATAAATTCAAATCCACAAATCACAAGGTATAGAGCATCTAAGTCCCACAACAACAAAAGAGAAACTACAAATCTCAATTTCTTCAAATAAATACCAAGTCTCTCGAATTACATACAACAACTCACTCAAAAATAAAATACAAATCTCCAATGCTCTATACAACAAAATAAATAATACAAATCTTCCAAAAATATTTTTTCCAAAATAATCCACACTAAAATAATCCCAATTGGTCCATAGCGTCCCAATCCACGCTAACCTGTCGACTAAAGAAAATATGGGAAAGTACACAATACGACAGGAAAGATGCTCAACAAATATATATTAACGATGAATAAAACGTAACAACACGAGTACGAATATTCAAATCAAATGCAAATCTCAATAGCATTTCATCATTATAATTTCTCAACAACACTTTAACGGGGTCACCAGGCCTCACCACATCCGTATATGCTTTATCAAGCCATAGCCCGGGAAACAGGAATTTTGGCGGGTGCCCAACATTCGTACCATATTAAAATCTCATGACAACGTGCTCATCAACAATATAATGATACCACATGAATCAAAATAATTTCAACAATTATTTTTCAGATTTCAATGAATTTATCAATTCAAATATGAGTTCAATTAAACAAGAATTCAAAGAGAATGATACTCGCGATATTTAAGGAGCATATTGTGTAAAACCCCATACCTCAAACCATGATGAGAAACCAACGATGACATCCTCAAGATCAACACAAAAGATCTACAAAAGCTCTTCCAAGAACCTCCAACAAAAATAGCCTCAAGAACACCTCTAATCTAAGGTTGGAACTCACAAATCTCAAGGGCCAATGTGTATATAAAAAGAAGAGGAATATAAAATATATTTGCTGCCAAAATTTGTGCCAAAAGTATGTAAAAAGGTTGCCCACGACTTCCTTTTATAATGCAAAGAAATGAAGGGTTGGAATCCAAAAGACTCCTTTAAATAAGGCAAAGAAATGAAGAGTTGGAAGTCAAAACAACTCTTCAAAATTACTTAATGTTCGCCGACTTAGAATTCCAAGAGTTAAAAAACATTTAAAAATCATTTTAAAATCCGTTTTAACTCCGTTTTCGAAACCGTTTGAAATTCTCGCCTTTAAAAATAATAACCAACATATTTGAGCAATAAAAATAATTTTATCAAAAACTTTATTTTCCTCCATTTTCCAAAAAATAATTAAAATAGCCCAAAATTACGCGGGTTGTTACACTTCCCCACTAACAATGAAATTTCGCCCTTGAAATTCGCCGAACGCCTAACTCTCAAAGATCAGGCTAACAATCTCCAAAAATAATTGTAATACCCCGTACTTTTGGCTATATTATTTTTGGGATTAATTAATTAAATGCGTATTAATTGGAAATTAATCCGGGTTAATAATACTAATGTGATGCGAATTGGTATTTGATTATGTGCATATATGATTATATATGTATTTAGTACTATAAAATTTGTCGTAAGATTTATATACGACAATTTGGAAATTTTGTTGAGACGCGTGGGACCGCCGCGTCACGGTATAATATTTTGATATTAAAAGTGAATTTAAAATCTATAATCCGTATGGTCGTTTTGAGTGCGCCAACGCGTCCGGAAGGGTCGAGATAGTCAGAAAACACTAGCCGGGGGTATAGTTTGGGTCCCGGGGTATTTTTAGGCCATTCCGGCACCATAAAGGGTATTTTAGTAATTTGGTATTTTTGGGTAATTAAAAGTGACGAAAATTGAGAGTTGTAATCTAATAAGGATTGACCCCAACCAACCCTTATTAACCCAACAAGCTACGGAGGTTTATTAAAATTAGGTTTTCATAAGTTTCCCCAAAGCAAACCCTAGCCACCATAGCCTTTTGGAGAAGAAAGCTTGGAGAATGAGAGAGAGAGAGAAATTCTGCAGAAATTCTACACCAAATCCACACCAAATTCAGAAATCAAACCAAGGCAAGTGTTTTAATCATATTTAAATTCGTAGAATGTTTCCTCCATGTTAGAAGATTGATAAATTATAACTGTTCTTGGAAGACAATGAAAACCCATGTAGTTTGAAGTTAGAACTTGAATATTGTGAAGAGAATTGCATGTAGTATGATAGGAGATGATTTCCCCTTATATTAATTGTGATTTGAAGGAATTAAAACGAAATAAATTCTGGAATTTGAGGATGATTTAAACCTAGGGTTCATGTTCTAGAGAAATTGGGAAAAGTGTAGAGTTTTGTAAATTTAGTTGATGTTATGATGATTCCATCCTTGAAAACATGTTAGGAGATGATTTAAATATGTTTAGGATGAATTAGAGACCCTAAAACGTTATTGGAATGAACCTTGGAAGAGATTAGAAGTGATAAAAATGGTGAAAAACGTATTTGGGATAATTTGGGCCGAAACTGGCCACTCGTTAGAAGCAGCCCCCAGGTCGTTCGAACGAACTCGTTCGAACGAGCTTCTAACGAGTTGACCAGTCGTTATTAACGAGTAGGGATTTTCGTTCGATATCTCGTTCGAACGAGATATCGTTAGAAGGGTCAGTTCGTTCGAACGAACTGGGATCTCGTTCGAACAGCCTCGTTCGAACGAGACTTCTAACGACCTGACAGTCCAAACTCGTTCGAAGCCTCGTTCGAACGAGACTTCTAACGAGTTGACAGTTTGACCCTTTTTGGACTGTTTTGACTTTTGGAGTCCCGGGAACTGGTTCAAGGGTAGAGTTAGTATTCCTTTGATGATATAATGATTTATTTGGGACTTTTGGGTTATTGGAATGAGTAAATCATATACGAGAGTTATATTCAATGAATCATTTGGGTTGAGACGTGAGTGACTACTACGATGTGAGGATGAATTATAGCGCGTATAATTATGAACCGGAATAAAATAAGTTGTGATAATTATAGTTAGTACAAGAATGCGATATGTACTACAATTAAAATACGATATTACTAAGATGTGTGTTTACTTAGTATTGATATATGGACTGTATGTATGACATACCTACCATACTTGCTATCACGGGAGGTTACGTTCGCTTAGGACCCTCTAATCCTTGTGTGCCTACGGGGGGGATATAGACTGGTACCTTGATGAACTTAGGTCATAGAAAGACTTATTGTGATATTAATAAGTCCGCTGACCATGGGAGCGTAGGTATGTGCGTGACCCATGTGATGGTGACTGTGTTCGCCTCCACTATTTGTGATTTGTGTTATCTGAACTATTCCTGAGAGATTCGGAATATGTGATCCTTATGTACGTGATGTACCGGGATGGATAGCAGAGTATGTGTGCACCATAGCTTAGATTGCGGGGTGCTTGTATCGTATATTTATGATGTGAATAATATACATTAAATTTATGGAAATCCTCATGTTAATGTTGTAAAAATATTCAGTATTGTTTCGAGATATATAATGAGTTAGCTGATAGTTATATCAATGGCTTACTTAATAACTAAGTTTACGTTAAACCTCTATTAAATTAAGAGCGTTGTTATGTTAAATTAACCGAGTAAAAATGGGTAGAACCTTTGGTAGTCTAGCTAGTTACATTGTCACTTAGCTAGTGGAAAGGGTAGTTATAGATGGGTACTTACGTTAGGAGTGCACAGTTAGTCGAGAGGTGAGAATTTAATGTGAGTGCACATCCTAACATGTACTTGGCATTTAATGTTTTAAATGTTTTTAAAGCACTTGCAGGTTTTTAAAATGACTTCCACTTTCGGGCTCTGACCCATTTGCTTCCAAATATATTTTTTTTTGTAAAACCATTTTAGGTGCCCAGCCACAAGGACACCAAGCATAGGATTCTCATTCAGGTGACGAGCTGTAGCTGGTTGTGGAAGCTACAGGGATTTGCATGTAGACGCTTCTCTCATTTGGATTCCAGTCTCAGCATCTATCAGTTGTAGGGCATGTTGCCCAATTCTATTAGACATTTTTACATTTCAGTTTTCAGACTCTAGCATGTATTGCTCAGTATTCAGTTTTAGTTATTTATTTCAGTTTACTTATCAGTTGTGGGATTTGTATTGAGGAGTTTTTCCTCCAGGTTTTATTTACATTTTGTGATGGTTATTCGTTTCACTTCAGTATGGTGAATGGTGTTATTTATTTCTTCATTAATTTTGTTGCATGTTAATCAGATTTAATAAAATTTGGCACTTACTTTTTAAATACTAGGTGGTTAGTAATCTTTAAAATGTTTTCGACAGTGATGCTATTAACTGAGCCAACTTGGCATTTTGAATTAATTTTATAAAGGAGTAGCTACCCGGTGTTTAATTAGTCGGGGTGCCACAGGTGGTATCAGAGCATCAGGTTCTAGTGTCCTTTAGGATCTGTACGGCTATTATGTTTCCGCTACGTTTTCTTTGATATAGAGCCCTATATTTTAGGACTGTTGTACTCTTTTGTGTATCCTTCGTTCTTCAGCTATATTAAGTTTATAAACTGCGAACTTATAAACTTTGTTCTTATTTCAGATGCCTCCACGACGTGCACGACGAGTTCCCAGGAATACTACGCCCGAACCACAGCCCGCTCCAGTTCAGGGCATGTTAAACGCCGCTGAGGTTGCTGCTATAGTAGCCCAAGCGGTAAATGCAGCGATTGCCGTGATCCAGCAGGCACCGCCTCAGGCGCCGGTTGCCGCGCCAGTTCAGGTTAATGCATTCCCGTCTGCTTGGGAACGTGTACGTGACGCTTTTCAGAAAGCGCATCCGCCAGAGTTTGCAGGAAGCTCAGATGTGGTTGTCTCGAGCCAATGGAGGAAGGACATGCAGAGGCATTTGAGGATGCATGAGTGCACAGACGTTCAGAAACAGGTGCTAGCTACTTTCAAGCTAGTGGGATCTGCACTACAGTGGTGGGAGTCTATCACCACCGCGGAGGAGAGGGATACCCTCACGATTCAGGAGTTCTGGGTGCGGTTCGACCGCAAGTACTTTCCATCCGCAGTTCACACAAAGATGAGAAGGAAGCTGATGAGTTTGAAGCAGGAGGGCAAGACAGTGGCCGAATATGAGGCCGAGTTCACTAGCCTGTTGAATATCGTACCAGACGAGATTCCAACAGAGAAGAAGAAGATAGAGAAGTTCACTGATGGGTTGAATTGGAGGATCCGACAGCATCTGCTAGGGAACCTATCGTTGGCCACATATTCTGATGTGGTTAACGCTGCATTATTGCACTGCCAGGATCACCGTTTTCACATGGCCGAGGGCAAGCGGTCTGGGGAGTCTAGCCATCAGGGCAGGACTGGAGGACATGGTGCCAGCGGGGCACAATCGGGTCAAGGGCAGAGGCAGACTGAGCAGGGTACCCAGCAGGGGGACAATAAGAGGTTCCGGTCAGGGAACTACAGGCAGGGACAGGGAGGTTTCCGCCAGGGCCATCAGGGTCCAAACGGCCATCAGGGCCAACAGGGGCAGAATGGGCAGCAGTTTCATCAGGGCCAGCAGGGCCAAGGGAGGAATGGTAACGGCCACCAGGGCCGGGGACAGCAGGGGCAGAGGGGAGGGAACTTCCCAGGGAAGTGCTTTACTTGTGGCAAGACTGGCCATAAGAAGCAGGATTGTCCTGATAGGGGCAGGGCCCCACAGCAGCAGCATCAGGGTGCTCGCCAGGAGCCACAGAGACCTATGTTTCCCGCCGCTCTTCCTGCACCGCCACAGATGGCAGCTTTGCCACCCATTCCAGCAGTCCCAGCTCAGCAGAGGCAGCTACAGTATGGACGTGTCTACAACGTTCACCAGGCTGCAGTTCCATAGGCACCGCCCGCGATCGAGGGTATGTTTCCTATCCATGGCACTATGGGTCGGGTGTTATTTGATACGGGTGCTACACACTGTTTTATTGCTACACACTTCGCGAAAGCTTTAGGATTGTTAGCTACGGCAGAGAGCACAGTGACGTGTGTCGACTCACCATTAGGGAGTGGGTCACTTATTTTCTTTATATGCCGGGGAGTGGGGGTAGAGGTTGGTGGTTTGGTATTACCTGCGGACATGTTAGTGTTAGACATGCATGTTCACGATGTGATCATCGGTATGGATTGGCTCGTAGCATATAGGGCCATGATTGATTGCTTCAGCGGAAGCATTGTTTTTGCCATTCCAGGGCAGGAGATGTTTATAGTGGCGATGCCTCGTCCAGAGGGAGGATCGACCGCTCATCTGTATTACATAGAGGAGGATACCTCTAAGGAGGTTGTTATTCCTTTGGATTCGATCCCGGTTGTCAGGGAGTATTCGGATGTATTTCAGGAGATACCAGGCTTACCACCCAGTCGAGAGATAGACTTCGTTATTGATTTGCTACCGGGTACGAGACCTATAGCACGCGCACCGTACCGTATGGCTCCAGCTGAGATGCGAGAGTTACGGGATCAGATAGAGCAGCTGTTAGGGTAGGGCTTTATTCGCAGGAGTACCTCACCTTGGGGCGCTCCAGTTTTGTTTGTGAAGAAGAGGGATGGTTTACTGAGATTGTGCGTGGACTACCGAGAGTTGAATAAGGTCACGATACGGAATAAGTATCCGTTGCCTCGAATCGATGACTTATTCGACCAGTTGAGAGGAGCTTCTTTCTTCTCGAAGATTGACTTGAGGTCGGGATACCATCAGTTGCGCATCAGGGAGGAGGATGTCTCGAAGACTGCGTTCTTGTCGAGATATGGTTCTTATGAGTTTCGGGTTATGCCTTTCGGCTTGACCAACGCTCCAGCAGTATTTATGGACTTGATGAACAGGGTGTTCAGAGATTTCCTAGATCAGTTTGTCATTGTCTTCATTGATGACATTCTGGTTTACTCTCAGACAGAGGAGGAGCACGCCGAGCATTTGAAGTTGGTTTTGCAAACACTTCGTCAGAACGAGCTGTATGCAAAATATGAGAAGTGCGGGTTTTGGCTGAAGGAAGTCCAGTTCTTGGGTCACATTATTTCCGACCAGGGAATATCGGTCGATCCGGGGAAGGTGTCAGCGGTGAGGGAGTGGGGACAGCCCACGACACCAACGGAGATTCGTAGTTTCTTGGGTTTAGCAGGATACTACAGGAGGTTTATTCGGGGTTTCTCAGAGATAGCAGGTCCTTTGACACATCTTACTCGTAAGGGTGTGCCATATATCTGGAGTGATGCCTGTCAGTTGGCATTCGATGAGTTGAAGGACAAATTTACCTCAGCACCTGTGTTAGCATTGCCGAGACCGGGAGTTGAGTATTTGGTTTACACCGATGCGTCTTTGCAAGGGCTTGGAGGTGTTTTGCAGCAGGAGAGACAGGCCATAGCTTATGCTTCCCGTAAGCTTAAGCCTCATGAGAAGAATTACCCCACGCATGATTTGGAGTTGGCAGCAGTAGTATTTGCCTTACGGATTTGGAGGCACTATCTTTTGGGGGAGAAGTTTCAGCTGTTCACGGACCACAAGTCACTACAGTATCTGTTCACGCAGAAGGAATTAAATATGCGGCAGCGTAGGTGGCTTGAATTTGTGAAAGACTACCAGTTCGACATTCAGTACCACCCGGGTAAGGCTAACGTGGTAGCAGACGCGTTGAGCCGCAGGCCAGCAAATGAGGTGGCAGAGGTGTGGAAAGCGAAGTGGAAGGAATTGGGACACCAGGATGCAGTGGCCCGATCTTTCATGTCTGTGATGATCGTTACACCGCAGATTGTCACGAAGGTAGTACGAGCACAGGCTAATGACACGTTCTGTCAGGAGCAGATAGTTCGGTTGCTAGCAGAGGGAGCCGAGTCCTATACCGTTAGCTCAGACGGGGGATTGCGCTTCAATGGGAGATTGGTAGTTCCGGAAGGGGAAGAATTGCGGCACGATGTGATGGCAGAGTCGCACGGCTCACGGTTCGCGGTACATCCCGGAAGGGATAAAATGTACCAAGACATGAGACGGCAATATTGGTGGAGCGGTATGAAGAGAGATATCGCTGAGTTTGTCTCGAAATGCGCCACTTGTCAGCTTGTAAAAGTGGATCATCAGAGACCAGCAGGATTGCTACAGCCGTTGGAGGTTCCGGTGTGGATGTGGGAGAGCATATCCATGGACTTTATCACGGGGTTGCCTACGTCACAGAGGGGTCACGACTCCGTTTGGGTAATTGTGGACAGGTTGTCCAAGGTCGCTCACTTTTTACCCGTAAGGACTGACTACACTACGGGACAGTATGCCCAGCTCTTCATTTCAGAGATTGTGAGACTTCATGGTGTGCCCCTGAATATCGTGTCTGACAGAGACAAGATATTTGTTTCGAGGTTTTGGGAGAGTTTCCAGGAGGCCATGGGCACGGAGTTACGGTTGAGTACGGCTTATCATCCGCAGACCGATGGGCAGACAGAGCGCACCAATCAGATGTTGGAGGACATGCTACGCATGTGCATTATTGACTTCGGGGGTGGATGGGAACAGTACCTTCCACTGGTGGAGTTTGCTTACAACAACTCCTATCAGTTCACGATTGGCATGGCTCCGTTTGAGGCATTGTACGGTAGGCCTTGTCGTTCCCCAGCATGTTGGTTGGAAGTGGGGGACAACAAACTACTTGGGCCGGAAGTGATTCAGGATACTTCGGTAAGGATTGAGTTGATTCGGAGTCGCATTCGGGTAGCTCAAGACAGGCAGAAGAGTTACGCTGACGCGAAGAGATTTTTCAGAGAATTCCAAGTGGGGGACCAGGTTTTGCTCAGGGTATCTCCTATGAAGGGGATTATGCGTTTCGGGAAGAAGGGGAAGTTGGCACCGAGGTATGTGGGGCCGTTTCCTATTATTGAGCGGATCGGACCGATTGCGTATAGACTCGGGTTACCGGAGCATTTGCATCGGATTCACGACGTGTTCCATATTTCCTCGCTAAGGAAATACCTTAGAGATGATTTTGCTCATTCTCACATTGCTGTGGAGGACATCGATCTCCAGCCGGATAGCTCCTACGAGGAGGGGCCAATCGCTATTTTGGACCGAAGCGAGAGGAAACTGCGGTCAAAGATAGTCCCGTTAGTGCGTGTTCAGTGGCGACATCACAATGTCGAAGAGTCCACATGGGAGCGCGAGGATGAGATGCACGAACGTTATCCAGAGCTATTTTTAGCAGGTACTTTCTAGTTTCGAATTTCGGGACGAAATTCAGTTATTAGGGGGGGAGTATGTAATACCCCGTACTTTTGGCTATATTATTTTTGGGATTAATTAATTAAATGCGTATTAATTGGAAATTAATCCGGGTTAATAATACTAATGTGATGCGAATTGGTATTTGATTATGTGCATATATGATTATATATGTATTTAGTACTATAAAATTTGTCGTAAGATTTATATACGGCAATTTGGAAATTTTGTTGAGACGCGTGGGACCGCCGCGTCACAGTATAATATTTTGATATTAAAAGTGAATTTAAAATCTATAATCCGTATGGTCGTTTTGAGTGCGCCAACGCGTCCGGAAGGGTCGAGATAGTCAGAAAACACTAGCCGGGGGTATAGTTTGGGTCCCGGGGTATTTTTAGGCCATTCCGGCACCATAAAGGGTATTTTAGTAATTTGGTATTTTTGGGTAATTAAAAGTGACGAAAATTGAGAGTTGTAATCTAATAAGGATTGACCCCAACCAACCCTTATTAACCCAACAAGCTACGGAGGTTTATTAAAATTAGGTTTTCATAAGTTTCCCCAAAGCAAACCCTAGCCACCATAGCCTTTTGGAGAAGAAAGCTTGGAGAAGGAGAGAGAGAGAGAGAAATTCTGCAGAAATTCTACACCAAATCCACACCAAATTCAGAAATCAAACCAAGGCAAGTGTTTTAATCATATTTAAATTCGTAGAATGTTTCCTCCATGTTAGAAGATTGATAAATTATAACTGTTCTTGGAAGACAATGAAAACCCATGTAGTTTGAAGTTAGAACTTGAATATTGTGAAGAGAATTGCATGTAGTATGATAGGAGATGATTTCCCCTTATATTAATTGTGATTTGAAGGAATTAAAACGAAATAAATTCTGGAATTTGAGGATGATTTAAACCTAGGGTTCATGTTCTAGAGAAATTGGGAAAAGTGTAGAGTTTTGTAAATTTAGTTGATGTTATGATGATTCCATCCTTGAAAACATGTTAGGAGATGATTTAAATATGTTTAGGATGAATTAGAGACCCTAAAACGTTATTGGAATGAACCTTGGAAGAGATTAGAAGTGATAAAAATGGTGAAAAACGTATTTGGGATAATCTGGGCCGAAACTGGCCACTCGTTAGAAGCAGCCCCCAGGTCGTTCGAACGAACTCGTTCGAACGAGCTTCTAACGAGTTGACCAGTCGTTATTAACGAGTAGGGATTTTCGTTCGATATCTCGTTCGAACGAGATATCGTTAGAAGGGTCAGTTCGTTCGAACGAACTGGGATCTCGTTCGAACAGCCTCGTTCGAACGAGACTTCTAACGACCTGACAGTCCAAACTCGTTCGAAGCCTCGTTCGAACGAGACTTCTAACGAGTTGACAGTTTGACCCTTTTTGGACTGTTTTGACTTTTGGAGTCCCGGGAACTGGTTCAAGGGTAGAGTTAGTATTCCTTTGATGATATAATGATTTATTTGGGACTTTTGGGTTATTGGAATGAGTAAATCATATACGAGAGTTATATTCAATGAATCATTTGGGTTGAGACGTGAGTGACTACTACGATGTGAGGATGAATTATAGCGCGTATAATTATGAACCGGAATAAAATAAGTTGTGATAATTATAGTTAGTACAAGAATGCGATATGTACTACAATTAAAATACGATATTACTAAGATGTGTGTTTACTTAGTATTGATATATGGACTGTATGTATGACATACCTACCATACTTGCTATCACGGGAGGTTACGTTCGCTTAAGACCCTCTAATCCTTGTGTGCCTACGGGGGGGATATAGACTGGTACCTTGATGAACATAGGTCATAGAAAGACTTATTGTGATATTAATAAGTCCGCTGACCATGGGAGCGTAGGTATGTGCGTGACCCATGTGATGGTGACTGTGTTCGCCTCCACTATTTGTGATTTGTGTTATCTGAACTATTCCTGAGAGATTCGGAATATGTGATCCTTATGTACGTGATGTACCGGGATGGATAGCAGAGTATGTGTGCACCATAGCTTAGATTGCGGGGTGCTTGTATCGTATATTTATGATGTGAATAATATACATTAAATTTATGGAAATCCTCATGTTAATGTTGTAAAAATATTCAGTATTGTTTCGAGATATATAATGAGTTAGCTGATAGTTATATCAATGGCTTACTTAATAACTAAGTTTACGTTAAACCTCTATTAAATTAAGAGCGTTGTTATGTTAAATTAACCGAGTAAAAATGGGTAGAACCTTTGGTAGTCTAGCTAGTTACATTGTCACTTAGCTAGTGGAAAGGGTAGTTATAAATGGGTACTTACGTTAGGAGTGCACAGTTAGTCGAGAGGTGAGAATTTAATGTGAGTGCACGTCCTAACATGTACTTGGCATTTAATGTTTTAAATGTTTTTAAAGCACTTGCAGGTTTTTAAAATGACTTCCACTTTCGGGCTCTGACCCATTTGCTTCCAAATATATTTTTTTTTGTAAAACCATTTTAGGTGCCCAGCCACAAGGACACCAAGCATAGGATTCTCATTCAGGTGACGAGCTGTAGCTGGTTGTGGAAGCTACAGGGATTTGCATGTAGACTCTTCTCTCATTTGGATTCCAGTCTCAGCATCTATCAGTTGTAGGGCATGTTGCCCAATTCTATTAGACATTTTTACATTTCAGTTTTCAGACTCTAGCATGTATTGCTCAGTATTCAGTTTTAGTTATTTATTTCAGTTTACTTATCAGTTGTGGGATTTGTATTGAGGAGTTTTTCCTCCAGGTTTTATTTACATTTTGTGATGGTTATTCGTTTCACTTCAGTATGGTGAATGGTGTTATTTATTTCTTCATTACTTTTGTTGCATGTTAATCAGATTTAATAAAATTTGGCACTTACTTTTTAAATACTAGGTGGTTAGTAATCTTTAAAATGTTTTCGACAGTGATGCTATTAACTGAGCCAACTTGGCATTTTGAATTAATTTTATAAAGGAGTAGCTACCCGGTGTTTAATTAGTCGGGGTGCCGCAATAATTTCGTCTCCAAGAATAAATTCCTCACATCTAATCTAGATGCCTATCACGAATATCACCTAAAATTTTCTATCTCCAAAAATTGCTAACCACGTAATGAACCCAAAACTCAAGCCCCGAGGGTTACCGTATACCTAAGCTTTGATACCATTTGTAACACCCCGCCCGCCCCCCCGGGGAGAGCGAACGGAGCGCTAATGCGATAAAATAAATCCAAATCCACAAATCACAAGGTATAGAGCATCTAAGTCCCACAACAACAAAAGAGAAACTACAAATCTCAATTTCTTCAAATAAATACCAAGTCTGTCGAATTACATACAATAACTCACTCGAAAATAACATACAAATCTCCAATGCTCTATACAACAAAATAAATAATACAAATCTTCCAAAAATATTATTCCCAAAATAATCCACGCTAAAATAATCCCAATTGGTCCATAGCGTACCAATCCACGCTAACCTGCCAACTAAAGAAAATATGGGGAAGTACACAATACGACAGAAAAGATGCTCAACAAATATATACTAGTGATGAATAAAACGTAACAACACGAGTACGAATATTCAAATCAAATGCAAATCTCAATAGCATTTCGTCATTATAATTTCTCAACAACACTTTAACCGGGTCACCAGGCCTCACCACATCCGTATATGCTTTATCAAGCCATAGCCCGGAAAACAGGAATTTTGGCAGGTGCCCAACATCCGTGCCATATTAAAATCTCATGACAACGTGCTCATCAACAATATAATGATACCACATGAATCAAAATAATTTCAACAATTATTTTTCAGATTTCAATGAATTTATCAATTCAAATATGAGTTCAATTAAACAAGAATTCAAAGAGAATGACACTCGCGAGATTTAAGGAGCATATTGTGTAAAACCCCATACCTCAAACCATGATGAGAAACCAACGATGACATCCTCAAGATCAACATAAAAGATCTACAGAAGCTCCTCCAACAAAAATAGCCCCAAGAACACCTCTAATCTAAGGTTGGAACTCACAAATCTCAAGGGCCAATGTGTATATAAAAAGAAGAGGAATATAAAATATATTTGCTGCCAAAATTTGTGCCAAAAGTATGTTAAAAGGTTGCCCACGACTTCCTTTTATAATGCAAAGAAATGAAGGGTTGGAATCCAAAAGACTCCTTTAAATAAGGCAAAGAAATGAAGAGTTGAAAGTCAAAGCAACTCTTCAAAATTACTTAATGTTCGCCGACTTAGAATTCCAAGAGTTAAAAACATTTAAAAATCATTTTAAAATCCGTTTTCGAAACCGTTTGAAATTCTCGCCTTTAAAAATAATAACCAACATATTTGAGCAATAAAAATAATTTTATCAAAAACTTTATTTTCCTCCATTTTTCAAAAAATAATTAAAATAGCCCAAAATTACGCGGGTTGTTACATGGGAAAGTTAGGAGACTTAGTAACCTCTTCGGTTAGGTTTAAGTACTCGAAATTATACAACGTGAGATGTATCGGCGAAATATATTATATATCATCCGAAATAATCATAGTGTATGAATTTGTCTGATGGTATAAGACTGAGAATATACCTTTAATAATATAACAAGTTATATACGTTGTGTGAGTGCTTAATATATGAATTATTATGTGTAATGATATATCTACCATACTTGCTATCATGGGAGGTCGACTTTCGAAACAGGGTCATCAAATCTTTGTGTGCCTACGGGGGGATGTAGATTGGCACCTTAAGGACATAGGGCTGTGAATGGATTACTTTTGAGTTAATAAGTCAACTAACCATGGGAGCGTAGGTATGTGCGTGACCCATGGATATGTGAGCTATGTTCGCCTCCAATATGTGTGATTTTGCTTATTGAAACGATTCCTGAGATATTCGGAATACGTAGTCCTTATGTACGTGATGTACCGGGATTCGATAACACATTATGTGTACACCGTAGCTTAGCCTAAGGGTGCCTTATTTGATATTCGTGCTGAGAATAATATACTTGTAATTACAACGGACTCTTTGTTAAAGTGCGAAAATAAATAATTGTGGCATTTTGAATGGGATTTAATATGAGAATTTTCTATTTAAATTATTATACATTAATCATGTAAATGAAAAGGTGAGTTACACACATAATATGTTAGAAAGTTGCGAATAAACCCCTATATTATTATTATATTAAAGGACAAGTAGTAGTTCCGATTAGTTAATTAACGGTATAACTATGACAGGTTAAGGTTACACGTTAGGCGTGCACATTAGATGAGGAATAAATGACTCATGTGAGAGCACGTAACTAACATGTATATAATATTTACTGTTTAGTGCAATTAAACACTTGCTGTATTTTAAACTATTTTCACCTCGGGCTCTGACCCGTTTGATTTCAAATCTATTTTTCTTGTAAAACCTTTTTAGGTGCCCCGCCACAGGGACGCCAAGCATAGGAGTTTTATTTCATAGACGTGCTGTAGTTGCTGTGGAAGTTACCGGATCTCGGTATTAAACCTCTCCACATTCTGCATTTGATTATATTCAAGGCCATTTATCAGTTAGGGCATGTCGCCCCTTTCCATTTAGAGATATCATTCTCAGACTACCAGTTTCATTTCAGTTTTGGATTTATTTGGTTATTCAGACTTTATTTTGGGTTTTATTTAATATTTGTATTATTCAGGGGAGTGTTACTCTAGACTCATTTTATCATTCCATTATTATTCTATTGTGATGGTGATGTGGATGTGGTATAGTTAACTTATGATTTATTTGGTTGCATGTTAATTTAATTTAATAAAATTTGGCAACTCTCTTTTTAAATATTAGGTGGCTAGTAATTGTTTAAAAATGCTTTCGACAATGATGCTATGAACTGAACCAACTCGACATTTTGTATTAATTTGAATAAAGGAGTAGCTACCCGGTATTTAATTAAACGGGGTGTCACAGATCCCACCATCAGATTTACAATGGGAGTCAACTGAGTACTCAAAATAATCACGTTGATAGTTAAAAACTGATATACATGCTTCTTAAATTCAAGATACGCCACGTTGCATTTTGATTTAATAGAGTGACTCCAAAGTCAACACATTGATGGTGAGTTTGTACGTTAGTTTCACATCAAGTGTCTATTTAAGTTCTTATTTAAATAATTACAAATAAAGCGATATTATTAATAAATAAAACTTCTACTTCACTGAGAGGATTATTTGCCATGGCAATACATATGATTATTAACATTAAAACATTATTAAACAAATATTTACAACACTTGTAGTGCATGTTCTTTGGGTATAATACCAAAGGTGTTAATGACATATCTAATATTAGCCAAAGTAAAAACAACAATCTCAAAAGAGGTCATTTCGTAATCAGGATCATAACATGCAAAGGGGTTATGTATGGCCTCATGATGCCTCCACTGGTCGATGAACATTGTATGCATATGTTGAGTTCGTATCGTCACATGCGTCAAATTTTTATAAACTGATCCAAAAAACTCTTAAACATTTGGTGCATAACTTTTTCAAATGTTGTAAATTCCACGATGATAACCTTTAACAACACGTCAATTTAAAAATTAATTATTTTGTTGTTTGAGATCAAAATAAAATTGGAGATGATTGAATGTGAGGAGGAAAACTCCAAACCAACCATTGAAAATTATCGCTTTTGGTGCCCAAAAGTTAATTTTGACAAACAAATTTACTGTAAAATTTTCCAAAATGTCTTAAATTTTACTAAAAAAATGAAAACAATTTTACTCATAGAGAATAGAATGTCACTAAACATGCAAAACACGTAAAATCTATTTTGCTTTATACAAGGCAAATAAATATAAATTCACATATGTAGTTACCTTAATTGAACAATCGCAGGGAGCGTTTTACACCATGGGATCTGAAATGTAATTATTTGTGTGTTGTGTTACATATTCTTATCCTTTAACGTCTAATTCTGTATCTTCTCCTCTCAAACTCACTCTCTCTCTCTCTCTCTGAGAGAGAGAGAGAGCGCACACAATACTGCTATTATGCGTACCAGTTCGCATTTTAAGAGTGCGGACATGACATGTGTCACCTGGCGGTGAGCCCATAAATTATCGTCTACTTTTTTCGACTCACCGTCAGGTGACATATATCCGGTCCGCACTCTTCAAATGCGGACTGATCCGGACAAGAACAGTACTATATATATATATATATATATATCTTTTTCCTTTAACCCGACCATTCATAAACGCTCTCACCGACGGTATACTAGTTTAACACCACTTACATGTCATGTGTATTCTCATTTTCTCCCACAACTCTAACCACAAACAAACGAGGGCAAACATCAAAACTCATTACAAATTGTAGGGACATTGTATAATTGTTTCAAATGGTAGGGTTCAAGTATTAGATAACAAATTGGGACTATATATAGTAGTAAAGCAACAGCTAATTCTCTCTATCTTTTAACACATCGGGAGCTCGGAGTGATGCGTGATTTTGCTCATCGGAGGTACGGAGGAAACCCTAGGGAACACCCGGCTCTTCCCCCTCTCCTCGGAAAACGCCGTCGTTTCGACTACGGTATGATCCCCCCCTCTCTCTACACGTGTATATATATCTGGAGAAACTAGGGTTTCCTATGAAAGATTAGGAATTAATCATCAATTTTGTGTATGATGCTAAAACCGTAGCATCATACACAAAATTCATGATTAATTCCTAATCTTTCATACCAAATCCTAGTTTATGTTTTTTATATATATATATATATATATATATATATATATATATATATATATATATATTGAAAGGATCTTATGCATATACCCAACTTGTATACCTTTCGTGCGAATCATTTTTTTTAAAATAGGAAAAAAATAATTTTGGGTTGATTTTTAAATATTTCAGTAGGATCATAATAAGACAAAACTAATATCTTTAGTAAAATTCTATTTTAGACCACAATACTTTTAGAAAACATTTTAGTGTATTAGAGATTTAAAACTTTAAAAAAGGAAACCGCCAAATTCTGATCCATTCCCAATTCTGGTATCAGAGCCTTAGATTTATCCAAATCAAGAACTAATAGACTTATTAGATGACAACAATTGTTTAATGGTCATGACTTATCTGTTATACATATAAAGGGAAGCAAAATACCAATCCAGACATCATATCTAGGGAACCTATGTTTGCTTAACACTAATATCATCTCTTGTTTTATGTTGCAAACAGAAGGCTTAGAGACAATGAGTTCCTCTGGAACAAATAGACTAAACAAAGAAGACGTTGAAGACTATCTTATACGCATAAGACAAAACGTCGGTGTAACACAAAGACAGACTCATATTCAAGACTCTCAAGAAATTCCAATCCTGGAGAACTTTGATGATATTCTAGTTCCTCCTGGAAAATCTAGACATGAAATTGTTTCGCAGAATAGACTCATAGGGAAGATGTATTTTCCCCAATATAGACCGAACCAAAGATACCCAGACTTGATAAAATTTAGACGAGAATTTTCAGATGATGAGAATACTCTTATAGATGCCCTATGGTGGAATGTAAAGAATAGACTATGGGTAGAATTCAAGCAGAATTTGGTAGCTGTTGCCAGATTCATGAGAATTCAAAGACTTGCAGTTACTCAACTTAGTAGTACCGCTACTCTTAGACCTCAAACTCAAACGTATGCTCAGATTCTTGGAGAATCCTCCAAAACTAGACCAACTGATAATTTTTGTTATCAGAAAAAGACTTTTAAGACTAAGATTGTTATACCATTTGGTCATAATAATCTTCCATTATCAGAAGACTTGCAGAAAGAAGCTAATAACATTATTGATCATTTCAATATGTTATTATCTGAGATTACCGGAGATGCCTTAATGATTAGAGGTTTCTTAAAAGACGTTCCAAAAATTTATTTTTTTGGAAAAGCAGAACTGACTCAGATAACTTTAGCAGACTACGGGTTCATTGGACTCGTCCAGATAAAAAATGTAGAAGACTCTATTGCTCTTGGAAAAATAGTTCACGAGTACATCAAGAAGGTAGAAGACTTTCTTCCCCTGTTTGCCAGGATCTACCAGATTGCTCCAAGTTCCTGTAGAGGAATGAAAGTGGAAGGATTTAGACTCATTAGATTTTCCAATTATTCATTTGAAGACGTTGAGATCCTATCCGATGACGAGACTAAAGACCTAACTGTTGATAAATCCAAGCTCCAAATTGCCCAAGCTATGGAGACAATAGAAATCATGGAATTATTAACAAATCAAGACAGATGGTACACTGTGTACAATAAAGAAGACCTAATCATCCAAGCAGATGAGCCATTCAATGGAAGACTCAAGAAGGAATCCAAAGATATGGTAGAGATAGCTTTACCATCCAGTATTAGAGTGGTAGGCCTCATTAACGAATATTTCAATAATACTCTACCAGACAAAGACAAAGCAGAAGAAGACACAGACGGAATAGAGAAGGGCCCCACCATATACAAAGAATTACTACAGACAAAAGATGCCATTATTTAGACTCTCAATTATTTAGACCTCTTTGAAAAAGCAAAAGATTCCTCCACATTATTAGAAGAAGACGAAGTTATAAATCTGCCCCACATGGGCCACTAGACAACTTCTTTTCATAAAGGAGAAATAGACTCGAGACTTGCCAGAATTATTGATAAGAAGACAAATTTGCTTTCTGTAAAATAAAGACTTTAATTATTGTATTCCTTTAACCCGTTAACTTTTAGCGTCTGGTTGCCAGTCAAATGTATGTGCCCTTGTGATTATAAAAGGGAGCGTCCAGTGTGTAAGGGATCATCGAATATCTAAGAGAGAGAGAGAGAAAATCAAGTTAGAGAGAACTCAGAGAGTAATATGTATGAGTGAGTAAACCTCTCATAGTTAGGGGAGAGTGGAGAGTTGTATTTACTTATGCAATGCAATAAAAATATTTTCTTTTTTAGAAATCTCTTATGTTAAGTTGTTATTATTCTCTAATCATCTCCAACTTTTTGTTCATAGAGAACTATTGTGTGGACCCTCTGGTGTAGTACGTAGGTGTTATACTGTAGAACCGCCGTTAGGTCCTTATTTTATTGCATGGATGGTTTAGTTTTATTATTTTTCCGCATGTGGCTTTTGTTTAAATAAAAAGATAAAATTTGGGTCTAGCTTTTTGAATACTAGGTGGTTAGTAAAATTTAAAAACTTTTCGACAGTGATACTGAGAATGAACCAAATGGGAACCTTGTTTTTAATTTAATAAAGGACTGATCACCCGATATTTAATTAGGCGGGGTGTCACAGGAAGTTGCTGGAGGAATCTGTCTAGGGCCGCCTGCCTTCACAACCTGTCTAGGCCTTCATGCTAGTTGGTGAGATAGTGCAAGAAACTGGTCGGAACAGGTGGAGGGTGAAGCGCGGAAGATTAGGTCCTCCGACGGTTGCTTGTGGGAGATCTTAAGGTTTTCGGCCCATTTGGACAATATAGGAGCGCTGACAAGGGTTGATGATCGGCTGGAGTCGATGAAGGGTTCTGACACAAGGTCGTCGGCAACAAATCTGGCCAGATTTGATGCGTTGACGGGGAAAAGGGTTTCTGGTCAGTTCTGCTCGTAGAACCGTGTGGCCGGAGTTGTTCCCAGCGTTGGTCGTGCCTCATTAGGGTGGAGCATAGTCTGATACCAATATGATTTGTAGTGGGAGTGGAAGCGATTAATTATTGACTACACAATAACAACAACATAATGTTCAGACAATGGCCTAAGAAATATCATTAAATCAGCTTTCAAAATATCGAATTGTCTACAAATGAGGGGCCTAAGCCCCAATTTAAAGAAAAAAGGTTAGCTTGCTAGTCACACTAACCCTAAATGAGTAAAATGACAAAATAGCTGAATGATAAAAGTGACAAAATACCCCCCTAACTATTAGCTACTGTGCTCCTGCATCATTATTTGATATTACTGTATTTAATAGTATATTTTTGAATGGGACAGTCTCACATTGTTATATTCACTTTGTCCTAATTTCATAGTCCTGCTTTTATTTTTAGTCCGTTTAAAATTAATAGTTGTGTATCCAAAAATAGTATAAAAAATTAGGTGGAATCACAATGTTACGAATCCGAGAGAACAATGATCCAAGTAGTGCATGCCTTGTATCGAAAAGGTATGCGTCGTGATTCCTGTGCTACGAGGATAAATTTGGGAAGTAAATTTTTTCATAACGTTTGGTTTTCAAACAAAAACTATCAATTTGGGATGTGGGGAGTATTTGGTTAAGTGAGATCCTAAAGGTGAGTAATCACAAACCAAGGACGAAAAAGCCTTTTGCCGTACGCCAATAGTTTTAAGTGCTAGGGAGTAGGGACTAACAGCCAAAGGCCTAAAAAAATGTCCAAGTTCATTTTAATCATTTTTCATTGGTTGATGTAGTATTATGAGCCACCTGGTTTCTTGTTATGCTTCATTTCTTTTGTACATACATATATATACACATATGCTTTTAATTGCTCTTCTTTTTTTCCGCATGTGTGGTTTACTGTCGCTATTGATTGCTTGTCCTTTTCTTGTAATTGGAAAAAATAAGACGACTTAAATAGTAGTATGTTTCATGTTATTTCTGTGATTGTGAAGGTTGATATGTTGGTATCATAGTCGAGTAATCATTAAATTCAAGTACATGATTGGTGTTTTGATGTTCATGTATTATTTTGTTTCCACAATTTGGTATGTTTTCTTAGACTATGAATGTAGTCTTATATGGTAAGGTGCATGAAACCTCTGCCTGCTGTCATGCTATTTTCCAAAGTACTTATTTGCATTTATAAATATTTTGGGTGCTGCTAAAGGCAACACCAAACATCACCACTCAAAAAATGTCTTTTTAAGGTCCCCCAATATACTTAAGATGGTGGGTTACACTATATTCATGGCGGTGCCACAGATTTTTCCCCCCATAGCTGAAAAAACTAGTATATTTTGGGACGCATTATTGAGAGTTTGACGACAAAAGTTTATATATTTCGGGACCCGTCACTGAAAAACTTACTGTGGTCCTATTGAGGACAGTGGTTTAATTTTTTTCTTAATTATGAGTAGATTTTTTCGTTACATTATCTGGTTTATATTTCAGTCTATGCTTTTAATGGCTTGAATCTCATACGTATTTGGTTCTTAAGTTGATTTTTTTCTCCTGTAAAAAGAAAAAACCCTGCAACTATGGTTGTGTGTGTGTGCAAGAGAGAGGCCAATTTGCACTCTTTACCTTTAGTAAGTTTTTCTCCATTTGGTTAAAACAAAGCTGATTAAACGAAGGAGTGTAACTTGCACCACATCCCCTATCATTTTTAGAAATTCACAATTAAGAAGCTTTCAACTTAACTGCCCCGCCTTCTCTCTCTCTCTCTCTCTCTATATATATATATATATATATATATATATGTGTGTGTGTGTGTGTGTGTGTGTGTATATATATATGTATATATATATATGACCCGTTTCCCAAACTTGTCTATACCTTTATACTAGCTTTGGGTCGAATCCGCAGCGGCCTGAAATAAGTAATAATCTTTAATGTCCAATCCTTCTGACGGGCCCAAGTGGTATGCCGGTTGATGGCAATCATATCTCAGGTGATTTCATCATAGAAAATCTGAGTGTCAACGGCTGTTCATTTGAATAGCAGAATTGACTTTTGAATTTAGTAAGTTCTGAACAGAAGTCCAGAACTTGTGTCTTGAGCGTGTATTGAAATGCAATAAACTTAAAATAGAATAGACCCGGGCACCGGAAGTTCAGACGTTTGGTTATTTTTTGTCAATATCTAGACCTCCGTAGTAACTTGCCAAATTGACTTCAAAGCTCAAGAACCTTTTTTTTGGTCCTGCTGCTGAATCAGTGCTTTCACTTTCTATTCCGTGATTCCATCAACTGTGTGAAATCTTGATTTAACTTAAACCGAAAATTACTTTGGGTGTAGACTTCCTTGGTAGTGAGGCAAATGGCTCTTGTCAACTAGCAACAACCTTGAAATTCTGCGAGTGAAGTTGCCATTGATATTACATATGCTTTGATATACGGTTTTATAATATTTAATAAATGGAAAATTTTCTTGGGTTTTTGGTAGTTGTATTAGAGCCCAGCTGCTTACAAATGTAGAAAGGAATAATTTGCTGAAGCTTGTTTCTTTGAAATGTACAATGAAGTGGTAAAATAAATCAATAAAGTTGGGAATTGCACGAGATACGAAGGAAGAAGTAGATAAAGCACTTTTGCTGATCTCATGTTATGTTCTTACCATGTGATATTAAAAATAGTCCTATTGAAATATTAAAAACAGTCCTATTGAAGAATTTATAAATATAATAGAGTGAACATTGTTTGTTTATCTTTTCACTCTATTATAAATATAATAGAGTGACCATTGTTTGTCTTTTAGTATTCAATATTATTTGTTAATATGATTTTTTATTAAATATTCAGTGCCTAAAATATAAATAATCTTCCTTATTTCTATTCAATTGCTATCGATCAAGTTGTTTGTTTCAAATGTACTTTTCCTGAATGCTACTATTTTTTTGTCCATATTAAATGAAAAAAAAGATTCCTAGCTCATTGGAAAACGCCAAATGAAATGATATATCTTTGCCGATGAATTAAAATTCACTTAATCTGGAAACTCTATCAATTTTGTTAAATCCAGAGATCCTACCAAAGAGTGGCTGTGATTTGGAATGTTATGTATTAAATATTAATTGAGTCTGATTAGGGGTTTGACCTTCCTTTGGAGGTGGTGGTTGGCCCTGTGGTAGGTAAGGGCCTCATATTTGAACTACTATTTATATTTTTAATATAATGCACGGGACTATTTTTGAACTATTAGCTTAGGCGCAAAAGTGATAAAAGAGATTAGAGTATCCAAATCTATATCTATATAACTATATAAAAATTGTTGTCCCAAATCGTGAGAGACTGACAAGTGGCATATGTATTAAATATCATTAGAGGTATAAAGATGCATTTATGAGAGAGAGAGAGATACCGATTTAGTTATAGTGAGGAAGGAGAGGTATATCTCTTGGAACATTTAGGTTTTCAAAGCTTTCATTTTACGAAGAGTCAAAAACATGTGAACAGTCAAATAGAAAGAGAATCAACAATCTTATATCATTTCATTTCCCAAGAACCTCAAATTTATACCAAATATCTGTTTTTCTCTCCGATGGGCAGTTATGTGATTTATACCAACAACAGCATAAAATAATACGCTCTCTTTCCTAAAATTTGTGCTTTAGAAATATCTTGATCAATGTTTTAAATCGCGGTCGCGCAGGGTGTCGCGTTCTGGCTCCTAAGTAGCGTCGCGCGTCGCGCGTCGCGCATCGCGCATCGCGCAAGCAATTCATGCATTCCCGCTTTTTAATTAAAAAACTTATAAAAAAAATATAAAAAAAATAATAACATTTTAAAATGAAATTTGTAAGAAAGTAACATTTTAAACTGAAATTGGTAAAAAAAGTTATAATTGAAATTGATTTTTTTTATTTTTTTCTAAATTTACTTTTTAAATTGACAATTAAAAAAAAATAATAATAACATTTTAAACAGAATTCTAAAAATAAGTAACATTCAAAGCTAAAAATAATAAAAAAAATTTCTAAAATTTCTATAGTTACTTTTTAAATTGCCAATTAAAATAATAATAATAATAATAACATTTTAAACAGAATTCTTAAAATAAGTAACATTTAAAGCTAAAAATAATAAAATAAATAAAATTTTAATATGAAATTTGTAAAATAAGTCAAGTTTAAACTTAAAATTATAATATAATAACATTTTAAACATAAATTTATAAAACAAGTAGTATTTTAAATTGACAAATATAATAATAATAATAATAATAATAATAATAATAATAATAATAATAATAATAATAACAACAACAACAACATTTTAAACAGAAATCTGAAAATTAAGTAACACTTAAAGCTGAAAATCATAAAATAAATAACAATTTAAACATATATTTATGACACATGTAGCATTTTAAACTGACAATTATTAAAAAAAAAACATTTTGAACTGAGATTTGAAAAATTAGTAACATTTAAAACTGGAAATTATAAAATAAAAAACATTATTTACTGAAAAATGTAAAATAAGTAAACGTTTAAGTAAACCGAGAGTTTGGAATAGAAAATATTAAATAAAAGTAACCTTTTAGGCTAAACTTTTTAAAAAAAGCAAATAACATCATTGAGACCTTCGTAAAAAAGTAAATTGAGGGTTTGGAACAAAGAATACCTCACCCAAACAAAGTCCGTACGTGAAATACGGTAACACTTTTCCCCCTCCTTAACTAAACTGTGATTTCTAAAAAAAAACATGAATAGCGTTCCTGTTGCGCCAAATAGCGCACGCTTTTTGAGCATCCCAAATAGCAGCCTTGTTTGCCTTGCTTTTTTCCAACGCAAAACGCAATAGCGCGCTATTGCGTTCGCAATAGCGCGCTTTTAAAAACACTGATCTTGATACCATGTATTTCAAGTTGATATAAACCTTTTTTCAATTGTATGAGCAGTTATGTGATTCAATGATTTTCAACCATGATCCACCTTCATGTCTGCTGAATCTACGGTGAGTGCTTTTCAAGTTCCAATAGTTTTTTTTTCTCTTTATAAGTTCTAATTTTCAATTTTAAGTTTCATTTTGAAGAATTAAGATATCAGAAGCTCCTTGATCTTCCGAAGCAGCAAATCGATATTGTATATTTTATATATACCCATATTTACACAAGGTCTCTAGGTTCCAGTCACGGGAATATACAAAAAACACTCTAATCCATTTAACCTCTCAATCAGTTTCTTCTTCCACACTGATTTGATATGAGGATTAGATCAAATATGGAGGTGCATGGTTCTCATGATTCCAACCTTGATAAGTCAAGGTATTTCGGTGTTTATATTTTGTTATTTTTCTAAAATGAATTCTTTATAATTTCTAGAAAAATAATTCTCAACTTCATGTTTTTCTAATGTAAAAAATGACTTTTACTATTTTGCATATCAGATGTTTGTTAATATGTTCTAATTATTCTAATTCGGTCTAAATAATGTGAACATTTATTAAAGATACAAATTCCAATTTGTATGTGCTTTTGGATCATTTTCTACCTTTTTATCTGTAATCTTTAAATATGTCTAACAACCTTTTTTTGGAGTTTGTTCGTTTTCATCAAGAAATAAGTTTAGTGTAGAACATTAAAGGTTGATGCCCTATAGATATTTGGAGGTTCACACTGGTATTATAAACTCTTGGATTAATATTGGTTCTTTACAGAATATTGTGGGTGAAACATCAATCCATGTTGACGATTATTTTTTCTTCTTCTTATTTTAGATTTTTTCCCATTTGTACTAATTTTAAGCAACAGGTTACAACAACAAAACAATATGGTTTAAACAAATTCGGTCACGCATCGCGTGGCCTGCATGCTAGTTTATATATGTTGTGTACATGTTGACAACATATGCTTGACAAAATATTAGGGACCCGGATTTCTAATACACAATTTAATTGCAAGTTAACTGAATTTGTATCCATGTTATCTTATTTTCAGTTCTCACGTGTATACAGGCTAATTTGGGAAAAATTCCGAATTGATTTTTGTAGGAATAGAAGGTAAGAGAGTTCAAAATGCTTTTAGTCTGTAATCTTCACTAGTGCCTAGGTTCTCAATTTATTTGGGGTATATGAGTGTGATAAAAAAGAATCTGTACCTTTACATTTTACATTATTTGGCGCCGGATGGTGTCTGTGCAGCCGTTGTGCTGTGGCCGCGAGTGGCCACCTGTAACGATTCCGTGGATGGAGTAAACGACGAGGATAGACTTGGGCGAAAAAGAGAAGACTCTTGTTTTTCTGTTTTTTTTGTTCTTTAACTTTTAATATCTTATTATGTGAGATTTTTTGCTTTTTTTTATTTAATTTTGTAAAAGGTTGTGTGCTACGCACGTGACAGGTAAATTTAACATTATTGAACTAGGTATTTAAGTCGGCTTAAAATACATAGTCTTAACATTATCGAACTTAATTTGGGTTGCTTCCTTGTTTCCTTCTCTTTATGGAGTTGTCTTTTAATGATAAGGAGTCCTTTGCTTCCTTTTCCTCATTGGAAAATCACACCGTCCCTCTTGGCAAAAGACATTATGGATTTTGAAGACTTTGCACCTTTGCTTGCTTATGTTGAATACCCTTCACTGGTTCTTTCTTCTGGTGCCTTTCCTTGTAAATTCTTCTTTGTTTTATTGATTGATTTCCCTTCAAAATCTCTTTAAGCTAAATTGATATAGATAGCGAGTCTCCTCTAAATTGTTTTCAGTCACCTTCTTGGTGTGTCTTGTACAAGAGTTGAGGGGAAAACATGGATCGTGTGTTTGAGGAGTGCTACTTTTTGTATTGTCTGTGGAATAATGTGCTCCAAGAATTTGGGAAAGTGAGTGCAATTTCTAGAGCTTGAATAAAGTGATTGCGGTGCCTTTGATCTCTTTTCGGAATAGAAAGCAGGCCAAAATATCATGGAGATCCGTGATGCTAAGCCAGGGTTTGGGAAGTGAGGATGGAAAGGAATGGTCACAGTTTTGAAGAAGGAAATATGTTTATACTGGCATTTTTTGATTATGCTTCAGCTATTATGTTAGGCTTAGCCATTCCATAATCAGGCCGAGGACTCACTTATCCATGGTTTTTACAACACATGTACATATGTAATTTCAGTTGTTTTTTGTTAAATAATGGAGTGCACTGGAGGTAAAGGGTTCCAATTTTTATTTTGGGCAGCTCTTTCCTCTAAATTGGGCTCTTAGCTGTATTTAATTAATATCATCATGTGAGTACAATAAAAGTATGACATGATAAAGTGATGCATGCATAAAATATTATCCGTATTTCTGTTTAGAGTATTAGCTTCTGTGGAGAAAAGGAAAAACAAAAAGAAAAAAGGTTCTGTAATTTAATTAGAAGTGGTATGTTAGTTCCTGCTATTGTTACTTTTGCTGTTAGGGAGATGGGCAATCTAAATTATGTGGTTCATCTTTTTAACTTGCCTTGACGTAAACTACACGTCAATGGCTAAAAAGAAATACCAAACCCTAATTTTAGAGAGAGAATCAAAAGTTGTCTTATATTTCAAGAATGGGAAAAGTAAGTACAAATGAGATTACATGGGGTATTTATATGGGAAGGATTACTTGCTAATCAAGTAATTAGCTAAAATGACTAAAAAGACCAACTAAAAACAAAAGAATGCCTAATTAGTCCCAAACATGCTTGGAGACTAATTAAGGAAAGAAAAGGTCTAAAAAGAACTAAAAATAGAAAATAAAAATGGAAAAAATAAAAGAAAAATAACGATGGATTCCCATCACTCTCCCCGGCTTCGAAACTCTCGTCCTCGAGCGTAGGAGATGAACGGGCAAAAAGCAAGGCAATTTCTCCACTAGAAAGAAGAGCCGTCCTCGGGCATGTCCTTTGTACTGGCTTGCAATAAATCCAGGGAGAATAGGATCGCCCTTTAAACATGTCCGATCAACAAAATCTTGGCCCGAGATTCTCGTGATGAACCCTTTTAATTCTACGCCGCGAAAAACATCCACCAAGCGTATATCAAATGTCACCAAGAATGGGTCCTCATACCTGCCATCAATCACATCATCCAAGATCACCACCTCTTTCCCGGTAGAGACAACCATCGATCCATCCTCATCAAAATCATCATCCCCATGCTCAAAGATTGGGAAGAAATCTCCCAAATCAAATATTTCCGGCCTCGAAAGGGCGTGCAAGTCACCTAATCATCCTCGACAAAAATGTCAAAAAATCCCCAATACATAATCCAATTTCATCGTTTTGATCTTTCTTGCAATCGACTGGCTTGAGAGGGGAGTTTTTATCGTTGATTTGACCCGATTGGGTGAATGAGGGAGGAAGAATGATTGGGTGAAGCAACCAATCTTGAAGAAGTCGCTGATAATCTTGAATTGAGCTTCGGGAGTTAATCGAGGTGGAAATGTAATTTTTTTGATGTTTGGGGTTTGAAAAATGGGTGGTGGGTTGGAGGGTTTAGGGTGGTGGAGGAATTTTGTAGGGTTGGAGGCTAGGGTTTGTAAATTGGGGATTGGATTGTGAAACCCTAGAAGTGGGTTGACTTGGATCTTGAATGGAGGGTTTATGGAATGAATTTGGTTTTGGGGGAAGTTAGGGTTCAAGATTTGGGTTTTCGGGGTGGTGGGTTTTATGGTGATGAGGCGGAAGTGAGAGTCAACGTTCTCGATGAGATCTTAAATGTTTTTTCTCCATTTTTTGATCGCATTTCTTCAATTTTTGAATCCCTCACTGTCGTTGTTTGGATTTCTTTAGAGTCATCGAGAGAGTAGCGTATGATTTTGATGATCTACACACACCTACACGTCAATGGCTAAAAAGAAATACCAAACCCTAATTTTAGAGAGAGAATCAAAAGTTGTCTTATATTTCAAGAATGGGAAAAGTAAGTACAAATGAGATTACATGGGGTGTTTATATGGGAAATAGTTGATTAGCTAAAATGACTACAAGGACCTACTAAAACAAAAGAATGCCTAATTAGTCCCAAACATGCTTGGAGACTAATTAAGAAAGAAAAGGCCTAAAAAGAACTAAAAATAGAAAATAGAAAGTAAAAATGAAAAAATAAAAGAAAAATAACGATGGATTCCCATCATGCCTCCCAATAGTGGGAAAAATGAAGAATTGTACAATTCAGAATATCAATAAAGTATGGTGCCCACTTTTTCATAGTGAGCCTCAACCTCATAACTGAAAGAATATGTTAACTATGCGATTTTTTGGCCCTTTCTTTCTTGCCTTGACATAAAATTTGTGCTTCATATTGTAGATGCTGCTGATGACCATGAGTTGCCCAGCTATTTTGCTCGCGATGATCGTTATATGTGCAGTGCCGTATGGAATAATTTTTTGTTTTTTTTGATTTTCGTGATAGACTCATCACTGTTAATATACTTGCGTCTCTAGATCTAACATACTTGTTGATGTACCAGCGACCTCTGCCATATGGCGAGTCTGACAGATACATGAGTGGTGTATATGGTCGTACTGTTCATGAATTTCTCGTTAGGGGTAGTAGTGGCGGCCGGAGCATAACTGAAATTTCTGATGCTAGCAGTACGCTGTTTGGGCTTGCCTAGAAGTCGTTCACGCAGAGAAGTAACTCGTATCCTTTTACAACACATCAATTATCTCCTTGCATTGCTTTCTGACGTAGTATACTTAATAGCACAAAAGCATCAAGTATGTGGCCCTTATTGCCTCAATATATAGGGGTAGGCTCTTGACTTGAGGGGTGACCGTGGATCAGTTTGATTTGATTCCATTCTAAACCGAAGCAAAAGCCAGAATTCCATGATTTTAGAACCTGAACAAGGATCAAACCTATGTGACCAGAACTGAACCCATTGGTCATTGAGTTGATTCGATTTGGTTCTCGGTTACGCACATATTTAATACTCACATTTAACTCAAATAATTTAATTATCACGAAGAATATCATATTGTTATTATTTGGTTGAAAATGACACAAGGGAAAAATGCTTGTTTTTACAATTTGAAGAAATAACTTATAATTGTTGAGAGAGAAGGTACACACTTTAAACTAGGGCTGTGCATCGAAACCGTCAACCCGAAGAACCAAACCAAACCGGCCAATATGGTTCGGGTTGGTTCGTTTTTTTTAGTTTTGGGTTGGTTATGGTTAAAAAAAACCCAGGTGCAGTCGGTTCGGTTCTCGGGTTGGTACGTAAACCAAACCGAACGGAACCGAAAACCAAACCGTAGCTCCGAACCGAAAACCCGAACCTTGAACCGAGATTTAGAACCGAAATTAGAACCGGACGTTTTAGTCATTTACGTTTTAGTCATTCATGCCTGAGTAAAGGTAGGGTTTCTTCACTTTTGTCATTTCATCTAGCCGTCTCTTCTGTCTCCTCTCTCTCTTGTCTACTGGTGCTATTTTCCATTTCATCGCTGCTCTCTCATCCCATCTTGTTCTCGTCTTGTAAAGGTATTTGCCCTCTTCTCTCTCTCTTGTCTACTGGTTTCTTCACGTTTTAGTCATTTCATCGCTGCTCTCTTATCTTGTTCTCGTTTTGTTCATGCCTAAGTATATATCGCTGCTTAGATGTATATCTAAATGATATGAGATGTATATCTACCATTACTGATATGCGAGTTATGTTTCCATTTGCTTGAGTGTACAGTGTACACTGTGCGATGTTAATAATTTTCTTCAAAAATTATTAACTTATCTTCAAAAATAATTAAATCTGATGTTCCCTAAAATAACATATCCATTTGTTTGGATTAATTATTTTTAATTTTTTTCATTTACCAGCTACTTATTTGCTCCATCCAGCTACTTATTTGAAATCTTCATTTTATATCTTCATTTTTTCATTTTTTTCATGTTGATCAGTGTATAAATGATTTCTGTTTTGAATTTTTGAAACATACAAAGAGTTATAATACAAGATCAAGTAATAATCCGTGTACTGTTATAATACAAAATTTAATATAAGTATTTCAAAATCAAGTACTTTTTTAATTTACAAACTGTTAATATAATTAATTTCACCTGATTTCAAAAATTTCACCTGTTAATATATAATACAAGTATTTTTGAAATTTCAAAATAACTCTTGATTAATACAACTGTTAAATAACATGACAGTTCTATGAGGCTTTAACTGTTAGTACGCTAAAATACAAAGTTTTTAGCATACTGTTAGTATGCTAAGATTCAAGAACTGTCAAGTATGCTAAAATACAACTGTTAAATTTCAAAAATTTCACTTATGCTAAAATTTCATTAGGCTTTAACTGTTAGTATGCTAAAATTTAATAAGGCTTTAACTCTTAGTATTCTAGTTAATTTCATGTCAGTATGCTAAAATTTAATAAGGCGTTAACTGTTAGTATTCTAGTTAATTTCATGTATTTTATTCTTGAATGTTGGGATATTCAAGTTAATTTCATTTATTTTATTCTATTTAATTCCACACTTGAATGGTAATTTCATGATTTAATTTAATCACAAATGAACAGGAACCGTGAACCGACCCAAACCAAACCGAGAACCATCGGTTCGGTTCTATATATATTTCGGTTCGGTTCTGGTTCCAAAACCTGAGAACCGAACCATTTTGGTTCTGGTTCTGATTCTGGTTCTGCAGTGGAATCGAACCAACCCGAACCATGCACAACCCTACTTTAAACTATCAAAGAACTCCAAGAAAAGAAATTGTAGAATTGTCATACGATTTCAACTTTTAAACACTTGAAATGCAAATTTATGAGAACTCACATAATTCTGGGAAAAATTACAGCAAAAATAATTTGAGTTTTGGCTAATAGTTAAAATGGAAGATGGGTTGGAATCGCAAAACTTCATTTTCTTCTTGCAATTGGGTTGGCGTTGGTCCGAAGGGGGTACTAAATGAAAATTCCAAATACTACCTGTTCTAACAAGAAATACAAATAGTAAGTAGGGATTACACTTTATGGGGAGGGAACACTATTCTCATATATATCAACTAAGCATACTCGCCTTAATTTGCCTTAATTTACATCACTTTTTTTCCTTCAAATTCTGTTCCTTCACTAGGTTTGCAGATATATTTTGCCCTTTTTTGGGCTATAAAGACGTGAGACTTGTCATCAAGGAATCAAAAACTGTAAGCAATTATTTTTTTTGTGTATTTTATGAGCAGAATAATCAAATTGTAGTTCATCAACGATGCACTTGCTATTTATTTGTGCAGCCGAAGGGTGATGCATTGGTGCTCTGTTTTGTTGATTTTCTGAGGCCAGCCCATGCGTCGGCCACTGCAATGGATGAATTACAAGGTTTGCTTATACTTCCACATGCCTTATACTTGTAAGTTTTGTTTCAAAATAGAAAGAGATGTTTTTGTATAATATGCGTATGTACTCTGCTGCTTAGCTCCAAATTATTATTATAAAGCATGAAACAGAATAAAATTAGGACTGTTATTATATTGGGTGTTAAATATACTATATTTTCCTCTATTCTGACAATTAAAAGGAATCAATTATTGGTGGGAATCACATGCTGCTTAGGATAGAGAGGAGTTTCCTGCAAAGAGACTGTTCATCATAGTGAATATTGTGCCTGCAAGATAACCTGTTTGTTTCTTCACGACTCTGATTCGCCATTAAATTGTGGTTAGTTGTGAGGTGTAAAACAGTCAGCACTCAATTTTGCAGGTTACATATTGGACGAGCATGAACGTGACTGTGTCAGTTTAAGATTGCAATTTGCTCGCAATCCTGGCGTGAGGAATGGTCGCGGTGGGCATCGCAGGAGGCGTTGAGTAACGTGGCTTTACAGGTGAAAAACAGTATTTTCCATACGCTCGACCATATGCTATTGATGACACTTGGGTTATGTTTAAACTCTGTTGCTGAAAATTTAATCGAACTAAATTGTGGAATGACACTTTTGTGTAGGACCCATGTGAGTCGGCGAGATTTATGATAATGAGGGGTGAAACAAATGTTTTTCGGTGAATTATGTTTCCTACTTTGTTAGGATCGGCTTGAAATGGGTGGGTTTTTGATATTTGAGAGACGGTTGCTCTGAATTTTCTGTTCCTAACATTTAGTCGAGACTACCCTTTATTTCTAGACAAAAGTAGCAAGATGTTTAAAAAAAAAAAAAGAATTTGGATCAGGATGTCTTGTTTGGATATTTATGCTGAAAAATTTCGCTTCGGGGCTTTTTGGAGTGGAAGGCTTTGTTTTTAAATGTTTTTTCAAGCAAATGTTTTGACCAATGTTACCTAATTCACTCCCCTGCCCCGTCCCATGAACCGGAACAGTCGACCTGAATTGGGATGTGTTCTCGACTTGAGTTGCTAAAAATGGCAACCCAATGTTTCAGCAAGATTTTGGGACAAACATTTTGGTTTATAAAAAAAAACTGAAGACCAATAAATGAAATAGATAAAGTTATGTATCGCACGGAGATATGGGTCGTTACCGTCGACGAACAATCGTCATCACCTTTCATTATGTTGGCTTTTTATGTGAAGTTGAGAGAATAGATATTAGAATTGAAGTTTGAAGGTAGTTTCGTAAATGAAAGTTAAAACATAGGAGTGGCATTTGGAGATTTAAGTTTCAAGTTTCTCTGCCATGGTTTGAAGTTGAAACCCTTAAAGATTTTTGACTGATCATTTCTCAATACTTTTGTAAGTATAAATTAAAAATTCGGATGGTTTCAAAGATGAGTTATTATGATATTGGTGGACACTAGCTTTTAAGGGAGTGAGACCCATGGCATGCGAAACTCTGAATTGTTAATATGTTAACTTATATATACCATTTTACCCCAGGTGACACATACACTGATGAGAAAACCACTAAAAGAGTATAATTGAAATTTTAAAGTAAAAGCTGAAAAGTACTTGTAGGTTTGAGCTCCTTAGTTCATTAATACGCACAAAACGAAAAACAAAGAGAAGTTTAAGCTCCTTTATCATTTATCTGCCCTAAGTATAGTACATTATATTTTTATATTTGTCTATCATGTCTAAAATTAACTTAGAATAACGTACTACAACAAATTCTCTAACTCCCAGACTTCTCAAAAGACCGATAATACATTTTACCTTAATTGGTTTACAAGTAATGTTCATCCTAATATGTGTGATATTATTATAAATGTTTATGGTGGTTGTATAATATAATTTAAATTGCATATTTTACATAAATACCAAGTGCGAACCGAATAAAATTTCAAAACGAATTATGACCTTTAATAGTGTTCCAACTACTTATTAACCCCCCCCCCCTCTGCGCGTACCGTGTACCCGCCAAAGTGTCGTACCACGTATTTGTACCTGTACAACGTACCGATGCGACTCGCGATCCTGGTAACATTGTAAGTGCTTTAGGTAATTGGGAAGAATAAAAAAGGAACACATAAGCTGATACTCTTTAAAAGGAAAAAATAAAATGTAAGAGCTTTAGGTAATCGGGAAAACCCTAAAGCTGTGTTTGATAACCACTATTTTTTACGGAAAATAAGTGATCTTTTGGTGTTTTCCAATTGTTAGTGTTTGATAGCCAATATTTTCATGGAAATTTTTTCCACCTTTAAGAGCGTACAGCTTTCTAAATTTTTTCTTTTTCTTTTTTTGTTCCTTTTTTTTTCCAGTTTTCCATTTTCCCCACCTCCCTCATTCCGTTTTGTTGTCAATCTATTCATTCTCGATGAGTGGTGTTTGTGGAAAAAAGAGATGAAACAAGTTTAATTTCAATAATTGAACGCGTCTTCTATTTTTCTAAAAATCTCCACGTTAAATGAAAATCAGAAATGGAGATTAAAATTGGTAATAAAAAACTGGAAAATGTTTTCTACAACTAAATCGACCCTGGATTCAAGTAGTGTGCCAAAAAATGAAGTGATGTGTTATTCTTGTCCCACTAAGACACAAGTATGTCATGCACCATTTCGAAAAAGCGTGGAAACTCTTCATGTTTATATATAGCTTTCATCACTCCTACAATCATCATGTCCCATGTGTCATGCACTAAGTGAAGGCAATGCTTATCGATATCACAAAGCTTAAGCATATTATAAATGGATGCTGTAAATGAGAGAATATAATTAATGGATTCCAACCTGTCTTCATTTAAATCCATTCTCTCTCACAAACTTTGCTTTTTCTTAATAGTCCTTTAAAGCAACACAGCAGCCGAAGCAAAATATTTTTATCAATCGGGAGCAACTTCAAAGGGACAAACTCTTTGAATATGGAAAATCTCGTAGTATAATTCATAATGATATTCTTTATTTGAATAGCATCCCCCAAAATATTGGTAATCCAACTACAAAGAATATTAGTGGCACATGTTCATTAAAGCAAGGTTAAGCGTGTGCACCACACAAGGAATTAATTCCCCCACGATCTTGTAATTGTTGGCATTTTCAATAATTACTCGAATCACCTTCTCATTTCCAATTTCATTCAACATGTGAGTCAACAAGTTCACAATAAAAACATTTTTCCCCGTACAACCCAATGATTCAAATTGCTATGTAGTTGATAAGGGGTCTTCTTTGAGAGTCGCTCCACCCATGACTCATAATGCTTATTATTCCAAGCATGATGACAAGATGTCAACAACCTTCAATAATTGACTTCTCCCGTATCAAAAGAGTTGTCCTCGACAAGTTATAACCTGGAATTGAATTGTTGCGAGTAAACTCCAATCATTTCTTGAGAATTCGGATTTCGGGCTAGGTGGAATGGCAAATAAATTGCCATAGCAACCATTATGTTCATTTGATCCTGTAATTCCATATTAAATGCCCTCGTAAGTGCCCCGCAACCAAATACATTTCACTTTCTTAAATTAATATCTTGAAACAATCCACTCATGACGAATTGTGTTTGTGACGGAGGTAAAGTAACTTTTTTTTGGTGCTTCTTCTTGTTTTAATCTCTAAGTTACATCCTTTACATTTTGCATTTCCACAAAATCTTCGGTTGTAATTTTTTGACATGCTCCAATCGCTTGTCCAGAATTTTTAAGCAAATGAGCATTCACCCTAGAATGAGAACTTTTGAAAGGTTTGTTGTAGAAATTGTATACCCAAATAAATTTTTACCATCTGGCCTGGTAGGTTTATCTTACCAGGCCAAAGTGGTTTAGTTACATTCTCATTTGTTGTTGTTGCTATGCTAGCAACATTTGGACTAGTAGAAGAAGCCATCCCATATCTAAAAATAAAAATACACCAACAATAAAAATTTAAATAGGATCGGAGCAAAACAACAAAAAAAATCTAGGGTTAAACCCCTGATCGTTAATGTTAAAAAATCACTTGAGGCTTATGCCTTGAAGCGCGTGTCGAGGTGAGACAAAGAAAAAATGATTTGAGGCTTACGCTTCGAGAGCTAAAGGACAGGCTTACGCATCAATATGCCTCGAGGCTGATACATCAATGCGACTGAAGGTTAGGCGAGGCTTAAAAAAAATTCCTCATCTCATTTGTTCCTTCTGAACTATGAATTTTCTCCTTGAATATTATGGGTTGGTAAACATCTTTTAAATAGAATATAAACTAAAAGTAGATAATATGTATTAAAACATAAAATAAAAACAAAATTTTAGATTCATTTATTGAAAATATGTAGAGAACACATGGAAAATATTATAGCCCCATAGGGAAAGATTCAAAGATAATATCTGTGACAACATCCATTTTCATAATACGTCGAAAATGGAGCTAATCGAACAATATATATCATTCTTAGCATCAAACCATAATATAAAAGTAGTAATTTAAAACATACATGCATACAATAATGAACTCGAATGATAAAACTAAATGAATATGTAAGTCTAAACTCCGACTACCATAAAATATTCGCATAATACGACTCTAAATGAAACGACTGAAAGAACAAATCCCGGGCTTATGACCATACAATCTTTGACTGGAATGAAAAGGAGTAGCAACCCTATGCTAGAATCAAATATTTGAATCTGCTATGCAAATCGAACTTCAAGTGTGATGTCCCTTCAGCCCAGTTGATCATGTTACAGAAAAATATTTTGATAATTTGGGTAAGAGCCCTAAAGTTGTAAGAATTAACTTTCAATACCAATAAATAATGATGCAGTTAATTTGCAATACATGTCACTCATCGGTTCTCACAAACAATAAGTATCTCACCCCTTAGCTAGGTGCAATACTACACGCATTCCCAACTTAAGCCATATAGTGATAATTAGTCTCTACACTACCGTAAAGAGTCGAGAATAACTAGCTATCATATACCCGAGATGTAACTTACCTACACGTATACGAACACAGTCACAATGACTAACCCCCATAATACTACCCCCACAGAATACAATTAAAGCACATAATGTATTTTACTTAGCATTGCGTCCATTAACAACTGTCTGCTTTATTAGACTATATATATATATATATATATATATATATATATAATAAAGGAGGAGGGACTTTTTGTCCTCCCCAATTGATGGTTGAGATTAAAAGTTGAAAAATTTGGTGTTTATCAATTAACGACTGAGATTGAATATTGAGAATTTGATCTTATAATATGTGGACGACTCAAATTTAATATGGGAGTGCAAAGGGAGGATGATCACAAGGCTCAAAAAACACAAGGCTCGAGAAACAGGACTGCGACAAGTCACATTCATCACTTATGTGTGGCTCGAGAAACATGGTTCATCACTTTCTCTTTCTCTCCTCTCACATCCGTTCAGCAAGTCACATTCATCTTCTTCCAAAACTCCCATACTTTCTCACTGTAGGTCTCTCTCTCTCTCGCTGATTTTTAGGTGGCACGATGTAAGGTGGGAGCTTTGTAAACCCCATGAGAGGTCTTGAGATTTTTTTTAAAACCCAATATTTTCAATCTGAGTACCCACGAAATCAATATTTTCAATCTGAGTACCCACAAGAACCAGTAAAATTCTCTGTGAGGTTGTATCGTTTCTTAGGTCGTTAGGAGTGGCAATGAAATTTTTATGCCCTCTCAGATTGATCTCTCTCTTTATAGCATTCACATTTTCAGTTTCAGTTTCTCAAATCTTATATCTCTCAAAGTCTCTCTCGGGCATTCACATTTTCAGTCTCTCTTGGGTTCATACTGGAGATCTCGTGCATTCACATTTTCAGTTTCTCAAATGTTATATCTCTCAAAGTCTCTCTCTCTCATCTCTCTTGGTGGGTGGGTTGAAAATCTTTCTCCCCAAGTCTCTCTCTCTCTCTCTCTCTCTCTCTCTCTCACACACACACACACACACACACACACACACACATTAACATCAAGCTTCACCCAAGGCTTTCAACAACAGGAGTTGTATGTTCATTCATCCGTGACTTGGAAAAAATGGAAGTCGACAAAGGCAAAAAATGGAGATCCGAGCTCCCAGATCCGCCCCTTTTCCTGAATCTCCATCCATCGCTCGATCCGACCCGTTTTGAGAAAAGGTTACTGGGGCGTTCAGTTTCCATGGTTGGCGCCGACAAAGGCAATTTTGAGGGGTTTATTTTTTTTATCTTGAAAATATGCAGCTGGATTTCACTTTTTTTGCAGATCCGATAACTTTTGCTGTTGGATTTCATGATTAACTGTTTTTTGTTGTTTTGATTATAGCTGAGAATCTAGAGGGTTAAATATGTAATTACGGATCTTTGTGTTTTGGTTTTGACTAATGTTTTTTTGTGTGTATTTTCTTACCATTTTACTCCATTTAACAGCCACTGCTTATGGGCAAAAACAGTGGGGCTTCTTCAGTCCCCCGGTGACCGGAGCTTTGTCGGATACATAACACGCACACCTCCGAGGTATTATGATACAAACGCCAATGGACATATGCCATAATAGTTTTGCTTCTCTGGTTTAACACGCACACCTCCGAGGTATTTTCCTCACAAGTGAAGTTTTTTAATTTATTTTCATTATGTTTTTATTGGGTTAGATCTTGAAGTTCTTTTCTTTTCCTGACAGGTGATCTATGGTCGCCGACCTCCAAGAGGTGGTCTGGTTCTCTTTTCGTGCGTTGTATTAACAAAATACTCATTCTACTTTAAAAGCTTTGTTGTTTTTTCAGTTGGGTTAAATAAAGGCCAATGGTTTTTTTTGGTGTGTTTCAGTATTTTCTATTGGCATGTAAGCATTTGAACTGCTTTACTTTAGCCAAGAACGCATAATATGAAAAGTTGCTATTTTTCAGCAACGTATTTTGCAAGTTTATTTTATAGGAAGATTCATCTTTTCACATTTCACTGACCACGTTTGAGCGGGTTAGTTTTCGAATTTCATTTTTCTTTATGCAATGTTATTATTTTGTTATGGCTTCAAAAGCAACACGACACAGAGATGAATGGAGTCATTTCAGTTAAATATTTATATTGACGATTTTCTTCGTTGAAGTTCATTTTAACTTATGAAATCAAATATAATGTCACTATGAATATAACGAGTCATGTTTGTTTTAGGAAAAAAATATGAATTTGTTTCTACCAAAAAAAAGTGTTTTGTCATGTTGGATAAATTGAAGTCGTGTTGGCTAGACTCAAAAGCATCCAATTGCCCGAACATCCACCCTAATTTTTAGTGTAGTCTGAATTATTTTGTAGTAAAAGAATATGATTAGCTAAATTACTATGTTTGGAGTATTTCTCTTTCTTAGGTGTGATACGCTGTTAGTGATAATATTTCAATACATAATTACAATTTCGTGTGTAGCTCATTGTATTGAGTGAAAATATTTGATTACATAATTTAATTTCCTTTTAAACTATTATAATATTTTAAATTTATACAATTAGTGATAGGTAATGAGATTCTTATGTGTGGGATCATAGGGGAGTCTAAACCTCTAAATATATTTTCAAAAAAGGACACTGATTAGATTTTTCAAAATATGGTTGGCGGCCCAAACGGGTAGGAGTTTATATATATTAGTCTTGCAAATAATATTATATATATATATATAAAAACATAATATGTATAAACGTAACATATATTTTATACATAATATAATAGGTTATTTTGAAAATTATTTATCTGTTGAGAATTAAATGTGATGTATGGTCCTATTAATAACGTACACTTTTGAAAATTAGTGTCGTGTCTTTATTTATTTGGGTTTGATCATATCAAGAAATTGTCTATATGGTAAATCATTTGATGCATATATTTATGTGTGAAGAAGGAAAAGGAGGGAGATGGGTTTGAGATATCATTTATTTCACTAAAGTGTATTTGAAGTTCCATTTATTTTAATTTAAAATTTTGTTGAAAGTTGTCCGGTGAAAAAAGAGATAAAAGGAAGATTGATGTGTTGAAAATTGTGTTGGTTTTGTGTTTGAAATATTGGATTTATGTTGAAAAATAGAATAAATTATTAATATGTGACGAGATTTTGAATATTTTATTATTTTTAAGTTGATATTTTATTTTGCCGTTCCATTGGCCTGGGTAAACATTTATCATGAGAATAAATATATTGCCGTGCCATCGGCACGGGTACACCCTAGTATATATATATATATATATGTATAGCACAAGAAGGTTTCTATCAGCAAGTCTGTAGGATTCCCTCACCTAACGGGCTTAAACAAAACACACATAAGCGGGGTCATCGCTACGCAATGGCAACGATGCCCCAGACTATGTAGATGGATCAGGTCATCCTACTTCTCTCATCACGAAGTGGTGACCGCTGACTGTATGATCTAAAATAATGACCTCCACTGCTTCCTAGCACATCTCAACTGGCGCTTACCCGGTGCTGATATCGAACGTAACTCCCAACCGATAGATTCACCACGAATACGGGTATACCAACACAAGTATAAAATAAATATATATGACACACAATACATATGTAATTATCCCGTAAGCTATTGCACATCTCATGTATCAAACCAATACAATTCGATTCCATAACCTCAGAATACAACTCCCTATCCTCAATTATTAACTCCTTAGTTAATTATTATAATTGTTACCTAATGGTTAAAAATACCAATCCTCAATTATATTAGTCACCTCTCATTTGGACAACCTTCCACATACTCGGATGAATTCGCAAAAATTCCATGAGGTCTAACCCGATCCAATTCCATGGACCAAATTGATTCGCCCTGGACCGGATTGTGACACCCCCCGCCTATTGAAATAATGGGTGGGCAGTCCTTTACCAGAATAAAACGTTGGTCTCATATGACTCATTCTTATCATCATTGTCAAAACATAATTAATTACTAACCACCTAATTACTTTAACAAGCAGTGTCAAATTTTATCTTTCATTAACATATAACAAGATTAACCAATAAACAATAAATCCTTACATAGTGACCATATAAATGAAACACCAGATAAAGTCTAAAACTGAGATAAACAATTAAGGTTCCAAATAAACCATCAAGTAATAATTCAATACAATAAATCCAACCGACTAAGAAAAATTTGAAAGACATAAGCCTAAATAAAAGGGGCAACATGCCCAACAATACTAAAATAGAGAATCTAATCTAGAATATCAAAGAATGAAATCGGCGACTCAAGAATCCTGCAAGCTTCCACATTAGCTGCACCTACGTGTACCTGGAAAGAACAATCATCCTTGACATTCTTGTCGCTAGACACCTTAAAGTTTTGAAAATAGATTTGAAACGGGTCAGAGCCCAAAACCTTTCAAAAACATATAGCAAGTAATTAAGATGCAGTACATAACACATGCAGTTAAAATTTTCATATTTAAGTCGGTGTCACACTCTCATGAGATTACCCTTCACCCTCTCAACTATTGTGTACACTTAGCACCTACATCTTAACCCACCTAGTTACATTACCCTGTCTAACTAGTCTTATTGCAAATCTCACTAGCACACTACCCTGACTCGAGTATTGTCTAACTTTCATTTCTTAATTAGCTATGTCTCTCATTAGTTTTTTAATTCATTAATCATATTATAACTTTACTCCAGTTATTTAACCACTTTCATTATTAACGTATTAAGTCTGTATATAATTTACCACACTATTATATACGTTTCTAAGACATGTCACACTAAGACATTATATACGTATATATCATCCGTAATATATGCAATCGCAATTTCGAATGTCCTCCACATTTTGAAAGCTAGCTCACTAGCATGCTATCGTGCTCCAGGAATGTCCACGTTCTGAGCAACTGGGCCGGAATCTCACCACCGAACCTGAAAATCACAAACGAACATTGTAGGTGGTCATGGCCTTAAGTCCGTGATCATAACCACACCACACCACATTATTCCACGGTACTCCAACCCTTCATCACACGGGCGTGCACAACACCTATGACCATGGGAAACGGTACTACCTCTGCTGGGATTCACCAGAGTGACCTCCCACGACGCGCAACCTCCCTGATAGCATTACGACTAGGATAGGTATGTTTCATATAAATATCATACACACATATATTATTCACATTCGTATATATATTGTCTCCATACCTGTATATATAAATTAAATCACAAAATCCGGTTAATCCGTGCCTATCGCTCAAAGCACTAGCCTATAAATCACGAGTTTGTCTCACGACTTGTAATTAATTAATTCTTATCCTTAATCAAATCAACGACATAACTTCACACTGCTATAACTCCAGGACTTATCCAACCAGCCCGTAAATAAAGTATTAAAGTTTATCAAGTAATATCACTCCGATAAAACACCCTCACTTAACCTAACCAGGTCGTTCATTTATTCCCAAATTTAACTCATCAAATCGTTATTTAGAAATTCTCGTCAATTATCTCTCTCACGATTTCTAATTCGAATTTAATTACCTATTCACCCATCGACAATAAAATCTCTTTAAATCGCCCTACTAGGTTCTCTCTGACCTTTACGGCTTATAAATCTCATTTGGAACTCCCCGGAATTTATCCAACAACCAAACCCCAAAATTCTCCAAAAATCATCTTTCATCGATCGATCGATAATCCCAAACTACTCAAGTTATGGTTCCAATAATTTATTTCAAGTTTTACACCTAAATTAACAAAATTGCCATTTTCTAAGCAACCGAATCGGGTCGTAAATTTTCTGGCAGATTAAACACCCTTCAGTAAAATTGCGATTTCTCCCTCTACAGAAATTCAAATAACCTCATTCAAAGCTCATTGGAAAGATAAAATATAAACCTTTCCAGACATTTATGGCACGCAATCTAATTCTCAGTATAATTAAAATCGCATAAGTTTAAAGTAACGTAAAAAATTCTGGCAGATTGATATGCTGACAGATTAGACACTCTGTAGTAAAATTGCGATTTTTCCCTCTACAGAACTCCAAATGACCTCATTCAAAGCTCATAGACATCTATGACACGCAATCTAATTCTAAGCACAATTAAAATAGCATAAGTTTAAAGTAATGTAAAAAATTCTGGCAGATTGTCATCTTATGTTCATCGAATAAACTCTAAGTTATTCAAGATTCATGTTCTTCAATCAAGAACCCAATACGATTCCATCTTTATTTGTCTTAAAAATCAAATTTTGAAATGTAATCTAATTCCAGCAATCATAAATGGTTTTACTTCAACAATTGATCATCTAAACTACACATGATATTGATTTCATCATATCCCCCTTTACATGTGAGAACCATTCCCAAAATTTCTTTTGTTCAATACCTACAATGATATGAACATGAATACACCTCAATTTGATTTAAATCAAATTAATTACTTGCCTTTGAATGTTCGTAGGGTTTTACTTCTCTCGTGTGTGTGTTGGTTTGATGTTAGAATTCTTGAATCTCCTACCAAATTAGTCTCTTCTAGCTTTCTCCTTTGATTTATCTTCTTCCTCTCTCACTTCTCTCTTAGGGTTTTGAATAAATGTTATGGCTGCCTCACATCTCTAACCCTTATATTTTAATTCACTAATCCCGAAATTAGGTTATTAGCCTACATTTAAATGATCTAAATACCCCTACGTGAGCCCCGGCTAGTCTAAAAAGCCCACGAAACCCAATTACTACCCCCAGATATATAATTCTGACTATTTCGACCTATTCCGGATCAACCGTGTACTCGAAATCACCATTCGGTCACTAAACTTAATTATACTATTTCATTGAAAAAATAGCCCGCACAAATGCCCCGGTTGCGATACCGTTAATCCTCGCCGTTTCCACTCACATACGACGCACTACAATTGACTTAATTAATTTTACTTAAACATGCTAGTAAATTTACCGCATATATATTAGTCTTATTCTCACAGATTAATGTTTACTAATTTCATATTACTTTCCATTTAAACGCTAAAATAAATTACTCAAAATTACGAGGTGTTACACGGATCGATTCGCTCGTGGCCGAATCGATTCGGGCCGAACAGTAAGCATAGATTTGCCTTAAATTAAAATGGATCTTCTTCCCCAATCTCCATTAACAATTTCAAAGCTTTGTAAAACTCAATTTTCATCCACTACGAATTCATAATTGCAGGAATAATTCTATACAGAATTATAGTCATTCTAAACATAATCGTTTCTACAATTCCAGGGTTTGATCATAAAAATCATAACTTGTCTAAACTAACCACAGGCTATAAATTCCATCAAAATTCTCAGGCAAACTTCTAATTGATTCATGGTTTAACTCAGAAACGAAATTGGATCCTAACACTTGGATTCTAACGACATTCCCATTAGTTATTCACAATGTTTTTAATTGCGGTCACGCAACGTGTCGCGTTTTGGCTCCGGAGGACGCGCGCATCGCGTAAGCAATTTGTGCATTTCAATTTTTTTTATTAGAAAAACATATAAAATAACATTTTAAATTGATATTTGTAAAATAATGAACATTTTAATATTTTAAGCTGCAATTTTGTATACAAGTAACATTTAAACTTAAAATAAAATGAAATTTATATAAACAAATAACATTTTAAAATCAAAATTACAAAGCAAATAATATTTTAAGCTGAAATTTATAAATAAGTAACATTTTAAACTGATAATATTTTTCATATGCATTCTTCCACCCATAATCCTTTTTGTTTGCCATTTTGAAACTGAAATATAAAAAATAGAATACATTTTACACTAATTTTTTTTAAAAATATTACATTTTCTGTTGAATTTATTAAAAAAAATTACATTATCTTAGAATTGAAAAAAAGTTAACTTAGATATGAATAAAAAAGTGGGAGTTATTAAAAAAAAGTTAAAAAAAAGTGATTATTTAAAGCTCCCAAATAAAAAAAGTTTAAAAACTAAAAAAAGTTTACTGAGAAATGAAAAAAAAAGTGTTAAAGCTCCCAAACAGGAGTCGGCATCTTGGTATCTTAAAAAAAGTGGGCAGCAGAGTGACCTTCGAATTGGATCGACGACAACATAACTTACAGACAAAAGTGGGCAGCAGAGTGACCTCCGAATTGGATCGGCGGCAGTAGAGTGACCTCCGAACTCAATTAACGATTGGTATGGAGTATTTTTTTTGGGGTGTTTTTTTGACATCTGTTTGTGTGAGGGAATTTTTTTATTTTTATTTATTATTTTTTTATTTTAATAGCCCATAAATTTTTTGAGGGGTCAAGGGTTGGGTTAAACACCTCTTGCGTTTCCTTTTTTTCAAAACGGCAACACTTTTTTTCCAAAGCTCTGATTGTGCAAAGTAGCGCATTTTTGGGTGCAATTGCGCACTTTCGTGTGCCACATCATCAAATAGCATGCGCTATTGGGGTATCCTTTAAAAAAAGCTGTGCTATATAGTGTTTTTCTAGGGCAAAACCACGCAATAGTGTGCAATTAAAAACATTGGTTATTCAATGTCAATTTCGATTTTTTAACTTTTAAAGTAAGATTAATCACAATTAATCAATAATGAGAAACAATTTGAAAGAACCGAGTCGACCTCCAGAACTACTTAGAGCCAGAAATAGATAGGCTTACTCTTTCTTCACTTGAATCATCAAAATTCCAATTTGAAATCAAACGCAGATTGATGTTTTGTTCGAAAAATCCGAGAATCCAGATTTGATTATCGCGTCGTAAGAAAAAAAAGAAGTCTCAATCGTAAATCATTATATAAATCAGTTTCCAACATGTTTACAAATATGAAATCATATGAGAAAAAATGGTTATAAATTAAGAAACACATTATTGAGGGTTTTGCAAGAAAATTCTTTTCTTAGAAGATTATTGAAGACTCCTCTTTGAGATTCTTCTCCTTCTCGTATCTCTAAGCTTGTTAACCTCTCCCAGAATGCTTAAGGTTGCTAGATTTAGTAAAAGTGGATGGCCTAGGGTGGTTTCAATTATAAATAACTTTCTAAATCCCGTATCTCCCCATAAGGCCAAATTTCAGGTCTCTAAAGATCTCCGGGCCCATCGTAGGATGTTTAAAACATGTAAACGAGCATCTAAATTACTCCGGAACCTACTCAAACTAGGTATACATTAAATCACATATATTACTTATACTAATCATGAAGTATAAGCAATTTACGTAGCATGCGCATATAATTATTCTACCAATGCAAACCTATGAAATACAGACATGGATACGGGTGTCGTTTTTGACACGACACAAACACGCTAACATGACAAATCTAAAAAAACTATGACACGACACAACAGAAACACAACGAAAAATAAATATATCAAAAATCACACACACACACACACACACACACACACACACACACACACACACACACACACACACACACACATATATATATATATATATATATATATATATATAGAGAGAGAGAGAGAGAGAGAGAGAGAGAGAGAGAGACGTACGTTTTTGAGGAATCCATTTTAAAGTTCGCTATTCGAGTTTGCATCCGCTCAGTTTTGTGTGTATATATATAGTTGTCAAATTAACACGGTTAATTTTGATAAATAAGTACGACATGCCACGTGGAGTGTTGGATACGTGTCCGCAAAGTGTCGTACGCATGCCAGAGTGTCTGACACGGGTACGTCACCTCTGGAGAAGTGTCCGTGTTTCATAGAATGCAACACATGCATTATAATTTAATCACCTAATCATGCACAATGCAAATATCTTAATATTCCTCGTCATTAATTATTATAATTCTACCAAATTAGGTGTACCAATTAAATAATAAAAATGACATAAAAGTACAGGGTATTACAATATCATACGCATTCAACTGTTTTTCTTTGGGAAGACATTTTTGCCATCGTTTTAAAAGTGGTTGCATAATTTGGATTGTAATTGCTCTGGTTTTCAGGTGAAGTATCTTTTTCATTGTCACCTATTGTTTATTTAATTCATTGTCACCTATTGTTTATTTAACATACATAAATGCTTATATATATATAACACGAAATAATATAATATATATAATACGTAATAATATAAGAGATTATTGTGGAAAGAAATTGATTCTTAGAAAATTATAAATTTTATCAAGGTTCTAAAAAACGCGGGCGTGATCGAGGCGTGGAGGTCAAGCCTTAAGCCTTAGAAGCCTAGGCGGGCTTTAGGGGTAAAAAGGCATGAAAAAGCGTTTAGGCCTTTTTAAATATATTTTAATATTTTTAACCATAACAAGGCTATTAAAAATACTAAAATTGTACATACCTTAAAAATATGTCTGAATATATGCAAATTAAAATACTATTTGATTATTTTGGACGAGATATTGGTCCGGTTTGTAAGAAAGTCTTTAAAAGGCGATATCGTTTCACTAAAATATTTTTGTTTTAAATAAAAAAGTGCACCTTAAGGATTTTATCAAGAATAAGACGTAAAAGACTTAAGGCGGGGTGTTTCTTCCAAGCATCAAGTCTAGGGGCGTCTTTTAGTTAACTGAATTTTATTATATATTAACTACCGTTCTCTGATGGATATGTTGATTTTATGCCTATATGGTTATGATGTGATGACAATACACTATTGTTGGGATTATATTGATTAAGTTATGTTACATCTGTTATACATTTTTCATATATGTATATATAATGATTTGTTGCCCATTTTTCAAAATTAGCAATATGACACACACACACACACACACACACACACATATATATATATTTGTTTATTTTTTAATTTGTTTTACATTCTTAATAAATTAGTACCATTTTCTTACATGTTTCTTAAAAAATTGTTGTAGATTTCTAAATTCTAATAATCCAGTGGTATTTCGTAAAAGAATTACTAGCATTCCTTAAAAAATTTAGTATATTCCTAAGCAAGATATAGGTTCGGAGCATGGAATTGCTCTTGGTGGTGATTATAAAAAAGTTGTTTCCAGTTACCGAAGTAAGGACATTAAGGTCATTAGTGGTGGTATTATCAAATTTAAAGAACACTTGATAAGAGTGAATGATGAGAACATTGCAATAATTTTTAAATAACTTCTATGTAATTTTATATAAAGTTTTATTTGTTATTAGATTGTTTTGCTAACTTACTACTACTAGTCTGACGCGTGTTGGTATAATTAATTAAACAATGCTATGCATATTAAATGATGGGTTTGAGCTTATCTAATTGGTCCATTTTATTGATCTGATTTTTTAAAAAATTCTATATTTTTTTAAAATTTTTTGGGCGCTCTAAATAGCGTATCATTGATATTCGCCTGATATCCCGTCCTAGTTGAAAGTTGGGAGCCCGAGATGTATACCGCGACAGAGATTTTGAACCATGGACCTTATTGCTATTCAAGGTTACGGAGAATGTGGTTGGTAAGGCCCATATTTATTTATTTTCATTCTTTACTTATTCATTGAGAAAGTCAGATATATATAGAATAACAGTTAATTGTATTTCTTGGAGCTTTCATTTTTTAAGATTTTGCGGATCATAGTTATTTCATAGAATTCGGTGGCATTTTACTTGGCATTCCTTGAGGTTTAGGAAGTCATCACTACAGACAAATTCTGTGTCTATATTACATTTTCATGTAGAATTTTGGTTATCAGGATTGTCATTATTCCCATTCAGCAAGCTACCTAAACAAATCTACCGTTAGTTAATTTGGGTCCACTGTCTGCCGGTATTGATTAATTCTTTATGACTAATATTTGCAGCTTCATTGATACAGATGACTTTGAGCTTTATTTGGGGATATAATTGAGGCTGATATCTGGTAGCTTGACCCAGCAAATTGAAGAATCATTGTCTACTGTTAAAGAAAACTATGGTAATGTCAATGTGAGTGATGAAGATGAATATGTTATGGCAATCAAATTTATAGTGGCTTTGAGTTTAATCTTTGTCTTGGTGTACAAATTTGTTGACCCATAGGACCCATAATAATTACTTATTTATTATTTTATATATATAAGCACAAAGAGTCTCTTGTAAGGACTCCTTATCTTACATGTTTTGGTACATACTATTGTTTTTAAAATAGTAAAAAAAAAATTTTTTGATGAAATTTCATGGATACGATTTTGATCTCAATGAGGAGAGCCATCACCCAATTTTTTTTCATAAAAAAATTCATTTAAAAAGTGAGTGAAATGAGGTTATATGCAAAAAATTGTATAAATATGCATTTTCGACCGTTAAAACTTTTGATGATCATCTCCCCCACTTTTTAATTGAATCTTTTGTTGAAAATTTTGGATATGGTCTCCTCACTATGGAGATTATATCCATGAAGTTTCATAAAAAAATTATTTTTTTACTATTTAAAAAAAAGGGTCCGTACGGAGTCCGCACCATAAGAGGTTCGCACCTGAGACGGCCTCTCTCTCTCTCTCTCTCTCTCTATATATATATATATATATATATATATATATATATATATATATATATATATAGGAAGAGGATCACAAGTGGACTAAAAGAATGGACTTTTTAATGGACTTAACAAAAAAGACTAATAACCCACTAGTTTTAATTCCTTGGTGTAATGGGTCCGCGCCAGCGGCCCCCAATAACCGAGACTTATTAGTCTTTTTTGTTAAGTCCATTAAAAAGTCCATTCTTTTGGTCCACTTGTGAACCTCTCCCTATATATATATATATATATATATATATATATATATTTATTTACACGAGTATTTTGGTTATTTTGAGTATTGGCAATTAGCATATGCTGGTATAACTTGTCTCTTTGGTACAAAACACAATTAAAAAAAATAGGCATATAGCATTGAAATAAATTGAGTTCATGATTTAATAGGACGTCATAAATATTTAGCACCCAATCAAGATTGTAGAAACATCAAGAATTTAATGAAATTAAAGAGGCCATTAATTTGATTTCAAATTTGTTGACCCACCTCCTATGAAGCACGGACGCTCTCCCGAAAGCCACGAGTCGCGTGTCGTATCGAAACACTTATTCTGTGCGCGCTCTGACACGTTATCGATACGTTGTGGACACGCTGGGATATGTGATGGTGATCTTGCTTTATTTATGATTTTTAATATTAAAGTGTATTTGAATTTTGTTTTGTATGGTCCATTTTCTTAATTTCATGTTAAGAATGATCTAATAATATATTGTATGGAAAAAATATGTTTCATTTCATTAATATATATATTTAAATATATTATATGTTATACTTATCCTAGCGTGTCATATCCTGGTTTTTGAAAGAATCGCATGTCGCGTGTCACGTGTATTACGAGTCCGTGCTTCATAGCTGACTTCCCAAAAGTGGGTCATAGTTAGGGGTGACAACTTTCGATGTGACATGAAAACATGACATGACCCAGCACGAAATTAACACGGTTTTTGTGATCGGGTCGTGTTCGGGCCAAGATATTTTGGCTTGATAGTAGGTCGTGTTGTATTCGTGCCATAGTTTTTAACATGAAATTAGTCCGAAATTGACTCATTTTGGCCCAATTACAAACCGAATAAGCAACCCAATTTAGCCCGATTGCCGCCCTTGTATAATCAATATATTTCATTCAATATATAATAAAAAAATAGATTATGTAATTTTAGGACTTAAAATAATATTGATTATGGATATAGGACAACAAACATTTTGTTTACATTTTTAGTCCCTATTTTCAAATTAAAGGGACACGTGGCATGTAGTGATTGGTTGACGTTTTATGAATATGGGTCCGCGCCAGCGGCTTTATTCAAAAATAGGGACTAAAACCATAAATAAAATGTTTGCTGTCTTATTTCCAAAATACATATTACAATAGGTCCTAAATTTACAAAACCCCATAAAAAAATTGTATTTACATATAAAAATAAGCTGATAATCGTGTTGGGTAGTGCCCAATTGGCCCGAGATTAATTTATCGTGCTCCTATTGTTTTTTAATGGGTTGTGCCATGTTGTGACAGACCCAAACATGACCCGTTAGTCCCTATATATATATTCAACTTCAAAATTTTAACTGTCAGCATTTTTTATCAACTATTTGCGCAAGGACGCAGTTATTGTTTTACCCACGGCTATATTAAGAGTGTTTGGGTTATAATACGATTACCACCATTCAGTTTGGGCTCTGTGTCAAGGACTCCTTGGTAACTGCTGTTTATACTTTTGAGACATGCATCATATTGTTGCAATATATATACGGTAATTTCTATCATGATTACATAAGTTTGAATGAAATGGATATTTTGACTTAACTTTTTCTCATGTGTGTTTTTATGTATATTTTTTTTTAATCAAAGAATGTAGAAAACTGTTGAATTCCTATATTACTAAATACATATTTAATCCTGATTGTACATTACGTTTATTTATATTTAACACACGTATTTAAGTTTATTTCTGTACCATCTTTATAAACCACTCGGGTCCAAAAATGCTTTTCTAGGTGTGGCTTCCATTGTTGCAATTTTATTTGCAGAATTTGGTGAATGGTTGCGAATTGCGGTTTAAAGATGAGACTGGAGACGACTTTCAGATTGATCTAAATGGTATTGTCTGTATCTTAAATTAAATTAAATTCTGTATTATGTAACCTCGTTAGATTTACTTGCGTTTAATGAATTCTCGGTATTGTGTTGCATGTGAGTACTTAAATAAAAACTCCTTTTAATACCTTAAGCTTAGTTGCACTTAGTTGTGACCTGTTGGTTATTAAACACTAGTTTATTAAGAATTTGATCTCTTAAATTCTTAATGTCCATCATTTATTAAGTTATTTTTTTTTTCAAGCCACTTAATTTTTCTACCCACTGCACCTTTATTAAACCCCTAATGTTGGGTTGTATTTCTATTTACTGACCCCACATGAGGTGTATTGGAAAAAAGTGTTCATATAAAAGAAGAGAGTTTGGGTTTCAATTTCATGTAATTATTTGGGCACAAGGTTCTAAAAGGCGCGAGGCGTAGAGGTCAAGTCTCAAGCCTTAGGAGCCTAGGCGGGCCTAGGCGAAGTCTAGGCGTAAAAAGGCGTTTTTCTTTTTTTATTATTTTAATTATTCCAAGGCTAGTAATATAATAAATTAGTACATCCTTGAATTTTGAAAATATATCCATATGTTTGGTAGCCATCTTTCTCATATTCATGCTCCATAACTAATATGTGTCAACTAATCTTTTGTTTTTTTAAAAGAAGTGTGCCTTAAGCCTTTTACCAAGAATAAGACGTAATAAGGCGTAGGCGATGCGTTTCTCTCAAGCCTCAAGCCTAGGCGGGTCTTTTGGAACAGAGAAATTGGGCATCATCTTACAATCAGAATTTGGGTATACCACTTAAGTAAAGAGGGTTTACTTCAGTTTGTCACTCAAAATCATTGTAGCGTGCGGAAACTTGATTTACATTTCTTGTCGCTTGCTGAGAACATAAGATTATGTTACCAGAAAAAAGCGGTTCAAAATGTCGAGAAATTTTGGTTTAAACACGAATTTAGACAAACACAGATTCGTAGAAGAGATCTAGAGTGCGGAATAGGTCTAGTTCGATGGACTTGTGCGTTAATTGTTATGTCAATAAATAGGATTCTCGTCTTTTTACACTTCATCAAATGAAGTTTAAATAAATTTCTATAATGGGGGTATATAGATAGGAAATATAGGTTAAAAAAAGTTGCCCTTTATTAATCATTGCCTTAATTTAATTTATGGCCAAGATGACGGGTACCATTTACCTTGCTTAGTAACGACTAATCGTCCCCAACAAACACCCAATCGTTGTTTCGATAAAAAAAGTGATGGCGTTCCAAATAGGACATTGGGTGCGGTGGGTCGTGAGGGATCGTGATGGTACCCGTCAACTGCATATAACATCTATCGTCTAGAGACCATGCCCCCCCGAGTTCTGGACCCAATAGAATGTAGCGTCGTATAGCCAATTCTCTTGCCACATTTACCGACCCAAAATTATTTTGAGACAACATTATAAATGGTTGCCATGTGTAATAGAATTGGGAGATCGTCCCTTTAATTGTTCCTGCATTGAACATGCTTTGAGTCTCATTTGCCCTGCAACCAGTGCCCCAATTATGTATCGACCAATGCACCATTCGAGCCCAAACATCAGGTGCATCAACAAATCGGAGAGGAGCAGCTGTATGCAAGTATTCGTACGCCCAATACTAAAACATAAAATAGTTTATTAATAAATAATTTAAAAAATATATAATTAATAAATTAAAATAGTATAGCTTTACCTCCAAAACTTGCCAGAAGCAGTTCAATTACTTCACTTCCTGCCGACTAACAACATCTAAGGCGAAATATATTCTCGCCATTATTGCGGAACCCCAGTCTAATCCCGTTATATTTTCATACTCGTCCAGGTATGTAGCCCAATCTATTAGAATGTGGTTTTTCGTGTTTGGAAAGAAAATAGACCCACAAACGAACATTATAAAAACTCGAGCTATTTATAAAGCGGTAGCTGGGTGATTAGCCATATTAACGTACCAATCAATTAATTACTCTTTCAACGAAACTAAGGGAATATTTCTGTTGTGGATATGGAAATTATTTAGTCCCGAAAAATATGTAGCGAGTGTAGTTTCAACCATTCGATTGATGTATTGAGGAAAGGGAGGGAGTTCGTTTCCCACACCGACTGTAATGACTGCAAAAAAATTATAAAATATAATTATTGTATTAACAATTAAAATGTAATAAACTAAGTGAAGAAATTAAAAATGCAGTAAATAATACGCACCATTTAAATGAACAAAATCTAAAGGCGTAATTCCAAGATCAACGAACGACTAATGAATGGTGTGAGTCTCGGCCGACCATCACGATGCTAGCACCTCGACTAATTTGTTGTCGGAATTTGAGAATCCTTTCGAAAATATCGATGAAAACCTATACATATCGATGCTAGTGCCTCGACTAATTTGTTGTCGGAATTTGGGAATCCTTTCGAAAATATCGATGAAAACCTATACATATCGATATATGCTCTAACGTTCTCGTCCCCCCGAAATTTGAGCATAAATCTCCCAAGCTGAGTGAACGCTACTCCGCATGGTAATAAATTCTTTATCGGAAGAAGCGGTTAGTTCGACAATAGAGCTGGTAACATGGGTCGCGCTGACTTCGTGTAAACGATGACGACCTTGATAGACCTCGTCTTGGTGGGAGGCTTGAGGTTGGTAAATGTCACAAATTGGTTCCGTTCTTTTACGAGCAAAATAACATGACAACCGAATATTCACCTCCATATTTTTTGATGGCCTAAAAGTGCAAAATGAGTTAAGAAAAAATTATAATTTATAATTATAAAAGTATAAATTATAAATTAATGAGAGAAGAATTGAGAAGAGTTGGAAGAAGGTGCGAGTTAAAATGAGTTATAAAATGGGTATTTATAGTAAATGAAAGGGGTTAAAATTATAAATAAAAGGAATATGTTTTCAACGGCTAGTATGCAACGTAGGCCAGGCGCAAGAATTTTGCCCCCTAGCACATACACAAAAATGTTTCCCACCCCACACCCCCTTTTAACGGTTCTGCATTGCATGACTCACCCGTTATCTCATCTCATAAACCTATAAGTTTATGGGATCCAATTGTGGATGACTTATGGGACGTTGAACGAATCCGTTCTAATTTTTACCGGATACAACTCCCATTGTGACTCAAAATCCACGAAACTAAAGGATCCACAGTCGTATTAGAGGACTCATTGTGGATGGCCTAAGGTGGAATTGTTAAATTTCCCCCCCCAACAACACAGTGTAATGCATATGGTTGTCCTTTCGATATGAAAATGATGAATACTTTTATCAATGATATTTTTTGTGTTGAACACGGGTTACTTATTTTGATATCAAATGGATGTATGATTATGTTTCTCTTTTCATCATTGTAGTGAACCTCCCTGTATCCGGTTCTGCCTCTTGGCGGTTGGTTTTATTGAGATATTGAACGTTTTAGCTGATAATTTACCACTATTCCCATAACATTTCCAACTATCACTCGTATAAATATGTTTGTTTTTATTCATTCAGACCTATTATGTACAAAAAAAATGTTTTTTTCCTTGAAAATTAAGAAACTAACGATTTGAATGATTAAGATGGAGTACGTCACTTGAAACTATATAAAGATTCACTTGGACATAAAGATGGACATATTTTAGAGTTTAGATAAAAACAATATTTTTGTTTTTTCCTTACAAGATTGAATTACTCTGGCTTAAGAAGTACCAAATATTAGTTTATTTGATTTGAAATAAAATTAAGTGATTAAAATATGTATTTGCCCGTGAATAATTAAGTGGTAAAATTATCTATGAATGTGACCACTGAATCTTAATTTATTTAAATACATTTATCCAGAGGTTTATTTAGATAAAAAGCATTTTTTTAGACTTCAAATTTAAATTTGAGATTCAAATGAAAAAACACATTGGTTTCATAAAAGATTTTTTAGAATTTCCACTAGGTGAGAATTCTTAAATTAAAATTCTTATTTCTTAAAATATAATTAAATTTGTCACAGTAGATAAAGTAGTTCAATTGGGAAGAATTCTAAAACAATAATGGTAAAGATGCATGATAAAATATCAATCCTTCTATAACATGCTTTAAAAACAACATTTTTCAAAACGATCTTTGATTGTGAATTGTCTTGAAAAGTCTTGCACAATATTTGGAAGTCCCTCTCGAGAGGAGCACTTTAAAATCACATTATTCAAATCGATCATTGATTGTGGATTGGTTTAACAAATGTTTTAGAAGGTTGTTTGATTTAAAATATAGGTTTTTATGGTCTAGTCCTTTAACTGGACATTTTGGACTTTTTAATCGGGTCAAAAAAATTTCAAACGATTAGGGCCATATAAATACCTTTTTGGACATTTCATTCATTTTATTATCATTGGCCTCATTGGCGATTGACAACATTTTCAATAAGTTAGGATCTTCTCTTTCTTCCTTTCGCTTCTGTCAAACAAGTTCGTTCTCTCCAATAACTTAGGATCTTATGATTTCTTTTATCTTTTGTTCAACTAAATTTATTCTCTCAAAGAAATAAGTTATCAATTTGTTCGAAGAAATCAATTCTTTTCGTTTTGTTTAACCTAGATTATCCTTTTCATTAATTCGATTATTTGTAAGTTTATACCTATTATGAAGAAATGTTTTGCATGTTGATCAATTAAAAGAGGTTGATGTATTTCCTTTGCATTAATTCGATTATTTGTAAGTTTACACCTGTTATGAATAAATGTTTTGCATGTCGATCAATTAAAATAGGTTGATGTATTTATTTTCGATTAATCAAATAATTGTAATTGTGTAAATCATGTGCCGCATTAACTCGAATATTGATTGAATGATTTGATTGCGTGCTTTTATAATTTTATTTTAATTTTATATGAATATATTTTGACTTTATGTTTGATTTCGTAACAGGTTATGTATATATATGCTTTAATTGTGTGTTCATGTGTGTGTGTACTTTATGTATATACATGTTCATGTATACACCTCAAAGGATCATTGCAGTAAAGTACATGCAATTTGATATTAAGTAAACGTGAATTTTGAACTTGATTAATTATGATTTTTTCTTTTGACATTAATTTTACATAATCTTAATGTGTGTTTACTTTGTTACTTTTGACTAATTACTTAATAGATTTGTCATGTATTAGATGGGCATATGTTTGTGGGTCCGCGCCAGCGGCATTGACCAATCTTGATATTTTTCAATAGTAAAGTACTTTGTATATACAGGAGCTAAATATTGCAGTATAGTGCACGCAATTTGCTCTAAAGTACACGTGATTTTCTAATGATTAATTTTCATTTATTTTTTGACATTAATTCTTAATAATGTTAATGTGTATTTACTTTGTTACTGTTGACTCATGCTTAGTAGAGTAGTCATGTCTTTGTTGGTCATGTATTTGTTGGTTCGCGCCAGCGGCATTAATTAAACTTGAGCCTTAACAAAATTATTTTTCTATTTTAAATTAATGCAGGTGATGATGGAAAGTTGTCGGATTGCTCGATGTTGTTATGTGGATAATATGGCTTGTACTGAAATTTTTGAAGACACCTCATTAGATTTCATATGCAATGAGTTATGTAGCAGGTTTATTGATTTGAAAGCTGGATCTTTTTTATTGAAGTACGGCTTTGGTGATGAAAGTCGATTCATGTTGGTTTGTGATAAAGTTGTTCACTGTATGTTGCGGTTTCAAGTGATTCTCAAAGATGATTTTATTTGGATATCTGTCTTTGATTCAACAGCTTTGGCGAGTAGTACAATTCATTAACGGGTTGAATACGTATAGAATTCGTGAAACGATTGACCGCAGTTATACAAGTTGTGAGAGGGTTGAATGTAGTGGTATAAGTAGAGAAATTGTAGACTATATGTCATCATCCAATGCGATTGATATTAGTAGTGGAGTTGAAAATGATGTTTATATTGGAGGTGTGGAGCCGAGCACATCAAAAGTTTATCTCTCCAATGATTGGAAGACATATATCAGTCATGAAGAGCAGTGTTTTGAAGGTGGTGTGGTTGAGTTTCGTGATAAGTTGCGAAAGTATGCTGTTAAGGCTGGTTTCAAGTATATATATTTGAAGAATGATAAAACTCGGGTGACAACAGAGTGTTTTAAAAGGAGTATTGAGAATTGCATGTGGCAAGTTGATGCTTCATTATCAACAGTAAATGGTTACTTTTATATAATAAGTCTGAACAATGAGCATACTTATAGGGGTGTATATCGTAGCCCATCAAGCAGAATGATGGACTCCAAATTGGTTTCGACATTGCTTGCTAATGAGCTAAGGGATAAATCATTGTTGAGACCAATTGATGTAGTTAGAGATATGAAGAAGAACTACCGTATTGATATAGGTTATGATCATGCAAGGCATGTCAAAGAGATGGTTGTTGCTAAGTTGCATAGTGATGAGAAAGTTTCCTATGCATTAATCAATGATTATAGGGAAATATTATTACAGTATAATTCAGGATCGCATTGCATTCTTGAAGTCGAACAGGAGAGTAATTTATTTAAAAGAATTTTTGTAATGTTTGCAGGAACCATTGATGGATTTCAGTACTGCAGGCTTGTTTTGTTTCTTGATGGTGCCTTTTTGAAGAACATGTATTGTGGAACGATTTTGTCGGCAACTGCAAGGAATGGGAACAATGGTAAATATAAAACATTGAAGTTTACGTTACAATATTATGCCTTTATTTTGGAATCCTTTGTATGTTCTTTCAACAAAATATAAAGTACACGTCTGACATTCATAAAATACACGTAAACATATACGTGTACTTTGAGGTCTGTTTTTGTTATTTGCATAGAATTCCAAAGTACACACATTAGATAAAACAGTACCCGTGGATTTCTATTCTATGTGACTTGTACTTTGTAATGTCATGCGTGTACTTTAGCATTCCTTGTTTGTTTTGGGCCAAAAGTGCAAAGTACACACATATCATTAGAAAGTACACATGAATTTCTATTCTATGTTACGTGTACTTTGTAATGATATGCATGTACTTTAGGATTCCTTATTTTGTTTAGGCCAACATTGCAAAGTACACGCATATAATTACAAAGTACACGCGAAATCCTGTTAACACTTTATGTGTACTTTATAATGCTTTGCGTGTACTTTGTGATTCTTTATTTGTTATGGTTAAATGAAATAATAAATTACACCCACATATATTAATGTACAAGCATAATATGTTTATACTTTACATTTGTTTTGCCTATCACTACAAATATATTTATTCACTTGTATAGCCTACGTGTTTAATAGTCCACGCCAGCGACACCATTTTTGGAGTTCATTATAGAATTTGTATGTACTGATACATTTCATTATAATTTCAGGCCTTTATCCTCTTGCATATGTAGTTTTTGATTTAGAGACGGAGGATAATTGGATGTGGTTTCTTATTAATTTGCATGATGCACTAGCTCATCAAGATCGAAACATCACATTCATATCCGGTCGAAACAATGGTCTTATTGAAGGTGATCTAAGGTTTTTCCAATGCTTGCACATTCCTACTGTATACATCATTTACAGGGAAATATAAAGAAGAAAATACGAGGGAGTGGTAACTTTCGAAAGAAGCTCTTTCAGGATTTCATGCGTTGTGTATATACTGTAACAGGTGATGAATTTCAGAGGAACATTGATGCCCTGGAGAAGGAAGGTAGAGTTGGTGTCGCTGATTTTCTTGATAATTTGCCTCCGAAGAATTAGTCTTGTGTATATTTCATTGGAAACCGTTATGGTGACATGTCATCAAGTGTTGCAGAATCATTCAACTATTGGATCCTAGAGGAAAGACATTTACCGATAATTAATATGATGGACAAAATGAGGATCAAGATTATGAATTTCAATACAAACAAACTTGCTGAATCTGAAACATGGTCAAATGATTTGTGTCCTCATTTTGATAAATTACTGACTGAAAATTGGAATAAAAGTAGACATTGAAATATTAGCCGCTCAAGTAAACATGTATTCGAAGTTCATTCAGATGTGTGGGTCACGGTTAATTTAGAACAAGGAATTTGCTTTGTAAGAGTTGGCAACTACGATGCTTTCCTTGTTCTCATACTGTTTCCGTTGTACGGAAGATAGGTGGAAGTATTCATGATCATTGTTGATGTAAAAGACTAGATTTGATCTAATTAATTAATCACAGATAAATACGATTAAATAAATGAGACAAGAGATTTTTAAAGTAGTTCAGACTTAATGAAAATGACTTACGTCCACTGTCTTGTATTACTGGGTGTCTTGCCTTAATTTTGATTATGTTCGCTTATGACAGCTTACCCTGCCATGAGGGTATTACAATGTATTTATAGCCCTTGGGCTGTCAATATGAATAGATAATATGCCATTATTAAATAAGCATTCATATCTGTATATTATGAGAATATTTATTGAATCTGTCTTTTCCATTTGATCTGCCTAACCAGTTTCTCGGTACGCTGAGTAGCTCGGTACATTGAACTTACGCCATGTTGGATGACACGTGTCTTCATATAATTAGTCCACATCAGCTGACTAATTTTTATATCAACCGAAGCCCCCAATATTTCACAGTTGAGTTTTGATACGAGAGTGTGGAGCATTTTACCCAAAAGTTGCTTGGGCACACTTTTTGTACGTCTTGATTAATTACAGAACTGCAACACTTGTGAAATTTTCCACTTAGCATAACAGTTTTTAGTGAAAAATGGTAAACTTGTAAATATTTTGAATTTTTGACTCACGCTTGTGTACTTGTGTCTTTTTCCCTTGATTAGCAGCCGAAAACGCAATCGTCGTCATTTGTGAGCATTACTTTTCCCGATTTCCAAAGTAACATATATAAAGGCGGTAAAATCCGATTGTCTTCTACCTTTTGCTATCTTGTTTTCGAACTTCTGTCTTCTCATTTTCTTTTTAAGAATGTTCTTTAAAGTCATCTGCCTTAGCTGATTGCTTAATCTTCTCTAAGAATTTCTTCTTTCCTTATTCTTTCTTTGCTTTAGTCATCATGGTTTATCTTATCGAGTCATTATATGAGTTTGGAGTTGACGTTGGGATTCCTTCCTGAGTTATTTTGGAAGAACCTCATTGCCCTTCTGATTTATTTTCTCTAGCCAAGGGACACTGGTCTCCCTCTATTTTTGTAGCAGAATGTGGTTTTTCTTTTCCGCATAATCCCCCATGTTTGGAATTTTGCCAATATTTTGATATTGTTCTTGCAAAAGTAGCTCCAAATATATGGAAGGTAGTTAATGGCGTACATAGGTTGAATTAAATTCACGAAACTCGTCTAGGGATTCCTGAAATTATGTACTGTTATAAATGGGTCACCAGCGACGCCACCTTTTATTTAAAAACTAGGTTTTCTAACAGAGCTTTAGTGGTCAATCTCCCTGATTCTAATAGGGATTATTTTGAACATGCGGTTGTGATGAAAAATTGGCAACATCCTTCACTAAAAGGGAAAGACATGTACCAAGGTCCCAGATGTCCACCTTATGTCAATGGGATATGTTGTTCTTTATTTTTAAGCTAGCTCTGTTTTTGTTTGATAAAATATTTCACTAACTCTTGCTTTTCCATTTTTTTCCGTAGTTGACACTAAAAGAAAATCCCCAAAAGATAGTGATATTAATATAAAGGATTTGAAGCTCATCTGGGGTTTGCATCAATCAATTATTGGGGAGCACATGAGGTCTGCTTCCTATTTGTTGAGTTATAAGAACACCACGTCCTCTTTTATTGCTCGACCCCTTGCTCCTCCTTTGATGATTGATCTTGAGCAGGCTCCAACACCTTCTTCAATTGTCGAAGAGTCTTCCTCTGATTTGGGCACTTCTATTGCTGACTTGATGACGAAGAAAAGGAGAATGCCTGATCTCTTTACCAAGGTTGTCCCTGGTGCTGATGGGGCAAAGAAGAGAAAATAAGATGTCTCTACTGAGGGTACTAAGTAAAAGGATGTTGCTCCATCTGGGGGAACAGTCATAACTATTAATGAAGTCAACAGGAAACCCCCTGTTGCTCCAAAAGAGGCAGCACCTTTGATTAAATGGGTTGCTATTGTTCGAGAAGAGACAACACCTTTGATTGAGGATCCTGCTCCTTTGAAAAGATTGAGAAGGGGTCTTGCTAAGAAGACCATTGATGTTGCTGCTAATCCTGCTAGGGTTGATATTCATCCTTTAAGAGATGGTCCTCCAGCATTCATTACTCCTGGCTTGGCCAAGAAGTTGATCTTGTCTGGAACTCTTCCTGATCACAGATTTGCTGAGACTTCTACTCCTTGAGGGAAAGTAACTGACTTAGCATCCCAATATCTTGCATCAGTAAGGGTCATTATGCCTGTCATTTTAGTTTTGTTTTCAATTTTTCATATTCTAACTTGAGTTTCTCTTCTGCTTGCAGTTTTTGGTGTATTTCAATAATATCTTGGAGAAGGATGAAGCTATCAAAGCTACTTCCTCTTACAGTGAAGTAGAAGATGCCCTTGCTGGGTTATCAAAATCTTTAGAGGAATCCCGACATAAGTATGAGGATGACAAAACTGCTTGGGAGAATAAAATCCAGTCTGTTGAGACAGCTCAATAAAAGGCTGTAGAGGCTGCCAATGAGGCTGATCTTGCTCGACAACAGGCTATAAATGCTTCCAAGGAGGCAGAGGTGAAATTGAAGGTCGCCGTTTCCAGCTAGGAGGAAGCTGAAGGCAAGCTTGAAGAGGCTGAACGACGTAAGAAAGATCTTGAACAAAAAGTCAAATCTGTTGAAGTTCTTCTTAGGGACAATGCTTCCTCAGAGAGAGCGAAAAGAAAAGCTGCCGTGAAGAAGTCCTTTAACTCTGGCTGGGACAAAGGGTGGAACAAGGCTGTAACTACTGCCTCTACTCAAATGGAGTATGCAAGTTTGAAGTTCTTTAGGGATGGATGGGTTGCAACTTTAAAGGAGTTGAACGTTGCTGAAGATTATGATCTATTTCAGAGACATGTTCACGGCCCTCCTCCTGTTATTGAAGAAGAAAAAGAAGATGAAGCTAGGTCTGATGAATATTCTTTGATGATAGTAGAACAAAAACCTGCTACCACTATCCCTCAATCCTCCGAGCAAGGTCAGTAGACAATAACTTTTATCGAGCAACGCCAGCTGCCCACCGAGTAACCAACCCCTTCTTCAAAATTAACTAAGGATGTTGTAGGGAATAAGGATAAGGTGTAAAGTTATTCAGCAATTTGTTGCTTTTCTCTGTTTTCCCTTTTGTTTTGTACTTTTGGTTGTACCCTCTTCTCTTATGATCAATAAAATGGACTTTGTTATTTATTCTGGATTTCCCCTTTACTATTTAATATAGCTGTGTTGTTGTTGATCTATTTTTACTTTTCCTTGCTAGTTTATTGCCAGGATGTAACTGTTGTCAGCTCATGATACAGAGTTGATAAATAAGTGTACTGATTACTTCAAAGCTGGTCGTGCAGATTTTATTGAAGCACAAATAATTGATATTCTTGGATCTGATGCCTCTGAGCGAGCAATTGATGATTACCAATATTTAAAATGTCTACTTGATTAGGCTGTAGCAAATAATGTGGCTTACTATGAAATGATTGAAGATCTTCAAGGAATGATTGAAGAACTTCAACTTCAACACAAATAAGCCACTGCTCTTCTGTATGAAGGTTATGAAAAGAAGTACCAACAGTTGAGCGTTAATCGGGGTTACGACAAATTTATCTCGGACCATAATAAGAGAGAGAGTGTGCTAAATATTGAGATTGAAGATCACAGAAACATTTCTATGTTACTGGAGGAAGAAAATATTACTTTGAGAGAAGAACTGAGACAACTAAAATCGACTTCTTCCTTTGTAGCTATGATCCCGATCAATGATGTAGGTTTTTCCTTTTTGGAGACTGAAAATGCTTCATTGAGAGAAGAATTGGAAGCTTTGAAAAGAGATAGATCTGCATCCTCTTCCCGGGGTAGAGCTAGATCTGGTCGGAGTATCCTTGAAGAGACTAGAACTCAACAAGCTTTAGAAAATCAAGCTGCTCAACTGAAGGCGAAAAATCAAGCTCTGACTGAGATGTCCCAGACAATTCAAACTCTTATCGAGCAAGTTTCCAAACAGAGTTCTGCGTTGAAGAGTAAAGAAAACTTGGTGAAGAGTCTTCATCAACATGTTGAACGATTGACTTATCAGTTTCACAAGCAACCCAGAGAATTCTGGTTGGAAGGATACAATGAAGCTTTATCCCATCTTGATGCCAGGTTGAAATAATCAAACAATGAGGGGTATAAATATGGATGGATGAATGCTCTAACTGTGATGAAAGTTGAGCAAGGAACAAAACTGTGGGATTGGTGTGATCTTGGATTTCTTGACCTACCAGTACCTCCTTTTAAACTATATGTTAACTGGATTCTAGTTAGTTCCATTCCTCAGTGTTTGATTTCCAAATACCTTGGTGATTACAATCTTCATGAATATTTTGAGATATCCTGACCTCCACATTTTCTTGACCGACCAAGTACGAGCAACACCAGAATGTTGCAAGATTTGAACTTTATCAACTATTCTTTTGCTTTAGATGATCCTCCAGTTGGAATGAATCCTGTATCTAAATCTTAAGGAAAGAAACCAGCAGAATAGGCTATTTGTATTTCGTTAGTGATTGTTAAAAATCATCTTTTTGTAATTTTGTTTCCCTGGAAATAAATTAATTGTATGATGTTTATCTTATCAATCTTTGTTTATAACATGAGATAAACTATAATAATGCTGTACTTGTCAATTACTAGCTATATATATATATATTTGAATGGGGAGTTTGCCTTATGTTGATTTGATTGCCTAGACAAATGAACTTTTGTCCCATGTGTTTGCCTAGTTGTAGTGACTTATCACCCATAAATGCCTAAGCAATGGAATTATTTTTATCCCATGTTTCTGCTTAGTTGTAACAATTATTTAAGTAAATAATTGCCCTGGTGCCTAGGCAGTAGATATTTTTCCCATCTTCTTGCCTAGTTCAAATGCCACTTGGGTCACCCATCATCAAACAGGCCTTGCCTTGCTCGAATTTTTTACCAACATTATTGGATGTCGACCAACTTTGAGTTGGTGGTATTCATATCGACCAACTTTTAGTTGGTGATTGCTGATGCCGACCAACTTTTATGGTGTTTGTGCTGATGCCGACCAACGTTGTTGGTGTTATTGCTGATGCCGACCAACATTTAGTTGATAGAAAAAAGTCTTTTGTTGCTCCAAAGTAAAGTGTAGTGTGTAGCATTAGTACTAAAAAAAACAATAAAACAAACAGATGGGGAAATCATCATTTTCATTCATACTGAAACAACTGAGTACATGTATAGTTACATTACTGGTAGTATTTTCACAGGTGCTCTTCATTCCAAGCTTTTTTGAATTCCTCCCCTTTAAGAGTCTTTATTCTGTAGGTGCCAGGTCGAACAACAGCTATGACATGATAGGGCCCGTGCCAGTTGGCTTCCAACTTATTGTGTTTTTGAATTACTTTCTTGAGCACGTAATCTCCTTCCTTGAGATCACATTTCTTGACCCTTTTATTATAGAACATGGCAGTCCTTTGATGATAAGATGAATCTCGGATTGCTGCTTCGTCTCTGACTTCTTCGAGCATATCCAAGTCCAAGCGCCTCATCAAATTACTTACTGGGGAATTGAAATTAATCATCCTATGAGTAGGTAATCCTAATTCAACAGGTTTGATGACTTCACTCCCAAAAGCCAACATGTAAGGAGATTCCCCAGTTGCTGCTCGGGGAGTTGTTCGGTAAGCCCATAACACTGAGTGTAACTCGTTGATCTAATTTCCTTTAGCATCATCCAATCTCTTCTTTAACCCAGTCAGTAGAGTTCTGTTTGTCACCTCTGTTTGTTCATTACTTTGGGGATGACCTGGAGCAGAATGGATTTTTTGAATATTGGACTGTAGACAGTATGCTGCGAACTCATCATTATCAAATTGGGTATCGTGATCGATGATAAAATCATGGGGCAGACTAAATCTACAAATAATATTCTTCCAGATGAATTGATAGACCCTTTCATAGGCCATATCGATGAGAGGTTCAACTTCCACAAATTTTATGAAATAATCAACAGCGACCACCAAATATTTGAATCGTCCTCTTCTAGTTGGCAGAGGTCTAACCAAATCTATTCTCCACATACCGAATGGTCAAGGTCAAGTGATTGGTGTTAGCAGTGCAGAGGAGTTCTTTGTATAGTTGAGAATCGCTGACACTTGTCGCATTTCTTGGCATAAGATGTACAATCAGTGCGCATTGTTGGCCAATAGTACCCCTGTGTATTTATTCTCTGTAAAAGAGTTCTACCTGCTGCGTGAGCTCCATAAGATCCTTCATGAATTTTCTCTATGAGATCTTTAAATCTGTTGGGTGAACACATCTTTGCAGACCAGCTATCACACCTCTTCTGTATAGAACTCCATCGTTTAAGACAAATCTGACAGCCGTATACTTCAACCTCTTGGCTGCCAGTTGGTCGGTTGGTAAAGTACCTTCTTCGATATAAGCTCTGATGGGATCCATCCAGGAGGGTCCCATATCCAAAGTGATAAAATTCACCATCAAATCTTCATCAATACTTCTGCTTGCAAGCATCTCAATGGGAATTGTTCTTCGTAGCTCGGTGTGCATAGTTGAAGCTAACCGAGTAAGTGCATATGCCCTTGCATTCTCCAGTCTTGGTATTCTAATCACCTGGACAACAGCCAAATTGGATACAATCTCCATAACTTTAGTTAAAAACCTCGACATGAACTCCCCTTTTACAACGTAAAGTCTTAGCATCTGATTTACCACTAGTTGTGAATCACTGAACACCACAACTTGTGCTGCATTCAATGATTTAGCTAAGTTGAGGCCCACAATTACAGCTTCATACTCAACTTCATTATTGGAAGCTTGGAAACGCAAAGCATATTCTATATCTATCTCATCTGGACTGTTGAGAAGAACTCCAGCTCCGCTACTTGTTACACACGAAGATCCATCGACATATAAATTCCATATTGGGATAATATCATCAAACGCCTGGTCTGACAAAATCCCTTGATGAAATATCTTGTTCTTCCTCTCTTCATACTTCTTTTTCAACTCTTTCACCTTACTAGAGGATTCTGTTTGATCGGTGGTCATCCCTTCTGGCAATTCTGCTGCTAGGAGTTGCTCGGGGATATTTTTTGTTAGTCCTCTAGTATCCTGGAGTTTCTCTGCATTAGGCCCTATTGATCGGGGACATCTGGGTAAGTAAATTCAGCAATGAAATCCGCCACTGCCTGCCCTTTGAGAGAGGATCTTGGTTCATAGATAATATCGTACTCTCCTAACTCCACTGCCTAATACATCAATCTTCCAGACTTTTTTGGCTTATATAAAGCCTTTCTGAGTGGCATGTCAGTATACACCACTATTGTATGGGCTTGAAAATATGGTTTCATCCTCCTACTTGCCTAAATCAACGCCAATGCTAACTTCTCCAGTTTTGGATACCTGATCTCTACTCCTTTGAATGCCTTGCTCGTATAATAAATTGGTTTTCGGACTTCGCTTTCTAGTCTTATCAAAGCTGAACTGACTTCACTTTCTAAAACAGCCAAGTACAAGTATAATTTTTCTCCTACCACTGGCCGAGATAATAAATGAGGTGTCCCCCAATATCTTTTCAACTCTAAGAATGCCTTCTCACATTCGTCATTCCACTCAAAGGTCTTTTTGAGCACTTTGAAGAATGGAATACATCTATCAGTTACTCGGTAGACGAATTTGTTGAGAGCTGCAACACGCCCCGTAAGGCTTTACACTTCCTTTTTGGTGGTTGGAGATTGTAATTCCAACAATGCTTTTATTTTGTCAGGATTTTCTTCAATACCTCTTTGATTCACAATATACCATAGGAACATGCCTTCTTCTATGCCAAAATGCACTTGGTCGGGTTCAGCTTCATCTGGTATTTCTCCAATTGATCAATTGTTTGACTCAAATCAGCTATATGGTCAGCATCCTTCTTTCTTTTGGTCAACATGTCATCGACATATACCTCTATATTTTTGCCAATCTGCTCTGCAAACACCTTGTTCATTAGCCGCTGATAAGTAGCACCTGCATTTTTAAGACCAAAAGGCATAGCATTGTAACAATAGTTTCCTCGTGGAGTAATGAAAGAGGTACTTTCCCTGTCTTTTGACTTCATTTTAATATGATTGTATTTGGAGTAGGCATCTATGAAGCTTAACAATTCATGCCCCGAAGTTGCATCTACCAGCTGATCTATCTTGGGCAGAGGGAAATGATCTTTTGGGCAAGATTTATTTAGGTATGTGAAGTCCACACACATTCTCCATTTGTTGTTGTTCTTCTTTACCATCACAACATTAGCCAACCAATCAGGATATTTGACGTCTTCAAGGAAAGAAGCCTTTTGCAACTTTCCACTTCCTCCTGAATAGCCCGATGCTTCTCCGGACTAAAGGCTCTTCTTCGTTGCTTTACTGGTTTGATCTCTTTATTGACATTGAGCTCGTGACATAGGAAGGCTGGGTCTATTCACGACATATCTTCATGACTCCACACGAAGGCTTGTTTTCTATGTTTCAGAAACGCCACCTACTCTTGCTTCAATATCGGATCAAGTGAAGAACCAATCTGAAATATTCTTTCTGGTCATTCATCATGCAAAATAATGCTTTCCGTTGCCTCCATGACCTGGACTTTAACGAGTTTCGTTTCATCTCTTGGGTCTAAGGTTTCAATCTCAGACTCATCGGATTCATCCACTTTATAAGTGGTTGTTTTCTTTCTAGCATTCTCCAATTATTCTTGCTCGGTAGACGAGTAGTAGCATTCCCGAGCTACTTTTTGATCGCCCTTCACAATTCCCACCCCAAAGTTGGTCGGGAACTTTAAACACTGATGCACAGTGGATGGAACTGCTTCAAATTTTTTCAAGCCTACTCTCCCCATGATTATATTGTAAGCTGATTGGACATTCTTATCCATTACAAAAAAACGCACCTTCTCTGATCTATAAGCAGGCCAGGTACCTATCAATATGTTTAACTTGATCGTCCCAAGTGGGAAAACTTTTTCTCCAGAGAACCCAATGAGGGGCCTGTGATAAGGCTCCAACTAACCAAGTTTCAAGTTCAAACTATCCACCAGCACTCTTGAAATGATCATGTCCTTCATCCTCATTTTGATTACTAGAGGATCATCATGAGGATACAAAACGCCTTGCAGATCATTTTTAGAAAAAACCAATGACCAGCTTCTCTTTGTTAACCTTCCTTTGGCGATCTTCTTTTGCCAAATTTATAATTGATCCTCATTGAGGTAAGCTTTTCTTTTCGCGGTATGATCACCCCCTCCTGCATCTCCTCTTGTAATCATGTTACAATCGAATGAACCAAAACGAATTGAAAATACCTCACGCTCAGGCTGTTTTGGCTTTTTTGGGAGATCGGGGTCATCTTCAGGGTCATCTTTATGGTCCCTTTTCTTATCGTCTCTTGGTCGACAAGGAGATTTGGACCTCTGCCGAGCTCTATTATTGGTCTTCCCACCATTCTGGCGATCAACATACCTGTTCGACTTTCCTCATCTGATGAGTGCCTCTATCTCATTTTGGAGAGCTACACAGTGCTTGGTCGTGTGACCATAATCTTTATGGAACGCACAATACTTAGATTTATCCCTTCTTTCAGGGTCTGATCTCATTTTTTTTGGCCAATTTAGTTCCTCGCTGTTCTTGATTTCCTCCAGAACGTGGTTTATATCTACCTTTAAGGGAGTATAATTTGTATACTTTCTCAAGTGTTCCAAAGTTTCTTTCCCTTTTGACTGTTTTCTCCCACCGTTATGCTTGTGATCTTTCCTCTATGACTTACCGTCAGCTTTAGTTTCTGCCTTTGCCTCACCATGCTTCTTTGCAGTTATAGCTTCTTCGGCGTTCATAATTTTAGTTGCTTTAGCCAACAATTCATCCATGGATTTGGGGGGATCCTTGGCTAGGGTGTAGTACAGTTTATCTGGTAAAAGACCACTCATGAGAGTTGTAATGGCTATCTTCTCCTCATAGTCAATGACTTCCAGTTTCTCGTTGTTGAAATGAGTGATATAGTCTCTAGTGCTTTCTCCTATTTTTTTGCCTTACACTCAACAGATGTGTTGCTCTTTTCACTTGCTTTGCACCAAAATAGAAATTTCCTATAATGAGCTCAGCCAATTGATGGAAGGTTGCTATCTGCCCTCAGGGAAGGCTGTTGTACCATATCTGAGCAGATCCGGTGATGGTTTCAGAGATATCCCTGCACCTTATTTCATCAGGGACTGCATAAATATCTCTTGCAACTTGGTATTGTTTGATGAGGAGAACATGATAAGTTTTTCCATCGTACTTCGGCGTGACCACATGAGACTTGAACTTTGATGGTGTGGGGAAATACACAATTTCTCGCACGAATGGAGATCCTTTGATAAATGTTCGTTGGAGAGTATTTTTGGCCTTGGACATCTCCCCTAACCTGTTTTTAAATCTCTGAATAGATCCTTTCCATGCATCATTTCTAGCCTCTTACTTATTTGTGTTTACTCGAGAACAGATCGCGCAGAGTTCTCCTCTTGGGATCTCTCTATGTGAGCTGCAGGTCTAGAATTTGGATGTGATTGGGCTGAGCCTTCCCTCAAGTCATTTGGTTTGAGAAGAGTTTCTCCCTTCGACTGATTGGGCTGAGCCTTCCCTCAAGTCATTTGGTCCTTGAGAATTTCTCGACGCAATCCGAGGAGGATTTCTGTTCCTCCTAGGGCCCAAACAGTCGAAGGGAGAAACTCTTCTCAGCCTTTCTAGAGCGCTTGTTCATTCTGGAATTAGAGTGATATTTTCTTGAGAATCCAAAATTATTATCGGAGAAGTTAAACGAGGGTGATAAGATGGATCACTTGAATTCCCAAAATAATGGAGTTTAGTGCGTCTGGATCATGAAGACGGTGGACGCATGCTTTGTCCTCTTCGTACTTCTGCTGGGACTCCTTCAATGACTTTGACAACCCAGTAAGGGCTTCCTCTACTCCACTGGATGAGGTTGAAGCCTTTATGGCTTCATCCTTTTCCATGATATTATCGAAGTACACTAAAAACTGTAATAAGAAGAAAGGCACGAATCAGAGCATGAACACGACAATGAAAAATTAGAAAAATAAGTATAATGACCATTTACTGATGCAAGAAGTTAAGCTGCCACATCGACAACCTTATCTCGAGGAGTTGAAGTTTCAGCAGCTTGGCAATCGGGGAGAGTCCCCGACTTGATCAATTTCTTGGCCAATCCAGGGGTAAGGACAACTGGAGAACAAGACCTCAGTGAAGAAATCCCAACTCCAGTAGGTTGGGCAACAGTATCTACAGGCCTCTCAGCAAGACCCCTCCTCAATCTCCTCAAAGGAGCACCATCAATCACATGTACTGCCTCTTCTTCAATCAAAGGTGCTGCCTTTTTTGGGACAACAACTTCAATCAAATATGCTACCTCATTAGGGGCAATAGGGGTCTTCTTGCTCATATCTTTGGCAGGAGCAATCCCTTCAGCTGGGGCATCTCTTTTGTTCTTCTTTGCCTCCTCAGTTCCAGGAGCAGACTTGGCAAAAAACTCATGAACCTTCCTCTTCTTCATCAGATCAGCAATAGATGTACCCAAATCAGAAGAAGATTCTTCTACGCTTGCTCGAGATGCTGGTACTTGATCAAGATCAATTACCACAGGAGGGGCAAGAGGACAAGAAATAAAAGATGAAGTGGTGTTCTTATATCTCAGCAAATAAGAAGCAGACCTCACGTGCTCCACATTAACGGACTTATGCAAATCCCAGATAAGTGTCAAATTTTTTATATTTATGTCACTCTCTTTTGGAGGTTTCCTTTTACTGTCAACTGCAATAAACAAAAAATAAGTGTCAGTCACGCATTTCATCAAGCATAAATAAAGCTAAATTGAAAATACTAAAAACAACCTATCCCATTGTCATAAAGTGGACATCTGGGACCTTGATACACATCTTTTCCTTTTAATGGGGGGTGTTGCCAATTTTTCATCACAACCCCATGATCAAAATAGTCCCTATTAGCATCGGAGAGATTGAATACTAAAGCTCTATTCGAAAACCTAGTTTTTAAATAAAAAGTAGTATCACTGGTAACCCATTTATAACAATACATTATTTCAGGAATTCCTAAGCGAGTTCCATGAATTTGGTTCAACCTATGTACGCCATTAACTACCCTCCATGTATTTGGAGCTACTCTTGCAGGAACAATATCGAAATATTGGCAAAACTCCAAACACAAGGGATTAGGCAGAAAAGAAAAACCACATCCCGCTACAAAATGGAGGGAAACCAGTGTCCCCCAGCTAAAGAAAATAAATCAGAAGGGCAAGGAGATTCCGCTAGAATAACCCAGAAGGGAATTCCAAAATCAGCCCGAAACTTATCTAAGGATTCAATAAGATAAACCATGATGACTAAAGCAAAGAAAGAAGAAGGAAGAAGTTCTTATAGAAAACTCAGAAATCTGCTAAGGCGGATGACATAAAGAACGAAAGTACAAGGATAGAGTGAGAAGACAAAGAGTTTAGAAGTCTATAAGTGAAAAGTAGAATATGATTTGATTCTATCGCTTTTAAATGCCCTGCATCGAGAAGCGAAGAAAGAAATGATTACTAGAAAAGACGATTGCATTTACGGCGGCTAAATGATGGAAAAGACGCAAATACCTAAGCGTCTGTCGAAGATTCAAAATATTTACGAGTTTGCCATTTCGCGCTCAAAATCATTAAATGTCACAAGTGTTTGAGATCTAAAATCTAACAAGACTGGGTAGTTGTTCCCGAGCAACTTCTGAGCATAATGTTCCACACTCTCATATTCAACCTCAACTATGAAACATTGGGGGCTTCTGTTGATACAAAAATTAGTTAGCTGACGTGGACCAATTATAGGATGACACGTGTCATCCTATGTGGAAAAAGCATATATTCACCGAATAACTTATAATGCCGAGATACTCATCAACCCGAGCTACTTAACATACCGAGCTACTCATCATGCCGAACTACTCAACGTACCGAGCATCTAGCCAGGAAGATCAAACGATAATTACGGATTCAATGAACATCAGATTCAATGAACGTTCTTATTATGTACAGATGTATATGTCTATTAAATAACGACATATCGTCTATTCATACTGACAGGGCAAGGGCTATAAATACATTGAAATACCCTCCATAACAGGGTAATTGATCACTTGCGATCATTATCGAGATTAAGGAAAAACACCCAGCAATACAAAATAGTGGACGTAGGCCATTTTCATAAGGCTGAACCACTTTAAAAATCCTTTGTCTTATTTCTTATTTCATATTTATTTGTGATTAATTAATTAGATCAAGTCTAGTTTTTTACATCAACAAATTGGCGCCATCTGTGGGAATGACTATACGTAGCGTTTTTCACTAAAACATTCATCATACATGGCTGAGATCCCAGAATCTAGTAAAAGGAACAATGACGGAGTTCCTCCTAACCCATCTGCTCCTCCAACTGTCAATGACCTCACTAGAATAGTGGCTAGCTTATCCAGGGGACAAACAGCTATGCAGAAAACCATGCGACAACTCATTGAAACTATTCAAAATGTAACACCTGCCCAGTCAGGCCAGCGAAGCATTCATAGAAATACTTACTTGCCATCTGCGAGATCCAGATGTACTCTGTTCCCTCCTGTTTCTCAATCTAGACATACTGAACCTCATCCTATTGATAGGTCTAACAATCCCTCTTACTAGCCTGGTCGGACATCTCCTATAAGAGTTATGGACTCTCAAGAAAATGTTACTCTCACTCCAGAACGAACAAGTGCCCTGGAGAGGTTGAGTAGAATCTCCCCCTTTGATCATTTGGGACCTAAGAGGAATAGAAATCCTCCTCGGATTGCATCGAGAAATTCTCAACGACCAAATGATTTAAGGGAAGGTTATGTCCAATCACGCCCTGTAGCTCGCACAGAAAGATCCCAAGAGGAGCAGTCAGCGCGATCTGTTGCTCGGGAAAATAGATCAAAGGTCGAAAATAACGCATGGAAAGGATCTATTCAGAGGTTGGAAGATAGGTTAAGGGAAATGGCTAAGGCCAGAAACCTTCTCCAAAGAACCTTTGTCAAAAGATCACCCTTCGTACAAGCAATTGTGGATTTTTCCACACCATTGAAGTTTAAAGCTCCTATAGTTACTCCGAAGTACGATGGAAAAAATGATCCTGTCCTCCACATAGAGCAGTACCAAGCTACTGCCGATATCTATGCAGTTCCTGATGAGATAAGGTGCAGAGCATTCTTAGGAATTATCACTGGGTCAGCTCAAATATGGTACAACAACCTTCTTCGGGGATAAATTGCTACTTTCCATCAACTGGCATAGCTCTTTATAGGAAATTTTTATTTTGGTGTGAAGCCAGTCAAGAGGGTAGCACATCTGTTGAGTGTAAGGCAAAAAGCAGGAGAAAGCACCTGAGATTACATCACTCGTTTTAATAACGAGAAGCTAGAGGTAATCGATTATGAAGAGAAGATAACCATCAAAGTTCTAATGAGTGGTCTTTTACCAAAAAAGTTGTATTATACTTTGGCCAAAGATCCCCCCAAATCCATGGAAGAGTTGATGGCAAAAGCAGCCAAGATCATGAATGTCGAAGATGCCATGGCTGCAAAGAAGAATGCTGATACAAAAGTAGAGACTAAAATTGAAGGTAAATCTGAGAGGAAAGATCAAAAGCATAATGGGGGAAATAAGCAATCGAAAGGCAAAGAGACGATAGAACACTTGAGGAAGTATGGGAATTATACTCCCTTAAAGGTGGATATAAACCATATTCTGGAGGAGATCAAGAACATCGAAGAAGAAATTGGCCAGAGAAACTGAGGATCGCCCCTGAAAAGAGGGATAAGCCCAAATATTGTGACTTCCATAGAGATCACGGCCACACGACCAAGCGTTGCATAGCTTTCCAAAATGAGATTGAGGCACTCATTAGACAAGGAAAATTGAGCAGGTTTGTTGATCACCAGAATGATGGGAAGACCAACGAAAGAGCAAGGCAAAGGTATAAATATCCTCGTCGAGAAAGAGATGACAAGAAGAGGGACCATGAAGATGATCCGGAGGATGAACCCGACCTCCCTAAAAAGCCAAGGCAACCAGAGCACGAGGTATTTTCAATCCATTTTGGTTCATTCGAATGTAATATGATTACAGGTGGAGATGCAGGAGGTCAGGATCATACTGCTGAAAGAAAAGCTTACCTCAATGAGGCCCAACCTTGTTTCTCTATACAACGAATAGATCTGGCGGAAGAGGATCGTCCGAGAAAGGTTAACAAGGATAAACTGGTCATCGGTTTTTCTAAAAGTGATCTGGAAGGTGTCTTCTATCCTCATGACGACCCCTTGGTGATCAAGATGAGGATGAAAGATGTGATCATCTCGAGAGTATTGGTAGATAATCGTAGCTCAGTAGACATCATGTTCTACCCTTGCTTTGACAGTTTAAACTTGAAACTAGCCCAGTTGGAGCCATATCACAGGCCCCTCCTCGATTTATTGGCGAAAAAGTCTTTCCACGACGATAAAGTTGGACATGCTTATTGGTACCTGACCTGCTTACAGAACATAAAAAGTATGCTTTTTTGTAATGGATAAAAAAGTCCAATCAGCCTACAACATAATCATGGGAAGGGTAGGCCTGAAAAAGTTCGAAGCAGTGCCATCCACAGGGTGACCAGAAAGTAGCTCTGGAATGCTACTATTCATCTGTCGAACAAGAAGAGTTGGAAGAAGCCAAGAAAAAGACCACCACTTACCAAGTAGATGAGTCTGAAGATGCAAAGATTGAGACATTGGACCCCAGAGATGAATCAGAGCTCGTGAAGGGTCAGGTCATGAAATCTACAAAGAACTTTATTCTGGACGATAACTCAAATTGGCGCTTCACTGGATCCGTCAATAAAGCAGGAGTTAGTGGAATTTTTTAAGCATAAAAAGTAAGCTTTTGCATAGAGTCATGAAGATATTCTGGGGATAGACCCAACCTTCCTGTGCCACGAACTCAATGTTAATAAGGAGATCAAACCGGTGAAACAACGAAGAAGGGTCTTCAGCCCAGAGAAGAACCAAGCTATTCAGGAGGAAGTCGAGAAACTACAAAAGGCCTCTTTTATTGAGGATGTGAAATATCTTGATTGGTTAGCCAATGTGGTGATGGTAAAAAAGAATAATAATAAAAGGAGGATGTGCGTAGATTTCACAAATCTCAATAAAGCCTGCTCAAAAGATCACTTCCCCTTACCTCAAATAGATCAGCTGGTAGATGCCACTTCGGGGCATGAATTATTGAGCTTCATGGATGCTTCTTCCGGCTACAACCAGATTAAGATGAAACCAGAAGACAGGGAGAATACTTCTTTTATTACCCCAAGGGGAACATACTGCTACAATGTTATGCCTTTCAGACTTAAAAATGCAGGTGCTACGTACCAGCGGCTGATGAATAAGGTGTTCGCTGAGCAAATCGGCAAAAACATGGAGGTTTACGTCGACGACATGCTGACTAAGAGCAAGAAAGCTACCGACCACCTAGTTGACTTGGGCCAAACTTTTGACCAGCTGGAGAAATATCAGTTGAAGCTGAACCCGACTAAGTGCATATTTGGTGTATGAGAAGGCATGTTCCTTGGGTATATTTTGAATCAGCGAGGCATTGAGGAAAATCTCGAGAAGATTAAATCTTTGATGGAACTACGATCTCCAACTACGAAGAAGGAGGTGCAAAGCCTCACGGGGCGTGTTGCAGCTCTTAACAGGTTTGTCTCACGAGCAACGAACAAATGTCTCCCATTCTTCAAGACACTCAGAAAAACTTTCGAGTGGAATGATGAGTGTGAGAAGGCATTTCAAGAGTTGAAGAGATATTTGGGGACACCTCCCTTGCTGTCCAGGCCGGTAATGGGAGAAAAATTATACTTGTATTTGGCGATCTCAAAAAGTGCGATCAGTTCAACGTTGATATGAGTAGAGGACGGAGTGCAAAAATCGGTGTATTATACAAGAAAAGCATTTCGAGGGGCAGAGATTAGATATCCAAGGTTGGATAAGCTGGCATTAGCATTGATCGAGGCGAGCAGGAGGATGAAATCATACTTCCAGGCCCATACCATAGTGGTATACACTGATATGCCACTCAGACAAGCTTTGCACAAACCTGAAATATTCGAAAGACTAATGTATTGGGCAGTGGAAATAGGTGAGTATGATATTGTTTACGAGCCAAGGTCTTCACTCAAAGGGTAGGCAGTTGTAGATTTCATTGCTGAGTTCACTTATCCAGATACCTTCGACTAACAGGGGTCATCAAAGACTGTCCCCGATCAACCCCCATCAGCAGATTTGCCAGAGGGGATAGTGACTGATTAATAAGAATCCTCTGATAACAGCCCAGTGTTGAGAGATGATAAAAGGAAGTACTAAATATTCCATCAGGGAAGTTTGTCAGACCAAGAGTTTGATAATTGTATACCTGTATGGAATTTGTATGTTGATGGCTCTTCGTGTGCCACAGGCAGCGAAGCCGAAATAATTCTTAACAGTCTAGATGGATTGGATATAGAATATGCTCTGCGTTTCCAGTTCAAAGCTTCCAATAATGAAGCTGAATATAAAGCTATGGTTGCGGGCCTCAGTTTAGCCAAAACGCTAAATGCAGAGCAAGTTACGGTGTTTAGTGATTCACAACTAATCGTAAATCAGATTCTTGGGTTATATGCAGTGAAGCGAGACTTCATGTCTAGGTATCACGCCAAAGCTATGGAGATTGTATCCAATTTTGTAGCAATCCAAATGATTAGAATACCAAGATTGGAGAATGCGAGGGCTGACGCACTAGCTCGGTTAGCCTCAGCTACTCGCACCTAGCTACGAAGAACGATTTCTATTGAGATACTGGTAGACCGGAGCATTAATGAAGATTTGATAGTGAGATTCATCACTTTGGACATAGGACCTTCCTGGATGGATCCTATCAGGGCGTATATCGCAGAAGGAATTTTACCAACGGACCAACTGCAGCCAAGAGGCAAAAGTTTAAAGCTGCTCGGTATGTATTGAACAATGGAGTTTTGTATAGAAGGGGTATAATAACAAGTCTACAGAGATGTGTGCATCCATCAGAAGTTAAATATCTGATAGAAGAAATTCACGAAGGCTCTTATGGAGCTCATGTAGCAGGTCGAACTCTCATGCGAAGGATAACGATGTAGGGATACTATTGGCCAACGTGAGAGCTGACTGTATTGCTTATGCCAAGAAATGCGACAAGTTTCAACAGTTCTCTACCATCCGAAGAGCTCCCCATGAATTGTTAACACCTATTACCTCACCATGGACATTCGCTATATGGGGAATAAACTTGATCGGGCCTCTGCCGACTTCCAAAGGATGATTCAAATATTTAGCAGTCGTTGTTGATTATTTCACCAAATGGGTGGAAGTTGAACCTCTCATTGACATGGAGTATAAAAGGGTTTACCAGTTTATTTGGAAGAATATTATTTGCAGATATGGTCTGCCGCATGCTTTCATCACTGACCATGGTACCCAATTTGATAATGAGGAGTTCGCTACATATTGTCACCTGTCCAGCGTCCAGAAGATCCATTCTGCACCAGGCCATCCCCAGAGCAATGGGCAAACTGAAGTGACGAACAAGACTCTACTTAACGGGTTGAAGAAACGGTTGGATGATGCGAAAGGAAATTGGATTAACGAGCTACATTTTGTGTTATGGGCTTATCGAACAACACCCCGAATAATAATTGGGGAATCTCCTTACATGCTAGCCTTTGGAAGTGAAGCAGTCATACCAGCAGAACTGGGCCTACCTACTCACAGGGTGCTTAATTTCAACTCTCCCGTAAGTGATTTGATGAGACGTTTAGACTTGGACATGCTCGAGGAAGTGAGAGAAGATGCGGCAATCAGGAACACAGCTTACCAGCAAAGAGCTGCCATGTTCTACAACAAAAGAGTCAATAAATGTGATCTCAAGGAGGGAGACTATGTGCTCAAAAAAGTGATTCAGAAGCATAATAAGCTGGAGGCCAACTGACATGGGCCTTATCGGGTAACTGCGGTTGTTTGACCTGGGACCTACAGAATAGAAACCTTAGAGGGAGAAGAATTAAAAAATGCGTGGAATGCGGAGCACCTGCGCAAATATTATCAGTAATACAGATTAACATGTACCCCATTTCTTTCAATATGAATAAAAATGATCTTTTCTCTATATTCTTTTTAGTTCAATTTTTTTTGGAGTACTAGCGCTACACACTATACTTGAATAATTAGTAACAACCAAATAAGGTTGGTCAGCACATCAACTAGGGTTGGTCGACATATCAACAACCACCAACTAAGGTTGGTCAACAAATCAACAACCACCAACTACGGTTGGTCGACAAATCAGCAACCACCAACTACGGTTGGTCCGTATATCAGCAACCACCAAATACGGTTGGTCGGAATATTAGCAACCACCAACTAAGGTTGGTCGGCACCAATAAACTTAACCAACAATGTTAGTGTAACAATCATACAAGGCAAGGCCTGTTTGATTATGGGTGACCTTTAGGGGCATCCAAAACTAGGCAAGAAGATGGGTGACCTCACGGGGCATCTAATGCCTAGGCACCAAGGTAATCTAGATAAGATTGCTACGACTAAGAAGGACCATGGGATGAAAATCATTCCATTGCTTAGGCACTTATGGGTGACAAGTCACTACAACTAGGCAGCAAATGGGGCAAAGTTCCATTGTCTAGGCAATTAAAACAAAACAGGATAAATTATCCCTTTATATACATTCATCAAAAGATAATATGATAAGAAAAACATCTTACAAATTATTTCTAAAGAAAGAAACTTGCACAAGGATGAACTTTTCATCATTAAATACAATTCCAAGGAAAGAAACTTGCACAAAGATGATCTTTTCTTCATTGAAAATAAATTTCCTATTTTATTGGATTTTTTACTTCTGATTTAGGTACGAAATCCATTCCAGCAGGAGGATCATCTAAAGCATAAGAAGAATTGATAAAATTCATATCTCGTAGCATTCTGATGTTGCTCGAACTTGATCGATCAAGGAGATGTAGAGGTTGAGATATCTTAAAATCTTCATGAAGCTGGTTTTCACCAAGATACCTAGAAATCAAACACTGAGGAATGACACTGGATGGAATCCAACTGACATCCAATTTAAAGGGAGGATTAGGAAGATCAAGAACTCCAGGCTCATACCAATCCCATAAAGAATTTCCTTCCTCAAGATTCATTACAATCAAGCCGTTCAACCATCCCTGCTTGTATCCCTCGTTATTTGATTATTTAAACCGAGCATCGAGATGACATAGAGCTTCATTGTAATCCCCATCCAAAACTCTCGAGGCTGATTATATAATTGATAAGTCAATTTCTCAAACTGCTGATGAACTTTCTTCACCAAGTTTTCTTTACTTTCCAGTGCAGAGCTCTGGTTGGAGAGTTGGTCGGTAAGATTTTGAATTTTCTGAGACATTTCAGCCAAGGCTTGATTTTCTGCTTTCATCCGAGCAACCTGATTTGCTAAGGCTTGCTGAGTCCTAGTCTCTTCAACACTTCTTCGACCATCTCTAGCTCTACCCCGCGAGAAGGATGTAGGTTTGACTTGCTTCAAAGCCTCCAGTTCTTCTCTCAAAGCAGCATTTTCAGTTTCTAAAAATGAAAAGCCCTCATCATTGACTGGGACCAGAGCTCCCGAAGAAGAAGATGCATCAGATTTGAGTTGCTTCACCTCTTCTCGCAAGGCAATATTTTCTTCCTCCAATAGCTTGTCAATATTCCTATGCTCCTCGACCTCAAGTTTCAGCACACTTTGTCTTTTCTCATACTGTTGGTACTTTTTCTCATAACCCTCATGCAAAAGTGCAGTGGTTTCCTTGTGTTAAATTCAAAGTTCCTCAATCATCACTTGAAGATCTTCAATCATTTCATAGTAAGCCACATTATTGGCTACAGCCCGATCAGGCAAACACTTCAAATATTGGTATGCATCAATTACTCACTCAGTAGCATCAGGCCCAAGGATATCAATTATTTGAGCCTCAGTGAAATCTGTATGACCAACCTTGAAGTAATCATTACACTTCTTCCTCAACTTTGTATCATGAGCTGACAAGAGTTCCATCCTGGCAAAAAACTAGCAAGGAAAAATAGGAATAAATCAACACCAAAGCAACCACATACAGAGCAAGTAAAGGAGAAACTCAGATTAGATAACAAAGTCCATTTTTATTGATCATAGGAGGAGAGAGTACATCCAAAGTTACAACAAAAGGGAAAAATAACATAGTTAAAGAGCAGAACAACTTTACACCTTCTACTTATTTCCTACAACATCTTTATTCGGTTTGGATGAAGGAGTTGGTTGTTCGGAGGGCAGTTGGAGTTTCTCGGTAGAAGTTATTGCCTGTTGAACTTGCTCGGAGGATTGAGGAAGGGTAGCAGTAGGTGTTTATTCTACTATCAACATAGAAGATTCATCAGACGCAACTTCAACTTCTTCTTCTTCAATAGTAGGAGGAGGGGCATGGGTGTGTTCCTGAAATAGTTAAGAATCATCAGCCAGATTCAACATCTTCAAAGCTGCTAGCCATCCATCTCTGAATTATTTCAAACTTGCGTACTCCATCTGGGAAGAGACAACAACTAAGGCCTTATTCCATCCTTTGTCCCAGCCAGAGCTAAAGGACTTCTTCACAACAACTTTCCTCTTCGCTCTCTCCGAGGAAGTTTTTTCCCTGAGAAACTCTTCAGCAGACTTCATTTTCTCTTCAAGTTCTTTCTTACGCCGTTCATCCTCTTTAAGCTTGGCGTCATCTTCAGTTTTGATGGAAAGAGCAACCTTTAACTTTTCCTCCAACTCCTTGGAGGCATTTACAACCTGCTCTCGAGCTGTATCAGCTTATTGTAGAGCTAACTCAGCAGATTTGATCTTGTTCTCCCAAGAAGCTTTATCCTCTTCGTACTTCTGTCGGGACTCCTTCAATGACTTTGACAACCCAGTAAGGGCTTCCTCTATTCCACTGGATGAGGTTGAAGCCTTTATAGCTTCATCATTCTCCACGATATTGTCGAAGTACACCAAAAACTGTAATAAGAAGAAAGGCACAAATTAGAGCATGAACATGACAATGAAAAATTAGAAAAATAAGTATAATGACCACTTACTGATGCAAGAAGTTGAGCTGCCATATCGACAACCTTATCCTGAGGAGTTGAAGTTTCAGTAGCTCGGCAATCGGGGAGAGTCCCTGACTTGATCATTTCTTGGCCAAGACAGGGGTAAAGATAGCTGGAGAACTAGCCCTCAGTAAAGAAATCCTAACTCCAGTAGGTTGGGCAATAGTATTTGCAGGCCTCTCAGCAAGACCCCTCCTCAATCTCCTCAAAGGAGCACCATCAATCACAGGTGTTGCCTCTTCTTCAATCAAAGGTGCTGCCTATTTTGGGACAACAACTTCAGTCAAACGTGCTGCCTCTTTAGGGGCAACAGGGGGCTTCTTTCTCATATCTTTGGCAGGATCAATCGCTTTAGATGGGGCATCATTTTTATTCTTCTTTGCCCCCTTAGTTCTAGGAGCAGACTTGGCAAAAAACTCATGAACCTCCCTCTTCTTCATCAGATCAACAATAGATGTACCCAAATCAGAAGAAGATTATTCTATGCTTGCTCGAGATGCTGGTACTTGATCAAGATCAATTACCACAGGAGGGGCAAGAGGACGAGAAATGAAATATGAAGTGGTGTTCTTATATCTCAGCAAATAAGAAGCAGACCTCACGTGCTCCCCATTAATGGACTGATGCAAACCCCAGATAAGTGTCAAATTTTTTATATTTATGTCACTCTCTTTTGGAGGTTTCCTTTTACTGTCAACTGCAACAAACAAATAATAAGTGTCAGTGACGCATTTCATTAAGCATAAATAAAGCTAAATTGAAAATACTAAAAACAATCTATCCCATTGCCATAAAGTGGACATCTGGGACCTTGATACACATCTTTTCCTTTTAATGGGGGGGGGGGGGGGGGGGGGTTGCCAATTTTTTATCACAACCCCATGATCAAAATAATCCCTATTGGCATCGAGGAGATTGACTACTAAAGCTCTATTCGAAAACCTAGTTTTTAAATAAAAAGTAGTATCACTGGTAACCCATTTATAACAATACATAATTTCAGTAATCCTAAGCGAGTTCCATGTATTTGGTTCAACCTATGTACGCCATTAACTACCCTCCATGTATTTGGAGCTACTCTTGTAGGAACAATATCGAAATATTGGCAAAACTCCAAACACATGGGATTATGTGGAAAAGAAAAACCACATTTTGCTACAAAAATGGAGGGAAACCAGTGTCCCTCAGCTAAAGAAAATAAATCAGAAGGTCTAGTAGATTCCTCTAGAATAACCCAGGAGGGAATTCCAAAATCAGCCCGAAACTTATCCAAGGACTCAACAAGATAAACGATGGTGGATAAAGCAAAGAAAGAAGAAGGAAGAAGTTCTTACAGAAAATTGAGAAATTTGCTAAGGCGGATGACAGAAAGAACGACAATATAAGGATAGAGTGAAAAGACAAAGAGTTTAGAAGTCTGGAAGTGAAAAGTAGAATATGATTTGATTATATCGCTATTAAATGCCCTATATCGGGAAGCGAAAAAAGAAATGAATACTAGAAAAAGCGATTGCGTTTCCGGAGGCTAAATGATGAAAAAGATGCAAATACCCAAGCGTCTGTCGAAGATTCAAAATATTTACGAGTTTGCCATTTCGCGCTCAAAATCATTAAATGTCACAAGTGTTGGAGATCTAAAATCTAACAAGACTGGGTAGATGTGCCCGAGCAACTTCTGGGCATAATGTTCCACACTCTCATATTTAACCTCAATTGTCAAACATTGGAGGTTTCTGTTGATACAAAAATTAGTCAGCTGATGTGGACCAATTATAAGATGACACGTGTCATCCTACATGGCAAAAGCATATATTCACCGAACAACTTATAATGCCGAGCTACTCATTACCCCGAGCTACTTAGCATACCGAGCTACTCATCATGCCGAACTACTCAACGTACATAGCATCTAGCCAGGAAGATCAAACGACAATTACGGATTAAATGAACATCGGATTCAATGAACATTCTTATTATGTACAGATGTATATGTCTATTAAATAACGACATATCGTCTATTCACACTGACAGTCTAAGGGCTATAAATACATTGTAACACCCTCTATAAAAGGGTAATTGATCACTTGCGATCATCATCAAGATTAAGGCAAATCACCTAACAATACAAAACAGTGGACGTAGGCCATTTTCATAAGGCTGAACCACTTTAAAAATCCTTTGTCTTATTTCTTATTTCATATTTATTTGTGATTAATTAATTAGATCAAGTCTAGTTTTTTACATCAATAAACATATTGAGGATTATTATAAGCTTTTTTTCTATTAAAAATCATACTCATCACCTATAGTTCCTCTTCCCGATTTGATATCCCTAAACATTCCATTACCTGAAAATCCAACAATCCTTCCTCTATTAACAAAGTGACGAACAAGGAGGCTAAGAAATAAGAGAATAAAATATGTTGGAGAGGTCATAATATGTGAAGTTACTTGCTCTAGGTGTAGTAAAACAGGTCATTACAGGTCCACGGGTAAATAACCAATTTGATTCATCTTAATATTGTTCAATTCATTCATTGTAATAATAGTTTTAAATAAAATCAATGAATATTCACATTTGAATAAATTATTGTAATTTTATTGTTGAGTGTTCATTTCTATTATTTGTTTGGGAATGAGATCATCACAATGTACACGCACATTGTAATGACCAAAATCTATTTCAATATGCATGTATTTTATGTATTATACGTGTACTTTTATAAAGTACACACATAATACATGAAGTAAACGCATTTAGAAAATGGTTTTGGTCAGTACAATGTGCATTTACTTTATAAAAACATGCGTGTACTTTATGTATTGTATAAATTATAATATTTATTTTTCACTTTTATTTATGTATACGTTTACATTAGATTTATTTTATTCATTTTTGACATTATAATTTCTATTATTAATTTTTTTAAAGGTTTTGCTTCTATTATATTATTTTTCAATAGTTAATAAACAAGTCACTCATATTCTCACATTCCTACGTGTATTATGGTCCACACCAGCGGCATTATTATCGGAGTATTGTTAGTATATTCTTAATTTAGAAAATATACATGCTCTGCATATGTAATACATATATTTCAGTACACAAATGTATTTAATGTACATTATAAAAATGTTCACTCCATATTTAATGTATTTCGGAACGAAAATATACTTTATAAAAAATGTATTTTAATCAAGTATTTTATAAAAATTATATTTAAATCATTATCAATGTGCATGTACTTTAATAAATAATGCATTTACTTTGTTAAAGTACACGAATAAAACACAAAGTACACGCACATTGAAATTTTTTAATGAATCTTAAATGTTTAGTTTCATTTTTTAAGATTTATTTGTATCCACTCCCATGTCTTTTTTTTTAGTATTGTTCCTATTATAACCACTATGGGACAAATGTCATTCTCTGCAAAAAGAAAGATGAGAAATAGAGTAATTATAGGTAGTTTTGGGTGGTTATGGGACTTGTCACAAATGTTTAATCCTAATTTATTTTTTAGTTGTGTTTTTTCATTTTTATATTATTGTCATTACTCTTATCATCAAAATAAAAAGACATGAATTAAAAGAAAAGATAATTTCATTCATTAATAAAAAAAATTACAACTGAATTAAAAAAAAATTACAACTGATAAATATAAAAAATATCATCTGAAAAATGAAGGAAATTGTCGACGGGGTCCGAAAGAGCGTCGATAAAATTTGAGATCACCCAAATTCTATTCTCCAGCGACAAAAGGACCTCCGTGGTAAAATACCTGTCCTTCATACAGTTTTCCAGAAGTATTTTTGCCTCATATGTATAGAAATTGATGAGGTCTTCGTGTGTTTCTGACGGCGGTACATCCTCTTTAAATAAGTCATACGGGATGGGTGGAAGTCCGGGGGTACCTTCTTTAACATATTCATTAAAGGAATCGATTGCTCGAATGATTATTCGTAGTTTATCTCTTTAGTTGTTTGGATTTTCAAGAGCATCTCTCAAAGACTACTGGAACAATCATTTTGATGTTTTGTTGAATGAAATTTCGAATGGTAAACATCGCAAGAAGGTTATGTTTTTTATAGGATTTTTAACCCTAATATTTAATATTTATGGTAGGTGGTGGTTTTATTGATAAATGAAGCAAATAACGTATAGAGTTCCAAGGTTTGAATGAATTTTGCAGATGTTGACTTAATAAATAATGGAGTATATGGTGTACACGGTTAATTCTTTTAAAAGAATCTCGTATAAGTTTAATTCTTTTTTATTTTTGCGTATTGTGGTCGTACTTTAAGAATATTGGTTTAGACAAGTAAATAAGGCAAAGTACATGTATACAGTTACAAAGTAAACGTGAAAATCTTTAAGATAGTACGTGTACTTTGTAATGCCAAGCGTGTGCATTAGGATTCCTTGTTTATTTGTGAGATTTTTGGGGTTTAGTCCCAGTTGCCAAGAATTGTTTGGTCTAACATTGAAAAGTACCCGCATATCACCCAAAAGTACACGAGATATTATTCTTTTACGTGTACTTTGTAAGGTTTCACGTGTACTTTTGAATTCTTTCTTTGTTATGTGAAAACATAACAAAGTACACACATAATACTACAAAGTACACGTATCATATGCTTGTACTTTATATATTAGAATATATTTATTCCTACGTGTTGAATGGTCCGCACCAGCGGCACACCTTTTTTTTACTACAAATTATATGGAACTACATTGAATAGAAAAATAAAAAAAATATACAAAAGAAATTACAATCATTTGTGTTAACAAAAAAATTCAAAAAAACTATACAATTATTTTTCCTCCTATTAACAACCGGGGAATACAAATTTATTAGCTACATATGCTTTTTGTTGGAGCATTTTGTCGTCTTCAAATGATGTTTTGAGCGCATTTCCTTTGGCAGTTTGTTCCATGAAGTATATACAGTACACTCCACAGTCAACACTGAAATTAAAATAAAACAAATATATCGGTTAGCATAATGTGAATGAAATTTATTGAAATGTGTCGTGATGAATTATGCGTGTATTTTAACAAAACTATTTGATTTTACTAATTATTTTGTCTCGTGCATTCATTATCTTTGAGTAGTTCAAAATTGACATCATGACTCAAGAGCCAGTCTATTGTTATTTTTTCCTCATTAGATAGTGCATCTTGCAATTCCATCCTTTCAAATTATCTTGTTATTGTACCTTTTTGACTTATTTATGGTGCTTAGTCTGTCAATTTGTACAACTTTTATTTGAAAATGGAAAACTTTTAAGAGGAAAATCATGAGTATATATAAAATACAAAAGTGCATGTAATGTAAATTAGTTTAGGGCGTAACCATTTTATTGGCCTCATCGTAGTATAATGAGGATTGATTGATTTCCAACAGACGAAGAGAGTCCATATGGACAACTTTATTTTCTTCTTTGTTGATAACTAACAATGTAAAGTGTCCCGCATTACCTCTGATTGAATGTCTCATGGGAATGAATTGAATATCAGAAATTCTAAAAAATTCCAAAACGTGTTTTTCTATTTGTTCTTTCTACATTTATTATCATTATTTCGAATGGCTTCCTATTAAAAGTAATATATTTGTTAGTAAGAAACAGTATGATAATATATATTATAAGGTGATGTACAAAACTTTAGGTTTTATTTTCCTTACCCAAGCATATAAGTTAAAAGCATGCGGAGGTTGAAGCCCATTTTTCTTCAATTTTATCTCCATTGAATTATCTGTTTCACAGATTTAAAAAGGTAAGGATATAAATATGCAAAATTAATCAATATAATATGTTTCGATTACATACTTGGTTTGATATTTCTTCGCCTTTTAGCAATTCTTTAATATCGTCGGCGCAAACAAATGACGAGTCTTCTGTTGTATAGAGACAATTGCTGAATTTCAAGATAGAAAATAATGTTAGAATAATTGAAACATGCATATAATCTATGATCATGAAATAATATGCGTGTACACGCATAAAGTTTAATACAAAAATGCGTGTACTTTATGAAAATATGTGCATTACAGAATAAAAATAAGTGCATTTCAAAATAAAAATAAGTTAGTATCAAAATAAACTATTAGAAGATTTACTGTGTATCCTTCTCCTCTATCAAATATTCTTTCAATATATTTTGGGCTTCTTCTATAAGGTGCTTTTTATACTTGTAGATTTGCAGGTCTACTTCATGTATTGCTATTGAAGAAGACTTTCCTTTATTGTTCTGCCATTTTTTTTATGGCACAGTAGTAGCCTTACTGGTTAGTCACTTTCTTCCTTTCAGCTGCAATTCAGCAGGAGCAACATTCAAAGGATTTTTATTCCAATCTCCCTTTGACAAATCATTAATAGGATGTGAATATACACAATCTTCTTCAATCTTTTGCTTCCTGTCAACCCTTTCTTGGATTCTCCCAATCATTGAGTTCTGAATTGAAATTATTTCATCCTTTTTAGAAATGGAGGATGACAATTCTTCTATCTTTTTATTGAGAATTTTATTTTCTGTTTCCTGGAGAAAACAAAACATCATGTTTAACTATTGAACATGCCATAAACCTCAATGAAGATAAGCAAATGTTAAACAACAAGAGAATTTGTGGATTTACTAGATTGATAATGAGTGTACTTTATTAAACTGTGTGTGTACTTTATGAAACTATGGATGATCATAAGAAAAAATGCGTGTACTTTATGAAATATGCATGTACTCTCCATTATTTTCCAAAGAATACCTAAGTACACATGAAAAATTTCAATGTACACGTAAATGTAAAAATAATTTCACATGTACTTTGGGGTGATATGCGTGTAATTTATAAAATACACACATGATTTTAAATAAAATAATGAATACAAATAAAAATAAATGAAACAAATGATAAATAACAACATGAATAAATGCACGTACTTTATAAAAACTACGTGTATATAAATTGTGTGTATTGCATGTATTTTGATAAAATGCATGTACTTTATAAAATAACTGCTTGTACTCTATAGAATAATGATGTTTTACATTTGAAAATTAATCAAAAGTACCTGTTCAGTTATTTTCACTTCTGATTTGTGAATATTCAGCGTCAACGTAACCATTTCTAGGTCACCATCTTTTAATTTTTTCACTATATCTTCATACATTTTTTTTAAGATTTTTATTACTTTCAGATAGATAGGCATTTGTTTGTTCCAACAATCTTGATAATTCAACTTGTTTTTTCAATGATTCATCCAATTGTTTCATCCTATCAAAGTCATTCATTGTTGTTTGTACAAGTTTTTCATTCAAAGAATTGTTTATCATAACAAGGCTGGCATTTTCCACCTCCAACTTAATCAGTAACTTTTATTGTTTCAAAAAATGGGAATTTTCCACCTCTAACTTCTTAATTTCCTCTTGTGTTTCCACAAGTTGACGATTATCTAACTCCAACCGTACATTCAAAACAATAAGTCTTGCATTCTCCACCTCCAAAGTATTCACCTTCTCAATTTCACAATCAAGTTTTTCAGCTACTTTAGATAGTTCAAATTTTTTTCTCAACAACTCCTTCAATTCAACATTTTCTTCATCCAAATTTACCTTCTCCGCATTATCAAAATCTCCTGATTCAAAATTCCCAGTATCTTTTGGTTGATCATTTCCCTTCTTTTTTGAAGGAATCACATAATTTTCAAGGGGACTATTCCAACCTGATAAAATTGCTTTGTCATCAAAATCTTCTGCAAATTCATAGAGTGATGAATCAGTATGTATAGGACTTGCTTCAGAAATGTTCAAAGAGAAATCGGGGCCTTCACTTTGAGTTTTACTTTTTCTGATTTCCTTGTTAAGATCAACTTCACTTTCTATTGCACTGTCCTTATTGGCTTCTTTATTTGTAGTCTCCTTCTTCAAATCTGCTGAAGCGATATCATTCTTAGATGACCAATCTTTCAAAGATGACAAGTTCCATCTAAGAATTTTTGTATCTTCTCTTTCTTCGCTTCAACATGTGGAATCATATCAAAATTTTCACATATCCAATACTCTGATCATGCAAAAAAAAATGATATTAATAATTGTATTATTTAGTTTTCATAGATGGAATAACGCGTGTACTTTGTAAATATCACGTGTACTTTCAAAGTACACGTGTTGTACTTTATAAATATCACGTGTACTTTGAAAGTACATGTGATATTTACAAAGTACAAAATGGTCAATGAAATTATGACGTGTATTTTATAAATATCACGTGTATTTTGAAAGTACACGTGATATTTATAAAGTACACACGTGTAGTTTGTAAATATCACGTGATATTCCAATTATCATGGTCATATTTACAAAGTAAACATGATCTCAGGTTTTCAAACAATTTTTTAAATTATTTGTTGGACATCATTAGTATGTTTTGCTCACCAATAGTGAAATGACACACCCACTTGTTGTGCTAGGTTTTGAACTTGCTATTTTGTTGAGTGAATTGATGAGAAACCCATGCACGTTAGATGCCCAATCATAATTAATCATATCATCAATACTCTTGATGTATGTTGTCAAATATTCTTCTAATGTGAAGTTTGAGTTAGAGAAAAACAACATCGTCATGAAGTGGAGACAAACAAGTTTTACAAAATCGATAAAGCCCTCATTTGTGTCCAACTCTACCCATTTTTTCAAACCCTTAGATATTTCTTACTTATAATTTTTTTAGCTTTGAAGTATCGGGCAAGGAATTCAGGTTTTTGAGATGCAGCCAATATCTTTTTCAGATCTATTGATTTTTGCCCCTCTATCATTGGGATGCCAAATATTTCACTTATATCTTTTGGGCTTATTTTGGCACTATTCTTCATCTCAAAACTACTCGTTTCCATTTTGTAGATCTTGATAATGGCTAGAATATTTTTATCATTTTTTTTATGTTGCGCTTCTACTACTTCCTCTCTGTAATGGGCATTGAAAAACTCCCAGAATGGAGTCTTCTTAAGCAGTTCAATATTCCTATCATTTATTTTATTTTTAATAGCATCAAAATCATGATAAAAGCTAACAACATTCAACCTATACTGGTTGTGTTTATTCACACCACATGTAGATTCCACGTCACTGCTTGAAGAACTATCTTCAGAACTGCTCTTCTTGTTGTTATTTCCTTTTCTTGCCCTCATCTTCATCCCCATTCTAATAATCTAAACACATAAAATTTAAATTACGAACCTATAATAAATTAAAAGTACAAAAAATAAAATACACACGAATTGGAATAAAATACAGGCTATAACAATAAAGTACATTCGTATTTAATAAAAAAGTACATGCAATATTCTCATAAACACTTCTTACAAATCTCAATAAAATACATGCTAACCAAGGTAATACATATCATTCGTTACATGGTAATACCTAATACTTGTTGTTCGACAACTTATAAACCAAGTGTGACACCCCGACTAATTAAACACCGGGTAGCTACTCCTTTATAAAATTAATTCAAAATGCCAAGTTGGCTCAGTTAATAGCATCACTGTCGAAAACGTTTTATTATTACTAACCACCTAGTATTTAAAAAGTAAGTGCCAATTTTTTTTTTTTTTTTAAATCTAATTAACATGCAACAAGAGTAATGAATAACTAAATAACACCATTCACCATACTGAAGTAAAATGAATAACCATCACAATATGTAAATAAAACCTCGGAGGAAAAACTCCTCAATACAAATCCCACAACTGATAAGTAAACTGAAATAAGTAACTAAAACTGAATACTGAGCAATACATGCTAGAGTCTGAAAACTGAAATGTAAAAATGTCTAATAGAATTGGGCAACATGCCCTATAACTGATAGATGCTGAGACTGGAATCCAAATGATAGAAGCGTCTATGAGCAATTCCCTGTAGCTTCCACAAACAGCTACAGCTCGTCACCTGAATGAGAATCCTATGCTTGGTGTCCTTGTGGCTGGGCACCTAAAAATGGTTTTACAAGAAAATATATTTGAAAGCAAATGGGTCAGAGCCCGAAAGTGGAAATCGTTTTAAAAACCTGCAAGTGCTTTAAAAACATTTAAAACATTAAATGCAAAGTACATGTTAGGACGTGCACTCACATTAAATTCTCACCTCTCGACTAACTGTGCACTCCTAACGTAAGTACCCATCTATAACGACCCATAATACTAGCTAACTGACAACATAACTAGCTAAACTGCCAAAGGTTCCACCCATATTACTCGGTTCCAATTAACATAACAACACTCGTAGTTAAATAGAGGTTTAACGTGAACTCAGTTACTAAATATGCCATTGATATAACTATCAGTTAACTCCTTATATATCTCGAAACAATACCGTAATACACTTACAACATTAACATGAGGGCTCCCATTATTTAAATGTATATTATTCACGTCATATATATACAATACAAGCACCCCGCAATCTAAGCTATGGTGCACACATACTCTGCTATCCATCCCGGTACATCACGTACATAAGGATCACATATTCCGAATCTCTCAGGAATAGTTCAGATAACACAAATCACACATAGTGGAGGCGAACACAGTCACCATCACATGGGTCACGCACATACCTACGCTCCCATGGTCAGCGGACTTATTAATGTCACAATAAGTCTTTCTATGACCTATGTTCATCAAGGTACCAGTCTATATCCCCCCCGTAGGCACACAAGGATTAGAGGGTCCTAAGCGAACGCAACCTCCCGTGATAGCAAGTATGGTAGGTATGTCATACAAACAATCCATATACTAATACTAAGTAAACACACATCTTAGTAATACCGTATTTTATTCGTAGTACATATAGCACTCTCGTACTAATTATAATTATCACAACTTATTTTATTCCGGTTCATAATTATACACGCTATAATTCATCCTCACGTCGTAGTAGTCCCTCACGTCTCAACCCAAAAGATTCATTGAATATAACTCTCGTATATGATTTACTCATCCCAACAACCCAAAAGTCCCAAATCCATCACTATACAATCAAAGGGATGCTAACTCTACCCTTGAACCATCTCCCAGAATTCCAAAAGTCAAAACAGTACAAAAGGTTCAAACTGTCAACTCGTTAGAAGTCTCGTTCGAACGAGACTTCGAACGAGTTTGGACTGTCAGGTCGTTAGAAGTCTCGTTCGAACGAGGCTGTTCGAACGAGATCCCAGTTCGTTCGAACGAACTGACCCTTCTAACGATTATCTCGTTCGAACGAGATATCGAACGAAAACCCCACTCGTTAATAACGACTGGTCAACTCGTTAGAAGCTCGTTCGAACGAGCTCGTTCGAACGACCTGGGGGTTGCTTCTAACGAGATGCCAGTTTCTGCCCAGAACTTCCCAAAAATCGTTTTTCACCATTTATAACATTTCTAATCTCTCCCAAAGTCCATCCTAACAACGTTTTAGGGTCTGTAATCAATACTAAACCTATATAGTCACATCCTAACATGTTTCTAAAGGATCAATCCATCCAAATATTAATTTAATTTACACCTTTTTACACTTTTTCCAATTATCTCAAGAACATGAACCCTAACTACATATCATCATCAAATCCCAGAATTTAATTCGCTTTCTTTCCTTCTAATCACAATTATAATAAGGGAAATCATTTACCTATCATACTACATGCAATTCTCTTCACAATTTTTAAGTTCTAAACCTCAAACTACATGGGTTTTCATTATCTTCCAAGAACAGTTGAAATTTATCAATTTCTAACATGGAGGAAACATTCTACGAATTTAAATAAGATTAAAACACTTGCCTTGGTTTGATTTCTGGTTTGGTGTAGGTTTGGTGAAGATTCTGCAGAGTTTCTTCTCTCCCAAGCTCTATCTCCAATGGTGGCTCAAGGTGGCTAGGGTTTTGATTTGGGGAACTTAGAAAACCTAAATGACAACCTACGTAGCCTTCTAGGTTAATATGGGTTGGCTAATGGGTTAATATCCACATCAGATTTAATCTCTAATTTTCGTCACTCTTAATTCCTCAAAATGTAAAATTACCAAAATACCCTTTAAGTTACCGGTATGGCCTAAAAATACCCCGGGACCCAAACTATACCCCCGGCTAGTGTTTTCTGACTATCTCGACCCTTCCGGACGCGTTGGCGCACTCAAAACGACCATACGGATTATAGATTTTAAATTCACTTTTAATATCAAAATATTATACCGTGACGCGGCGGTCCCACGCGTCCCAACAAAATTTCAAAAATGCCGTATATAAATCTCACGACAAATTTTATAATACCAAATACATATATAATCATATATGCACATAATCAAATACCAATTCGTATCATATTAGTATTTATAACCCGGATTAATTTCCAATTAATACGCATAATACCAATTCGTATCATATTAGTATTTATAACCCGGATTAATTTCCAATTAATACGCATTTAATTAATTAATCCCAAAATAAATATAGCCAAAAAGTACGGGGTATTACATACTCCCCCCCTAATAACTGAATTTCGTCCCGAAATTCGAAACTAGAAAGTACCTGCTAAAAACAGTTCTGGATAACGCTCGCGCATCTCATCCTCGCGCTCCCATGTGGACTCCTCGACATTGTGATGTCGCCACTGAACACGCACTAACGGGACTATCTTTGACCGCAGTTTCCTCTCGCTTCGGTCCAAAATAGCAATTGGCCCTTCCTCATAAGAGCTATCCGGCTGGAGATCGATGTCCTCCACAGCAATGTGAGAATGAGCCAAATCATCCCTAAGGTATTTCCTCAGCGAGGAAATATGGAACACGTCGTGAATCCGATGCAAATGCTCCGGTAACCCGAGTCTATACGCAACCGGTCCGATCCGCTCAATAATAGGGAACGGCCCCACATACCTCGGTGCCAACTTCCCCTTCTTCCCGAATCGCATAATCCCCTTCATCGGAGAAACCCTGAGCAAAACCTGGTCCCCCACTTGGAACTCCCTGAAAAACCTCTTCGCATCAGCATAACTCTTCTGCCTGTCTTGAGCTACCCGAATGCGACTCCGAATCAACTCAATCCTTGCCGAAGTATCCTGAATTACTTCCGGCCCAAGTAGTTTGTTGTCCCCCACTTCTAACCAACATGCTGGGGAACGACAAGGCCTACCGTACAATGCCTCAAACGGAGCCATGCCAATCGTGAACTGATAGGAGTTGTTGTAAGCAAACTCCACCAGTGGAAGGTACTGCTCCCATCCACCCCCAAAATCAATAATACACATGCGTAGCATGTCTTCCAACATCTGATTGGTGCGCTCTGTCTGCCCATCAGTCTGCGGATGATAAGCCGTACTCAACCGCAATTCCGTGCCCATGGCCTCCTGGAAACTCTCCCAAAACCTTGAAACAAATATCTTGTCTCTGTCAGACACGATATTCAGGGGCACACCGTGAAGTCTCACAATCTCTGAAATGAAGAGCTGGGCGTACTGTCCCGTAGTGTAGTCAGTCCTTACGGGTAAGAAGTGAGCGACCTTGGACAGCCTGTCCACAATTACCCAAACGGAGTCGTGACCCCTCTGCGACGTAGGCAACCCCGTGACAAAATCCATGGATATGCTCTCCCACATCCACACCGGAACCTCCAACGGCTGTAGCAATCCTGCCGGTCTCTGGTGATCCACTTTTACAAGCTGACAAGTGGCGCATTTCGAGACAAACTCAGCGATCTCTCTCTTCATACCGCTCCACCAATACTGCCGTCTCATGTCCTGGTACATTTTGTCCCCTCCGGGATGTACCGCGAATCGTGAGCCGTGCGACTCTGCCATCACATCGTGTCGCAGTTCCTCTCCTTCCGGAACTACCAATCTCCCATTGAAGCGTAATCCCCCATCTGAGCTAACGGTATAGGATTCAGCTCCCTCAGCGAGTAATCGAACTATCTGCTCCTGACAGAACGAATCATTTGCCTGTGCCCGTACAACCTTCGTGACAATCTGCGGTGTAACGGTCATCACAGATATGAAAGATCGGGCCACTGCATCCTGGTGTCCCAATTCCTTCCACTTCGCTTTCCACACCTCTGCCACCTCTTCTGCTGGCCTGCGGCTCAACGCGTCTGCTACCACGTTAGCCTTACCCGGGTGGTACTGAATGTCGAACTGGTAGTCTTTCACAAATTCAAGCCACCTACGCTGCCGCATATTTAATTCCTTCTGCGTGAACAGATACTGTAGTGACTTGTGGTCCGTGAACAGCTGAAACTTCTCCCCCAAAAGATAGTGCCTCCAAATCCGTAAGGCAAATACCACTGCCGCCAACTCCAAATCATGCGTGGGGTAATTCTTCTCATGAGGCTTAAGCTTACGGGAAGCATAAGCTATGGCCTGTCTCTCCTGCTGCAACACACCTCCCAGTCCTTGCAAAGACGCATCGGTGTAAACCAAATACTCAACTCCCGGTCTCGACAACGCTAACACAGGTGCTGAGGTCAATTTGTCCTTTAACTCATCGAATGCCAACTGACAGGCATCACTCCAGATATATGGCACACCCTTGCGAGTAAGATGTGTCAAAGGACCTGCTATCTCCGAGAAACCCCGAATAAACCTCCTGTAGTATCCTGCTAGACCCAAGAAACTACGAATCTCCGTTGGTGTCGTGGGCTGTCCCCACTCCCTCACCGCTGATACCTTTCCCGGATCAACAGATATTCCCTGGTCGGAAATAATGTGACCCAAGAACTGGACCTCCTTCAGCCAAAACCCGCACTTCTCATATTTTGCATACAGCTCGTTCTGACGAAGTGTCTGCAAAACCTGCCTCAAATGCTCGGCGTGCTCCTCCTCTGTCTGAGAGTAGACCAGAATGTCATCAATGAAGATAATGACAAACTGATCGAGGAAATCTCTGAACACCCTGTTCATCAAGTCCATAAACACTGCTGGAGCGTTGGTCAAGCCGAAAGGCATAACCCGGAACTCGTAAGAACCATATCTCGACAAGAACGCAGTCTTCGAGACATCCTCCTCCCTGATACGCAACTGATGGTATCCTGACCTCAAGTCAATCTTCGAGAAGAAAGAAGCTCCTCTCAACTGGTCGAATAAGTCATCGATTCGAGGCAACGGATACTTATTCCGTATCGTGACCTTATTCAACTCTCGGTAGTCCACACACAATCTCAGTGAACCATCCCTCTTCTTCACAAACAGAACTGGAGCGCCCCAAGGTGAGGTACTCCTGCGAATAAAGCCCTGCCCTAACAGCTGCTCTATCTGATCCCGTAACTCTCACATCTCAGCTGGAGCCATACGGTACGGTGCACGTGCTATAGGTCTCGTACCCGGTAGTAAGTCAATAACGAAATCTATCTCTCGACTGGGTGGTAAGCCTGGTATCTCCTGAAACACATCCGAATACTCCCTGACAACCGGGATCGAATCTAAAGGAATAACAACCTCCTTAGAGGTATCCTCCTCTATGTAATACAGATGAGCGGTCGATCCTCCCTCTGGGCGAGGCATCGCCACTATAAACATCTCCTGCCCCGGAATGGCAAAAACAATGCTCCCGCTGAAGCAATCAATCATGGCCCTATATGCTACGAGCCAATCCATACCGATGATCACATCGTGAACATGCATGTCTAATACTAACATGTCTGCAGGCAATACCAAACCACCAACCTCTACCCCGACTCCCCGGCATATAAAGAAAATAAGTGACCCACTCCCCAATGGTGAGTCGACACACGTCACTGTGCTCTCTGCCGTAGCTAACAATCCTAAAGCTTTCGCGAAGTGTGTAGCAATAAAGCAGTGTGTAGCACCCGTATCAAATAACACCCGACCCATAGTGCCATGGATAGGAAACGTACCCTCGATCGCGGGCGGTGCCTGAGGAACTGCAGCCTGGTGAACGTTGTAGACACGTCCATACTGTAGCTGCCCCTGCTGAGCTGGGACTGCTGGAATGGGTGGCAATGCTGCCATCTGTGGCGGTGCAGGAAGAGCGGCGGGAAACATAGGTCTCTGTGGCTCCTGGCGAGCACCCTGCTGCTGCTGCTGTGGGGCCCTGCCCCTATCGGGACAATCCTGCTTCTTATGGCCAGTCTTGCCACAAGTAAAGCACTTCCCTGGGAAGTTCCCTCCCCTCTGCCCCTGCTGTCCCCGGCCCTGGTGGCCGTTACCATTCCTCCCTTGGCCCTGATGAAACTGCTGCCCATTCTGCCCCTGCTGGCCCTGATGGCCGTTTGGACCCTGATGGTCCTGGCGGAAACCTCCCTGTCCCTGCCTGTAGTTCCCTGACCGGAACCTCTTGTTATCCCCCTGTTGGGTACCCTGCTCAGTCTGTCTCTGCCCCTGACCGGTCTGTGCCCCGCTGGCACCATGTCCTCCAGTCCTGCCCTGATGGCTAGACTCCCCTGACCGCTTGCCCTCGGCCATATGAAAACGGTGGTCCTGGCAGTGCAATAGTGCAGCGTTAACCACATCAGAATACGTGGCCAACGATAGGTTCCCTAGCAGATGCTGACGGATCCTCCAATTCAACCCATCAGTGAACTTCTCTATCTTCTTCTTCTCTGTTGGAATTTCGTCTGGAACGATATTCAACAGGTTAGTGAACTCGGCCTCATACTCGGCCACTGTCTTGCCTTCCTGCCTCAGACTCATCAGCTTCCTCCTCATCTCTGTATGAACTGCGGACGGAAAGTATTTGTGGTCGAACCTCACCCAGAACTCCTGAATCGTGAGGGTATCCCTCTCCTCCGCAGTGGTGATAGACTCCCACCACTGTAGTGCAGATCCCACTAGCTTGAAAGTAGCTAGCACTTGTTTCTGAACGTCAGTGCACTCATGCATCCTCAAATGCCTCTGTATGTCCTTCCTCCATTGGCTCGAGACTACCACGTCTGAGCTACCTGCAAACTCCGGCGGATGCGCTTTCTGAAAAGCATCACGTACACGCTCCCAAGCAGACGGGAATGCATTAACCTGTACTGGCGCGGCAACCGGCGCCGGTGGTGGTGCCTGCTGAATAACGGCAATCGCAGCATTTACCGCTTGAGCTACTATAGCTGCAACCTCAGCGGCGTTCAACATGCCCTGAACTGGAGCGGGCTGGGGTTCGGGCACTGCATTCCTGGGAACTCGTCGTGCACGTCGTGGAGGCATCTGAAATAAGAACAAAGTTTATAAGTTCACGGTTTATAAACTTAAAATAGCTGAAGATCGAAGCATACACCAAAGAATACAACAGTCCTAAAATATAGGGCTCTATATCAAAGAAAACGTAGCGGAAACATAATAGCCGTACAGATCCTAAAGGACACTAGAACCTGATGCTCTGATACCACATGTGACACCCCGACTAATTAAACACCGGGTAGCTACTCCTTTATAAAATTAATTCAAAATGCCAAGTTGGCTCAGTTAATAGCATCACTGTCGAAAACGTTTTATTATTACTAACCACCTAGTATTTAAAAAGTAAGTGCCAAATTTTTTTTTTTTAAATCTAATTAACATGCAACAAGAGTAATGAATAACTAAATAACACCATTCACCATACTGAAGTAAAATGAATAACCATCACAATATGTAAATAAAACCTCGGAGGAAAAACTCCTCAATACAAATCCCACAACTGATAAGTAAACTGAAATAAGTAACTAAAACTGAATACTGAGCAATACATGCTAGAGTCTGAAAACTGAAATGTAAAAATGTCTAATAGAATTGGGCAACATGCCCTATAACTGATAGATGCTGAGACTGGAATCCAAATGATAGAAGCGTCTATGAGCAATTCCCTGTAGCTTCCACAAACAGCTACAGCTCGTCACCTGAATGAGAATCCTATGCTTGGTGTCCTTGTGGCTGGGCACCTAAAAATGGTTTTACAAGAAAATATATTTGAAAGCAAATGGGTCAGAGCCCGAAAGTGGAAATCGTTTTAAAAACCTGCAAGTGCTTTAAAAACATTTAAAACATTAAATGCAAAGTACATGTTAGGACGTGCACTCACATTAAATTCTCACCTCTCGACTAACTGTGCACTCCTAACGTAAGTACCCATCTATAACGACCCATAATACTAGCTAACTGACAACATAACTAGCTAAACTGCCAAAGGTTCCACCCATATTACTCGGTTCCAATTAACATAACAACACTCGTAGTTAAATAGAGGTTTAACGTGAACTCAGTTACTAAATATGCCATTGATATAACTATCAGTTAACTCCTTATATATCTCGAAACAATACCGTAATACACTTACAACATTAACATGAGGGCTCCCATTATTTAAATGTATATTATTCACGTCATATATATACAATACAAGCACCCCGCAATCTAAGCTATGGTGCACACATACTCTGCTATCCATCCCGGTACATCACGTACATAAGGATCACATATTCCGAATCTCTCAGGAATAGTTCAGATAACACAAATCACACATAGTGGAGGCGAACACAGTCACCATCACATGGGTCACGCACATACCTACGCTCCCATGGTCAGCGGACTTATTAATGTCACAATAAGTCTTTCTATGACCTATGTTCATCAAGGTACCAGTCTATATCCCCCCCGTAGGCACACAAGGATTAGAGGGTCCTAAGCGAACGCAACCTCCCGTGATAGCAAGTATGGTAGGTATGTCATACAAACAATCCATATACTAATACTAAGTAAACACACATCTTAGTAATACCGTATTTTATTCGTAGTACATATAGCACTCTCGTACTAATTATAATTATCACAACTTATTTTATTCCGGTTCATAATTATACACGCTATAATTCATCCTCACGTCGTAGTAGTCCCTCACGTCTCAACCCAAAAGATTCATTGAATATAACTCTCGTATATGATTTACTCATCCCAACAACCCAAAAGTCCCAAATCCATCACTATACAATCAAAGGGATGCTAACTCTACCCTTGAACCATCTCCCAGAATTCCAAAAGTCAAAACAGTCCAAAAGGTTCAAACTGTCAACTCATTAGAAGTCTCGTTCGAACGAGACTTCGAACGAGTTTGGACTGTCAGGTCGTTAGAAGTCTCGTTCGAACGAGGCTGTTCGAACGAGATCCCAGTTCGTTCGAACGAACTGACCCTTCTAACGATTATCTCGTTCGAACGAAATATCGAACGAAAACCCCACTCGTTAATAACGACTGGTCAACTCGTTAGAAGCTCGTTCGAACGAGCTCGTTCGAACGACCTGGGGGTTGCTTCTAACGAGATGCCAGTTTCTGCCCAGAACTTCCCAAAAATCGTTTTTCACCATTTATAACATTTCTAATCTCTCCCAAAGTCCATCCTAACAACGTTTTAGGGTCTGTAATCAATACTAAACCTATATAGTCACATCCTAACATGTTTCTAAAGGATCAATCCATCCAAATATTAATTTAATTTACACCTTTTTACACTTTTTCCAATTATCTCAAGAACATGAACCCTAACTACATATCATCATCAAATCCCAGAATTTAATTCGCTTTCTTTCCTTCTAATCACAATTATAATAAGGGAAATCATTTACCTATCATACTACATGCAATTCTCTTCACAATTTTTAAGTTCTAAACCTCAAACTACATGGGTTTTCATTATCTTCCAAGAACAGTTGAAATTTATCAATTTCTAACATGGAGGAAACATTCTACGAATTTAAATAAGATTAAAACACTTGCCTTGGTTTGATTTCTGGTTTGGTGTAGGTTTGGTGAAGATTCTGCAGAGTTTCTTCTCTCCCAAGCTCTATCTCCAATGGTGGCTCAAGGTGGCTAGGGTTTTGATTTGGGGAACTTAGAAAACCTAAATGACAACCTACGTAGCCTTCTAGGTTAATATGGGTTGGCTAATGGGTTAATATCCACATCAGATTTAATCTCTAATTTTCGTCACTCTTAATTCCTCAAAATGTAAAATTACCAAAATACCCTTTAAGTTACCGGTATGGCCTAAAAATACCCCGGGACCCAAACTATACCCCCGGCTAGTGTTTTCTGACTATCTCGACCCTTCCGGACGCGTTGGCGCACTCAAAACGACCATACGGATTATAGATTTTAAATTCACTTTTAATATCAAAATATTATACCGTGACGCGGCGGTCCCACGCGTCCCAACAAAATTTCAAAAATGCCGTATATAAATCTCACGACAAATTTTATAATACCAAATACATATATAATCATATATGCACATAATCAAATACCAATTCGTATCATATTAGTATTTATAACCCGGATTAATTTCCAATTAATACGCATAATACCAATTCGTATCATATTAGTATTTATAACCCGGATTAATTTCCAATTAATACGCATTTAATTAATTAATCCCAAAATAAATATAGCCAAAAAGTACGGGGTATTACACCAAGATTCTCCATTCCTAACATATTCTAAAAAGAAGTGATACAATAGATCCATGATAAACATGCCAACATTTTCAAAATCTCTTAAGCAATATTGCTCAATTCGTTTTGCTAAATCCTTCATTTTCGATTCAGCTAAAACCATAAAAAAACCAACTTATCATTTTAACCCATTTCAATCCATTTCTTCACTCCATTTCTTCACTCCATTTACATGGATTTAACAATAGAAATCATTAAGAGTTTACATTACATCAATATGTAAACTCATATTCAAATTTTCCCAAATTTATTAAAAGGTTTCTAACCCAAAATCATATAGTTTACCAACTATAATATGAGATTTATGCATAAAATGAAATAAATCAAGTACACACTTGCCTGGAGGATGAAATTCGATGACCTGGAGTTGAATCCGGTGGAGTTTGGCCGAAATACCCCATTTCTCTCTTCTCTTCTCTTCTTCCTTCCTTTCTCTCTTTCCTTTCTCTCACTCTCTCGTGTCTCTTATAAGAGATAAAAGGGTTTATCCCTTAATAAACCCAAAAATAAATCGTTTACTCAATTACGAGTCCCTACTAGTCCAAAAATTCTTAGAGTCCAAACATTACTCCTGGATACTCTATTCTGACTATCTCTGCCATTTCGAAATCAACTGCAGACTCGAAATTTCCATCCGAAGTACTTGACCGCAATTAACTATTTTAACCCAACACAACTTAATTTGGGTTTTCCAATTAAAATATTATCCTTTGTCACTTTACCCAACGACGACATATAATAAAATACTCCGACTCATTTACTTAATCCCAAGAGTAAATATAATACACATCGAAAATCATTTAATCCTTGAAAACTCCAAAAATTACTATTCATAATAATTTCTTAAATTCTCAAATTACACTTAATTATTAAATTTAATTTCCCATAAAAGTGCGGGGTATTACAGAATTCTTCAACAATAATGCACTACCAGACCAAGATTATGCAGAAAAAACAACAGAAGAAACTGAAGAAAAGGAAAAGGGCCCAACTTTTTTAAACGAGTTATTAAAGACAGAGAACTCAATAAGTTAGACTTTTGAAAAGCAGAATATTTATTTGAGCATAGCTACAACTTTGCTTTTTGAAAAAGATGAAGACCGAGGCCACTAGACATAATTGTTGGGAAGACAACAAAAATTATTTAGACTCTGGAAAAGGCGTTGTCCTAAATTATTAAGAGACGACGAATCTACTTTTTGTAAAGAAAATAGTGTAGACTTTAATTTTTTGTTTTTGCTTTCACCGGTTATCTTTAAGCCACCGGTATCCAGTCTTATCTATTCTCCATTGTGCAATAAAAGGGAAAGTTGGTTTGTATTGTAGGGATATCTGAGAGAGAGAAAGATAATCAAGTTAGTGAGAGCTCACAAAGTAATATGTACATGAGTGAGTAAACCTCTCATAGTTAATGGAGAGGGGAGAGTTGTATTTACTTATGCAATGCAATAAAAGTATTTTCTTTTCCAGAAATCTCTTATGTTAAGTTGTTACTATTCTCCAAACGTCTCCAACTTTTAGTTCATAGAGGAATATTGTGTGGAACCTCTGGTGTTGCACGTAGCTATTATACTGTTGAACCGCCGTAAGGTGCCAATTTGTCGTGAGCCGTTATCATGGTGGGCGTTAGGCGTGGTGGCGTACAGGCAGGAAACGGGTCCAACGCCAAACTAGTGGATTGAGGTGCGACACATAAAGAGAGAGTTACAGGAGGCCCATGCCGGAGAAGAATAATAACAAAACTTAAGAGACAAAGGAAAGAAGATAAAGATATTGTAGACCAGAAGGAAGGTATAAACTCGAACTAAACCCCTAGCTATTTTACATATTATTGTTATAATACAAGGATACTTGCATGAGCCTACAAATCACTACATACTTTTTAGCATTTGTTAATCAAATAAATCTAGACTTAATAAGAGAAATCCAAGAGTTGACTCTCACAGACCCCTCAGATAAACTACTTATAGAAACTACTTTAATATACGCAAGATGTACTTACAAATATATAGACCCAATTATCGAGTGCTTAGTAAGAGAATTACCTAAAATAAAAATAATTATAAGAGAGATTTGTGATCTCCTAAGACAAAACTTAAGAATTGCAGAATTTGCAGAAGAACTTTCAGAACCATAAAGTACCAAGAATATACTAGAATACTTAAAGATTCTATAGGAGTATTAAAATATAATAGACGAAAAAGGTTAGCTGAAACGAGAGCCACCTTAATTAGATAAGGAGGAATTTATCCACCCTTTAAATTTGTAGAAACAACTTCAGCAAGAACATATAGAAGATTTTTGTCATCCTATGGTGACAGTGAGTTAGACGAATTCATAAAAAACGATAAAATTCATATTATTAATCGACTATATAGAGAGAGACTAAACGTATAAAACCTCAATACCGTATAAGATGTTTAAAGTTAGATTATTTTCCTTTAAAAACTCTTGAAATCTCTAGACACCCTTGAAAATATGTTACTAAAGCCATTTATTAAAAATAAACTATTTAAGTAACTTCGAGCTGTTTTTTGAAGAAACTCTTTTCTTAAAAATCAAACCTATTGAACACAAGATGTGTTTAATAAAACAGTATGTACGAGATCTATTCAAGATTTGACTAACAGGTTTATAAGACAGTTTAAACAAACTTTAAACTCAACACAACCAAGAATGAGATGAGGAGATGTAGAAATATTAAGTTCATGATTTTTTACGTGGTAAAACCTCACCAACTGAGGAAACATCCACGACTCCCTCTACGGTGTAAAATAAAAAAACATCCACTAATTTACCAGTTACAAACTATATAACTAATATGCATACAACTCAGACCTATATAAGTTTAAGAATGTACCCTCTGGTGTCCTTATAACTTCTCTGCAGTTCTGATTGTAGATGTTGTTCTCCCAGTTTGTTAACTTCTGATTTGTTCCAGTACTTTACGTTGACTCGTGTTCACAAGATCTTATTACCAACACTTTTTGTGTTGTAGGGTTAAAGTGTTTGTGGAGGTGCTCTCTAACACATGCATGCACACACTCACACTTATTAAGTACAAACAGTCCTAGAAAATTACATATAAGGCTATATGCAGTGATTTTTCTTTTTCTCTCTTCTCACAAAACTTTGAACCTTTTTGACCTTGAAATCAATCACAGAATCCACGGATATCTTTCTTAGAAGACAGTCAAGATCTTAATCAATCTAAGAATTTTGAAAAGATTTTCGAGATTGAAAACCTCCAAGTGTGATTCCAAACTAGGTCAAAGGTTTAGTTTTAAGAGAACTAGAAACAGAAAATATTTATTATTGATTTCAAAGTTAAAAGCAATTTTCAGAAAAGAATCAATAATATATTTCTCAAGATGAGAAATAAAATATTTCTCAAGAAGAGAACTAGAAACAGAAAATATTTATTATTGATTCTATGGAAATACTATGCATGGTGTCCTTGTGGCTGGGCACCTAAAAGGTTTTTACAAAAAAAAATAGATTTGAAAGCAAATGGGTCAGAGCCCGAAAGTGGAGGGTATTTTAAAAATAGCAAGTGCTTTAATAACATTTAAAACAATAAATGCAAAATACATGTTAGGACGTGCTCTCACATGAAATACTCACCTCTCGTCTAACTGTGCACTCCTAACGTTCCTGAACCCATTCATGTGTTTCTCATATCTATCTAGTTCAAAAGAGTTTCTAACATTTCTACTCGGTTCATGTTTTTATTTCCAAACTTAACAATTAAATAGAGAGTTCTACTTTAATTCTAGGATTCCCAATTATTAACAGAACCATTTATTGGTATAAGTCCCCTTTTTATCTTTTCATAATGTTACAATAACCGTACTCACAATTAAATATAACAAATTCCTTTATCCTTTAACCGTATACTATTCACATCATAAATATACAATACAAGCACCCCGAGGCTAAGCTGCGGTGCACACATACTCTGCTATCCATCCCGGTACATCACGTACATAAGGATTTACAAATTCCGAATCTCTCAGGAATTGTTGGAATAAGCACCACACACAAAAATGGAGGCGAACATAATTCAACATATCCATGGTCACGTACATACCTACGCTCCATAGTCAGCTGGCTTATTAACTCACAAATAAGTCGTTCTCTTGAACTATGTCCTCGAGGTACCAATCTAAATCCGGGCAACACAAAGATTAGATGGCCCTAAGCGAACGTAAACCTCCCGTGATAGCAAGTATGGTAGGTATGTCATACACATAAAATCATATGCTAAGCATTCACACATCTTAGATATCTCAATATTAATAAAGGTATACTCTACGTTCTTATACCATTATTCCAATTTTATATATTTTAGGTCTCCCGATAATATAAAATTCAAACTGGCGACACATCTCACGTCATAGTTTCTTATAGTTAAAACCTATCTCAAAGGGATTATTAAGTTTCCTATTATTCCCACATATAACATCATTATTCTTAAGGTCCTTACTTCTGCCCCAAACCTCATTTTATCAAATTATTCAAATTTACTCTTTTAACCCAAATATTATCTCACTCATCGAATTTCATTAGATTTAGAACAATTCCTCAATTTGAATTCTAATTAAGGTCCAAAATTTATAACCATACCTACTGGTCTTCCTTAAGTTTAAGGATATTCATAAAGTCTCCAATGATAATTTTCTATGGTTAACATCATTAAAATATAACTAGGAAAATTTTACTCATTCTGGGAAGGTCGATCGATCGACCTTTACCGTCGATCGATCGATGGTGGTCTATTACATACTTCCCCCCTAATAACGGAATTTCGTCCCGAAATTCAGAAAATAAGGCATACCTGGTAAAAACAAATCTGGATATCTCTCGCGCATATCTGCCTCGCGCTCCCAAGTGGATTCCTCCACATTATGATGCTCCCACTGGACCCACACAAGTGGAACTATTTTCGACCTCAATCTCCTCTCACTATAGTCTAGGATAGCCACTGGTCTCTCCTCGTAAGAGCTATCAGGCTGCAAGTCGATCTCATCTATCGCAACGTGAGTATGGGCCATATCATCCCGAAGATATCGTCTTAACGACGAGATGTGGAATACATCATGGATGCGATGTAAATGTTCTGGAAATCCCAACCTGTATGCAACCGGCCCAATCCTCTCGATGATGGGAAATGGTCCCACATACCTCGGGGCCAACTTCCCCTTCTTCCCGAACCTCATCACTCCCTTCATAGGAGATACACGCAATAACACTTGGTCTCCCACACTAAACTCCCGGAAGAACCGTTTCGCATCGGCGTAGCTCTTTTGCCTGTCCTGGGCTACCCGAATGCGACTCCTGATCATCTCAATCCTCGCAGAGGTCTCCTGAATCACCTCTGGTCCTAGAAACTGGTTATCCACCACTTTGAGCCAACAAGCTGGGGAACGACAAGGCCTGCCATACAAAGCCTCAAATGGAGCCATGCCAATCGTGAACTGATACGAGTTATTATAAGCAAACTCTACCAGTGGAAGATGTGGCTCCCAACCTCCTCCAAAATCAAGAACACACATGCGTAGCATATCCTCTAACATTTGATTAGTACGCTCTGTCTGTCCATCTGTCTATGGATGGTAAGTTGAACTCAACCTCAACTCAGTACCCATAGCCTCCTGAAAGCTTTCTAAAAAACGTGACACGAAAATCTTATCCCTACCTGACATAATATTCAGGGGCACCCCGTGTAATCTGACAATCTCAGCGATGAACAACTGTGCATACTGGCCCGTGGTATAGTCTGTCCGCATCGGCAGAAAATGAGCCACCTTGGTCAAACGGTCTATAATCACCCAGTTAGAATCGTGGCCCCGCTGTGATGTAGGTAACCCTGTAATAAAATCCATGGAAATACTCTCCCACTTCCACGCGGGTACTTTCAATGGTTGAAGAAGACCAGACGGTTTCTGATGGTCCACCTTTACCAGTTGGCAGGTAGAACACTTAGACACGAACTCGGTGATGTCCTTCTTCATCCCACTCCACCAGTATTATCTCCTCATATCCTGGTACATCTTATCGCCTCCCGGATGTACTCTAAATCGGGACCCATGAGAATGAGTCATCACTGCATGACGTAATTATGTTCCTTCTGGAACCACCAATCTCCCATTAAACCGCAAACCTCCATCAGAACTAACAGAATAGGACTCAGCACCCTCGGCTAGAAGTCGCACAATCTGCTCCTGGCAAAACGGGTCTGTGGTCTGTGCCTGTGTCACCCTCATTACAATCTCGGGTGTGACTGACATAACGGATATCAAAGAACGGGCTACTGCGTCCTGGTGACCCAACTCCTTCCACTTTTCTTTCCAGACGTCCGCTACATCGTCTACCGGTCTACGGTTCAACGCATCAGCAACTACGTTGGCCTTCCCCGGATGGTACTGTATATCGAACTGGTAGTCCTTCACAAACTCTAGCCATCTACGCTGATGCATATTCAGCTCTCGCTGAGTGAATAGGTACTGCAATGACTTGTGGTCTGTGAACAAACGGAATTTCTCCCCCAATAAATAGTGCCTCCATATCCTTAATGCAAAAACGACCGCTGCTAACTCCAGGTCATGGGTGGGGTGATTTTTCTCATGCGGCTTAAGCTTGTGGGAGGCAAAAGCTATAGCCTTCTCCTCCTGTTGAAGTACTCCCCCAAGTCCCCGTAAAGATGCATTGGTGTAAACCAGGTACTCCCCACCCGACTTCGGTCAAGCAAGGACTGGCGCTGAAGTAAACTTGTCTTTCAGCTCGTCGAAAGCCAACCGACAAGCGTCATCCCAAACATATGGTACCCCCTTGCGAGTCAGATTCGTCAATGGACCCGCTATTTTAGAGAATCCCCGAATGAATCTCCTGTAGTATCTGGCTAACCCCAAGAAACTACGCACTTCTGTCGGCGTCGTGGGATGTCCCCACTCCCTCACCGCTGACACTTTGCTCGGGTCAACTGCAATCCCCTGCTCAGAAATAACATGCCCCAAGAACTGTACTTCTCGCAACCAGAATCCACACTTCTCGTACTTAGCATACAACTGATGCTCTCGTAGAGTCTGAAGAACCTGCCTCAAGTGCTCGCAATGATCTTCCTCGGAGTGTGAATATATCAAGATATCATCTATGAAAACTATGACAAACTGATCCAAGAACTCTCTGAATACTCGGTTCATCAAGTCCATGAAAACGGCTGGAGCATTTGTGAGTCCGAACGACATCACCCTAAACTCATAGGACCCATATCTAGTCAAGAAGGCAGTCTTTGAAACATCCTGCTCTCTAATACGTAACTGATGGTACCCCGACCTTAGATCTATCTTCGAAAAGAAAGTTGCTCCCCTCAACTGGTCGAACAGATCATCGATTCGAGGCAACGGATACTTATTCCGTATCGTGACCTTGTTCAACTCTCGGTAGTCCACACACAATCTCAGTGAACCATCTCTCTTCTTCACAAACTAGACTGGAGCGCCCCAAGGTGAGGTACTCCTACGAATGAATCCCTGACCTAACAGCTGCTCTATCTGATCTCGTAGCTCTCGCATCTCTGCCGGAGCCATACGGTACGGTGCGCGTGCTATAGGTCTCGTATCTGGCAATAAATCTATGACAAAGTCTATCTCACGACTGGGCGATAGGCCTGGTATCTCCTGAAACACATCGGAATACTCCCTGACAACTGGGATCGAATCGAAGGGAATCACAACCTCCTTAGAGGTATCCTCCTCAATGTAATACAAATGAGAGGTCGAACCTCCCTCTGGGCAAGGCATCGCCACTACAAGCATCTCTTGCCCCGGAATGGCAAAAATAATTCTCCCACCGAAGCAATCAATCATGGCTCTATAAGCTGCGAGCCAATCCATACCAATAATCACATCATGCTCGTGCATGTCTAAGACTAACATGTCTAGAGGTAATATCAAGATACCAATCTCTACCCCCACTCCCCAGCATATAAAGAAAATAAGTGACCCACTCCCCAGTGGTGAGTCCACACACGTCACTGTGCTCTCTGCTGTGGCTAACAACCCTAAGGCCTTCGCAAAATGCATAGCTATAAAACAATGCGTTGCCCCCGTATCAAACAAAACTCGACCCATAGTACCATGGATAGGAAACACACCCTCAATCGTGGGTGGTGCCTGTGGAGCTGTTGCCTGGTGGACGTTATAGACACGTCCATATTGTAATTGCCCCCGCTGCACTGGAGCTACTGGAATGGCTGGTAGGGCTAGCACCTGGGATGGAGCTGGGAGGGCAGGTGGAAAAAGTGGTCTCTATGGATCATAACGGGCTCCCTACTGCTGTGGGGCCCTATCGCCCTCTGGGCAATCCTGACGCCTATGGCCATGTTTACCGCACCCAAAACATCGGCCTTTGAAGTTACCTCCCCTCTGACCCTGCTGTCCACGGCCCTGTTGGCCCTGATGTGCACGCTACTGGCCCTGCTGATTAGGCTGGCCCTGAGGGCCCTTCCTGAAACCCCCGAATCCCTGCCTAGAATCATCTGAACGGAATCGTTTAGCAGGGTCCCCCTGATGGGAACTCTGCTCTTGCTGATGAGTCTGTCCATGAGATGGTGCCCTGCTGGCACTATTACCCCCGACCCTGCCCTGCTGGCTGGACTCTCCTTCTCTCTTTCTTCCCTGAAGATGGAAGCGGTGATCCTGACAATGTAGCAACGCGACATTGAGTACATCAGTAAAAGTACTCAGGGATAAATTCCCAATAAGGTGCTGACGGATCTTCCAAGCTAACCCGTCGACAAACAACATAATCTTCTTGCTCTCAGTAGGTGCCTCATCTGGCACAATGGTGAGAAGTCTCGTGAACTCCTCCTCATACTCCGCTACGGTAAGATTCTCCTGCTTCAGATTTAGTAATTTCCGCCTCATCTCAGTCTGCACTGCGGGTGGAAAATACTTGCGGTCAAACCGCTCCCAGAACAACTGAATAGGGATCGTGTCCCTATCCTCCAAAGTGGTAGTGGACTCCCACCACTGCAATGCGGCTCCCACCAGCTTAAAGGAAGCCAATAACTGCTTTTGCACATCAGTGCACTCATATATACGGAGATTCCGCTGGATGTCTTTTTTCCATTGGCTAACTGTGACAATATCGGAGCTACCAGAGAACTCAGGGGGGTGCGCTTTCTGAAAAGCATCCCGAACCCTCTCCCATGCAGATGGAAGCTGTGCTGGTACTGGCGCTACTGCCTGAACCTGGGGTGGAGCCTACTGAAGCACCGCTAGTGCGGCATTCACCGCCTGAGCAACAATGGCGGCTACTTCATTTGCATTCATTGTGCCTTGTGCCGGAACTGTTGGCTGCTCGGCCTGGGCACGCCTATCCTTCGGAGCACGTCTCGGAGGCATCTGAAACGTGAAGAATTTTATTAGTCTACAGTTATTATCGAATCTCAAATAGCTGAAGACTTTAAACGTAAAAGCAAGAATACAACAATCCTAAAAATAGGGCTCTATAGCAACAACGTTATGCTGAAAGCAAAATAAGGCGTACAGATCCTATGGACACTAGAACCTGATGCTCTGATACCACCTGTGACACCCCGCCTAATTAAATACCGGGCGATCACTTCTTCATTAAATTAAATCAAGGTAAACAGTTGGTTCATTCTCAGCATCACTGTCGATAAAAATACATTTTCCAATTTAACACCCTAAATAATTAAGCTAAGTGTCAAAACCATTTTCATACGAAACTTTCCAAATTTTATTTAAAGAAAAATATTTATTTTATTAACAACATTCAATAAGTAAGAATCACACCATATTAAATTCTGCAACATAAACCAATTAATAATATAATACATTCGTCAATCGAATGTCAACATACGAAATCTAAAATCACACATACAAACTGAATAAATCCCATAGTAACAATACTGGAAATAACTGAAATACAAATGTCCAATAACAACGGAATAATGGAAAGAGATACACATGCTCAATAAGTGAAAGTACTAAGAGTGGATTCGAATGAACGAAGTCGTCTAATCAAGAGACCTTCAACTCCCACCTAAGCTGCAGCGCGTTCCTTCCAAGAGATCCTAAGCAAGACGCCCCTGTGACTGGGCACCTGTAATACATACATATATATACAAGAGAGAGGGAGAGAGAGAAAAATGGGTCAGAGCCCGAAAGTGTGTTTGATTTAAAATACGTTTAGCAAGTATTTAAATTGATACAGGCCAATGCAACAACATATTAGTGCGCCACTCTCTTGAGAAATGCTAAACTCTCTTCTAATGTGCACACCTATCGCACTAACCTTCCCAACGGTTTATCTTATCATTCTATCATACTAACCTTCCCAATAATTTAGCGTATCTTAACTTACTCATAAGATTTCAAAACCGAACAATATTATTGTTTAAAAGAATACTTCCAATTAGCAGCATAACTCTCGTTTTATCTTTTATTAATTTATAAAGTTTTTCAGTGTCATATTATACTTTCACAAAACAAGTATTTACTATTTGAGTCATCAACCATGTCCTACTTATCAAATCACAGTAGGCAGTTTCAAATTTCCAAATCTCATATATATATTAACTACTCGTATAATATATATAAAATAACAACACCCCACATAAAACTATGGTGCGTGCATACTTCTACTATCCAAACCCCATACCACTCATATCAAGGGGAATACAAATTCGGAATCACTCTCAAACTGTATTAACACATACACAAACAATATCGAGGCGAAGCATAGATTCCAAGTCTCTAAGAGGATGGCACATACTCGCGTCTCTTAGGACCGTCTGAACTATCAATTCGATAGCCTGTACCAAGGATATCTATCTTCTAGGGTACAAGTCAATATCCCCCATAAAGGTTCCATCGAGAAAAGACTGTCCCAGCGTGGTAACCTCAAGGATAGCAAGTAGCGCGGTATGTTTTTCACATGTATATAATATATGTACACACAATCATATAAATATACCACTTTATCATATTAATATAGGTTCTTCTCGTCACCCATAATTACAACATTTATCCTAAATTTCACATTATTTGTATTGCGTATAAGGTTTCATCTCTAACCTTAACTCGAAGGGTTTTCTCACTTATTACGTGACACTCGTGGACTCTATCCTTCCAAGTAGAAAATTCAGTAGTTATACCTCTATTTACTATCGTAGATATTCGCCGCAATCTCTCACTTGAAATACGTAGTTTAATCGTTCATTATAAAATTATCCCAAAAACAAGATTCTCGTCTTATAATAAAGTTCCCAACACTTATTCATATGTCCTACTGGTCTTTCCTATCTCCTAAAACATTTCATTTAGAATACCCAAGAATTATTTCACGATAAATTTAATTTAACTAATTAAACAAGGGAAATAGGAGTCTGCCAGGAGGGGTCGATCGATCGAGGTCTGGAGCTCGATCGATCGATCAAGCAGGTATTTTGATTTCTGCAGAATTGCAGTTACGGGTTCTACCAATTTTCCTCATCCAAATCCATGTTTTCCAACCCCAAACGTCCCAAAAATTCTACTACTAACATTATAACAATATACCAGATGTTTCTAACGTAAGGCATGTACATATTCATCATTTAAACATGGATTTTCAACCCAAAATTATATCTAATTATCAAGAACCCTAGAATTTTCTTAAACAGTTTTCTAACAAATCTTTCTCCAGAATTTCTTTCTTATAATCATCAAAATTTCATGGTTAATTTCCTCTACATGGCAAGGGTTTCCAGAATCATCATATCAACTAATACTACATGGATTTTCCTATCACAAATTGGGTTTTCTTCCACATACTTCATCCCTAATCATTCCTAAACTAATATGGAAATTGCACCAACGAAAATAGCAAGATAAACACTTGCCTGGGATTTTTGATATTCTGATTTACGGCTGATTTTGGTATGGTTGCGTTCCTCGTCTCGCGATCTATGCGTTGGCGGCGACGGCGGTGCAAACAGGTGGCTTTTTGGCCTTGAATTGCCTTGAGAGCTCTCTCCTCTCTTCTCCAATGGATGTCACTTGTGTTTAGAGTTTCTAACCCTAGGTGACCATCCAGATATCTGATATAACCCTTGGAATTTTCGTGGGTTTAATTACCCAAAAAGGTGAAATGACTAAAATGCCCTCCCGGGTACTAATTAGGCCTAAAAACGCCCCGAGACCCAAACTACAACTCCGGGTACACTTTTCTGACTATCTCGACCCTTCCGGACGCGTTGGCGCACTCAAAACGACCATACGGGCAACTTATAAAATATTCATTTTTTTTATTTATCAAAATTTAGTTCCGACGCGACACGAGCACGTCCCGACTTAAATTTCCGAAATTATCATTTAACTCACTCATGACATTCAATATAACCAATATAATATATTACTTTGCTCATTAGTAATATTCAACAAATTTCCCCATAATTACTAACTCTCGTCACGTTAATTATTATAACATAATTAATTTCTAGATTTTTATTAAATAAATCATTCACGTTAAATTTAATAAATCCCCAAATTAATATAGCATAAAAATACGGGGTATTACAGTTTTATAATTACAAGACAATTGACTTACTTCCTCGACTTGACCCCTTTCAAGCCTTGACACGTCTTCGTAAAAACACCTCTGCCTAGTAGATAACCCCGAAGCTCCACCGGAATATTGGACTTCACCAATGAGACAATAGGTATACCGTCAACCACACATGGTGCCTTTAATCATGTGAGAATGCCACAGCAAAACAATGAACTTCTTCTTTGAGGGATGTAGAAGCAAACCCAAACTTCTCTTCTTCAAGATGTTGATATAAACCGGTGCCAAATACTCCAAGCAAAGTATATATATATATATATGGAAGCTTGGAATAAATAAACTGTGGGTGTAAACAAAAGTGTTTTAAAGATTTTCTTGAAAAATTAACACTTTAAACAATGAACTTTTTCTTGGAAAGTTGAACTCTCAAAACACTCTCTAGGAGTTGGAATAGTATGAAAAAATTAAGTTGAAAAACTTGGTTCCCGCACTTAGATATTCAGGTAAAAGTTTAGTGGAAAAAGAAGTGGGAAAGTGGAAAAAACTGCCAATTAACTGTTCCCGCCAAAACTCGTCCGAATGAGATTTTCGTTCGAACGAAGTGTCGTTGGAACGAGCTTTCTAACGAAGTTCAAGTGTGAACTCATTAGAAATCTCGTTGGATATGTCGTTCGAACCATCATTCTCGTTCGAACGATAATTCGAACGACATTCCAATAGCCTTTTGGGGAACTCCTTGGCAGGTTTCGTTCGAACGACATTCTCGTTCGAGTGACAAACTCGTTCGAACGACAATATCGAACGAAAAAATAGAAAGCTGAAATTATGAGATTTAGCCTAGAAACTTTATACTTTATATAAAAGTTTTAATAGAAATGTTTCTGAAAAATAAACAATAGTTTTAAATGATATTTCACCCAATATAAAATGTTCCAAGATCCTATATATATATGTAATGCATTCATACCTTGGGAGCAATTGGAACTATGTTGGTGACGTAGAAACAAGGCACTTGAAACATGGTATTTGATGAAGCTTTATACGCTTGGGCGCTATGTCTTCAACTAAACACATCATAGGCTTGAATAGGTACATTGAACACTATCCTATGACATAAATGTTTTTGTCCGGAATTGAGCCAATACTACATCACGACTCAATTAGAGAATTGTGTCCTTACATAAAAGCAGTTAAAAGCTACAAAATTTGACCATTTTTTTAAAATAGCAAAAAATATTTTTTGAGCTGATTTTTTTATATGGGTCCGTTGAAATGTTTAAATATCACATAAAAAAATCAACCCAAAAATATATTTTTTAGTATTTTAAAAAAATAGGTGTGCGCCAGCACATGTGCAAACTTAGTGTGCACAGGAGCCTCTCTCTCTCTCTCTCTCTATATATATATATATATATATATATATATATATATATATATATATATATATATATATATATATATATAACCTTCTAATCAACCCATATTCAAAAAATTAGGTCAAAATACATTTTGTAGCAATTTTTAAAAAATCCACAAAAACTACTGGCGCAGACCCTTATAAATAAGGTATTTTGAGGAATTTTTGTGGATTTTTTAAAAATAGCTAAAAAATATATCTTGGCCTAATTTTTTGAACATGGGTTTATTGGAAGATTAATTTCAATTGAAAAATATAAAATTTGAAAAAAAAAAAGTTTTTTAGGGCCTACAACTAGGTGTGATGTATGGATGATGTATAGAGCATGATGTAGGCGAGCCTTCTCCTGTATATATATATATATATATATATATATATATATATATATATATATATATATATATATACAGATCGATTCTCCGACGGATTTAGTTAATGAATGTAAACGACGGATTAATATTGTTTACACATTCTTGGGACCACTTTGTCTTTTTAGGACCACCTTTTGGGGACCGCTTTGTCTGTTATATTCTTTTGTCCTTTTCTAAGTTTTAGGGAATATAAATTTTTGCCCCAATAATTTCTAGAGTCTTAAGCTTATTTTTAACGGCTAAATTAATCTAGGAGTCTAAGAGAAGTTTCAGAGCTGCTACTTCTCCGACTTCTTCCGTCACTATTGTACTGAAATTCTAAATAGTGGGGATTAAATGTGTAAATATTTTCCTCAATGAGTCTTCAAATTGCAAGCGGTTTGATGAAAAATATTCTAGTCTTAAATACCTTATATGGTATTGTGGTTTTATCAATCTAGTTTCTTTATATATCTGATTAACAATATCAATTATATCGTTATTTATAAATTCGTCTAAATTATTATCACCATAGCATGACAAAAATCTACAATATGTTCTAGGGGTAGCTGTTTCTACATTTTTAAGGAGAGGACGGATTCCTCCGGTTCTAATTAAAATAGCTTTTGTTTGTGCTAGTCTTTTTTGTCTAATAATTTTTAATACGTCTATACTGTCTTCAAGTATTCTAGTATATTCTTGATATTTTTCAGGTCTTGACAATTCTTCTGCAAAATCTTTAGTTCTTAATTTTTGCCTAAAGAGATCACGGATCCCTATTCTAATTATTTCTATTCTAGGTAATTCTCTTACTAACCACTCAATAACCTGGTCTATATATTTGAAAGTACCACCCATGTATATTAAAGCAGATTCTATAAGTTTTTTTTTTATCTTTAGGGTCTGTAAGAGTCCAATCTTGGATTTCTCCAGTTAGGTCTGGATTTATTTAATTGACAAATGCTAAAAAGTCTGTAGTGATTTGTAGGCTAATGCAAGTTTATTTAAAACAATAATATGTAAAATAATCAAGGGTTTGGTTCGAGTTATACCTTCCTTCTGGTCTATAATATCTTTATCTTCCTTCCTTCTTCTCTTCAGTTTTGTTACTATCCTTCTCAGGTCTTGGCCTCCTACAACTCCATTTTTATGTCACACCTCAATCCATTATTTTGGCATTGTAACCGTTTCTTGCCTGTACATCTTCACGCCTAATGCCCACCTGGCAAACGACTCATGACTAATCGACACCTGACGACAATTCAACAGTATAACACCATGTGACACCAGGGGCTCCACACAATAGTTCTCTATGAATAGAAAGTTGGAAACAATTTGGAAAATAATAACAACTCAACATAAGAGATTTGGGAAAAGAAAATTATTTTATTGCATTGCATTAGTAATTACAACTCTCACCATTCCCCAAACTATATGGAAATTACTCACTCATATACATATTTCATTAAGCATACCCCTCTCTCTCACTCCTAATATTCCCCCCTTTCACACAACCATGACTGTCCCTTTTATAGCACAAGGGAGCTTACAGGATGACTGGAAACCAGAGGCTAAAAGCTAATCAATTGAAAGCATACAATTATTAAAGTACAATAATTAAAGGTCTACAACTTGGGCATCTTTTGGTCTTCATGTTTTTGCTTTTCCAAAAGCAGTCTTGGCGTCTTGTGATAATTGAGAACCTAACGTCGTTGTGGGTATCTCTTTATTCTTTATGGAAAGAAGCTGTTCAGGCCCATATGGGGAAGGTCTGAGATTTTCTTCGTCTTCACACTACAAGGTAATCTTCGATCTTTAATAATTTATTGAGTAAGGCGGGGTCCTTCTCTTTTCTATCTTCGTCTTCTTCTACCTTATCTTTGTCTCTATTTCGTATAGCGTTATTATTGAAAAACTCATCAATGAGGACTACCACTCTAAGGCTGTATGGCAAGGGGATCTCCATAATTTTTTAAATTCTTTCTTAAGACTTACATTAAATGGCACATCATCCTAGATAATGAGGTCTTCTTTATGGTATGTAGTATATCATCTGTCTTCACCTGTTAATAGTTCCACGATTTCTATCATCTCCATGGCTTGGGCAATCTGGAGTTCGAACTTATTAACAATTAAATCTTTAGTCTCGTCTTCAGATAGAATCTCAACATCTTCAAATATATAATTGGAAAATCTAACATGTCTAAATCCTTCAACTCTCATTCCTCTATAGGAACTTGGAGCACTCTCATAGATTCTAGAAAATAGAGGAAGGAAGTATTCTACCTTCTTGACATATTCAGGGACTGTTTTCCTAAGAGCAATAGAGTCTTCTATAGTCTCAATTTGGATGAGTCCAATGAACCCATAGTCTTCTAAGGTTATCTGGGCTATCTCTGCTTTTCTAAAAAGATAAATTTTTGAAACGACTTTGAAAAAACCTTTCATCATTAAGGCATCTCCATTAGTCTCATATAATCACATATTTAAATGTTCAATAATGCTATTAGCGTCTTTATGATAGTCTTATGATATTAGAAGATTAATAAGACCAAAAGGTATAACAATCTTAGTCTTAAAAGTCTTTTTATGATAACAAAAATTATCAACAGGTCTAGTTTTGGAGGATTCTCTAAGAGTCTGAGCATAAGTCTGAGTCTACGATCTAGGAATAGTAGTACCATTGAGTTGGGTAACTAAAAGTCTTTGAGTTCTCATGAATCTGGAAATGGCTACCAAATTTTGTTTGAACACTATCCACAGTCTATTCTTCACGTTCCACCATATAACGTCTATAAGAGTATTTTTGTCATCTAAAATTCTCGTCTAAATTTTATCAAGTCTGGATATCTTTGATCAGGTCTATATTGGGGGAAATACATCTTCCCAATGAGTCTATTTTGAGAAAAAAACTCAATTCTAGATTTTCCAGGAGTAACTAAGATATCATCAAAGTTCTATAGGATTGGTCTTTCTTGAGAGTCTTGAATATGAGTCTGTCTTTGTGTTACACCAGCATTTGGTCTTACGCATCTAAGATAGTCTGCAACGTCTTCTTTGTTCAATCTATTCGTTCCAAAGGAACTTATGTTGTCTAAGTCTTCTGTTTACAACATAAAATATGATATCATATTAGTGTTAGCAAACATAAGTTCTCTTGATATAATGTATGGAATGGTATTTTTACTACCCTTAATATGTATAACAGAGAAGTCATAACCATTGATTTGGACAAGTCTAAGTCTCTAAATTTTACTGCATAAGAAGAGTCATTATAAACACTAAAATGTTTAGGTCTAAGAAAAAACATATATTTTTGTATTGCCCTTACTATAGCTAACACTTTTTTTTCATGGGCATTGTATCTTGTTTCTAGATTAGTAAAGGTTCCAGAACTATATCTACAAAGTTTCTTCTTTTTAGTCTAATGATCAATGGCAAAGTATATTGCTCCCCATTGTTTATCAAATGCATCTGTTTCTGCTATAAATTGGTCTTCAGGGTTTGGCAGTTTAACCAAAGGAATATTTTTTACTGTATCTTTAATTTTTCTTATAACTTAAAAATCATCTTTAGTCCAATAAAAAGGATTAGTCTTGTCTGTTCCTTTTAGTTTGGCATTTAAAATTTGTCTCTTTGAAGCAAGGTCTTTTAACAAAATCTGTAGCACAATTAAGCAATCCTAAAAATGATTGTAATTGTTTTTTATCTTTAATCTGGTCTGGTAATTCAAGATTCTTCTCAGTTATGTGTTTTGCTAAGGATATTATTCCTTTATTTATATGCATTCCCATAAAATATATTTCAGTCTAAAATAATTGCATTTTTCTTTCGAAAATAACAATACCATGTTTATCTAATTCTAAAATAATCTTTTTAAGATGGTCTACGTGCTCTAACTCAATCTTATAGGGTACAAGAATGTCATCTATATAAACAAGACAAAATTATGAATAATGTCTAAATATATTATCCATTCTTCTTTGGAATACTTGAGGAGCATTCAAGTATCCAAATGGCATTACTAACCATTCGTATTTTCTTTACGACACACTAAAGGCTATCCAAGTAATACTGTCTGTATGCATCTTAATTTGCCAGAAGCCTGATTTGCAATCACACTTACTAAATATAATTATATCTTCAATTAGATTGATTAAATTATTCTTATTTGGTATCTTATAAGAATCAAATTCAAATTCTTATTTAATTGTCTATATTCTATAACCATACGTCTTTTTCCTCTTTTACATTCAGATTCATTTTGAAGATAGATGGCAAGGCTATTATGTCTACTTTTACTTTCCCTAATAATGCCTAACTTAAGCATTTTATCTATGTCTTTTTTGAATTCTTCCCTGTCTTCTTGTGAATATCCTTCCTTATAGGTTCCACCATTAATAGTGGCATCTGGGTTAATAGGGATAATTTCACAGCAACTTTGGTCTTTATCCCACTTAGCGATGGAATTTTCTCTTAAAGTAGGCTCTGCTAATTTCCTAATCTTTTCCTTTTCTACTTCTATATCCATTTTCTTCTGTTTGGATATAGCTTGAACCTGTAATAAGGTGTGCTGGGCTTTATCTAGAATGTCTTGTTGTATAAGAGTTATTTGCTTATAACACTTTTGGTCTGGACACTTACATTCTTTTTGTAGGGGTTTGGTTATTTCTAAGGCTTCCTGTTGGTTTGTAGGTCTAGGTCCACCATGCTCAGCTGAAGAACTCTGATGTTTTATTGGTTTATAATTGGGTTTAACCTGCATAAGTTCAAAGGCGGTCTTGTGATCTATTAAAGGGGATTTTAATATTAAATTTATCTTTATCACTAATTAATATCTTATCATTATACTGAGTATAAGGATGATATTTAATATTAGAGTCTTGTCCTCAAATAATGTTTCCTGTGAAACTAGGACAGGGATCCATTATCCAAAACCGATTATTAACGGTTTTGTTGGTTTGATTTCCTAATTTAAAATAAATAGGAATAGTTTGGAAATATAAGGTAAATGAATCTCCATTAGCTACCTTACCATAGATTTCTTGCTTACTATCTAGAAAATAATCTCCAGGAAAGGCATTAGCCTTACAAATACTTTGAGAGCATCCTATATCTATAAAAGCTGAAAATCTTTTAGGGTAATCTTTATGTTGTATAAACATTTCCACAAAACAAGCATGTGGTTTAGTAGAAATTCCTAAATTATTCTTTTCTAAAATAGATATTCCTTTCTGGGGTTTATCTATAAAATCTAGCGATATTAGGTCTTCTAAACTATTATCAGAGTGGTATCCTTCTAAATCATAGGAAATTCCTTTTCCTTTTAAGTCTTCATTTTCTTGTAATCTTTTGGATATATTTCTATCAATATCTTGATAATATGTTTTAATATCTAAGTCTATATATTTCTATCAATATCTTGATAATATGTTTTAATATCTAAGTCTATTTGAGTGTCATACTGGCTAGTATAAATTACTCTAAATCTAGTTCTCCAATAGTTTTCATGGTAGTGTAATTGAGAAATGACACAAACCATAAATAATTATGTTTGTATAGTCTCATAGAATTCCACACATCTAAAAGTCTTTCTTGCTACATTTCATTTCAAATGTGCAATAATGTCTTTCATCAAAGTAACATCTAGGTATATATGTTAGTAACTCAGGATTACTAACTGTCTATCTTTTCTTTAAAAAGGGGCTTAATATACACTTATACCCAGCTTCTTCAAAGTCTATATATTCATTATCTAAATCGTCTTGATTAGTTTGCATCATATATAAGTCTAGAGTATCTTGAGAGTCTTCATACTCATCAGTATCACTATTATAGTCTTCTGAGTCACTATCTGTATATGCACTATAGATACTAGTATTGTCATCATCTTCTATGTCTGATATTTCTATAGCATATAGGATATTTAACTCTTTTTGATCTGCATAGTCTAATATTGTATTAATCATCTTAATACCTTATTTATCTTTCTTATTAGTGCATTCTTTAGCAAAGTGTCCTTCTTTTCCGCAAGTCCAACATTCTTTGATGGCAGTCTTAGATTGAGCCACTTCTTTTTCTTTCCTATAATTAGGAACCTTCTTATATTTACTAGTGTTTTTCTTAAAATATCTTCTTTGGTTAAATCTATTTTTCTTAGTCTTAGTGTTTATTTCTCTAAAGGTAGTAGATGGTCTAAATCTATACTTTTGTATAAATCCTAAAGGTCTAGTCTTAAACTTCCTATGTTTCCATTCTAATTTCTTTTCGAATTTCTTAGATTCACTTCCATATCCCCATTGGATTGGAGAGATGTCTCTTTCGTCTTTTATTGGAGGGATCTTTTTGAAAGTTTCTTCTATCAACTTTCCTTGAGTTATATCACGTCTCTTAGATATGATATAGCCTTTGGCAAAATTCATTCTTTCAGCACGGGAGTTGTTCTTAACTCCAGCTACTCCTGGCCAATTCCTATATTTATTAATTAGGATTTTTCCTATAGATGGTATCTTTCTGAAGTATTCATCTTTTAAGGTCTCTCCAAATTCTTTAATTTGGTAATATAGTTGCTCATAATTATTGATATATTCATTTATCTTATCTAATTTGCAAATGCTAAGGAGGGCTAACTTAGTTTTTGCTAGGTCTTATTCATTGATCTGCGCTAGATGTTCAGCTCTAATGAATTCTAATGTAAACAATTGAATATATTATTCAATTGATCTTTCTTCTAGGTTCTCTTTCATATTCTCAATCTTAGTTAAGTACTCTTCATCTGTAGCTTTTCTTAAACTATCTAAATAATCTTTTACAATACCCCTAGTGGATTGCTCAGCGTATTGTTTACATGAACTTGCATCCCATTGTTCATTAGATGCAAAACACATGTTCATTTGATTACGCCATCCAACTAAGGCCTTCTTCTTATCTTGGACATTGCCTAAGTTAAGGTATATCCCAACTGGATTTATGGCTTGGCTTTCCATAGTCTTATTGGGAGTAAAACTTTTGTCACCAATTGGAAAGTCTTTTATATAATCAGGTTTGGTCTTTACTACAGTGTTTGAGTATATAGGAATATTTATTCCTATTGGTTTACTAAAAAGTCTAGGAGCATATTCTAGCCTACTAATACTTCCTATCTCTTGCTTATTAGGTTCTACTTGTGTAGCTAGCATTAGTCTTTCTTGTCCTTCTTTTATTAGTCTAAGATTTCTAAGAATTCTTTAGTATTCTTATTCTTTTAATTTTAATATACAGTCTTGAGCTATCATATTAAATCTATCTCTTTCTTGGATCCTAAAAGAATGACTTCTATTAAGATGTTTTTTAAATGTCTTCATGTCCAATTCTGAGGGTTCAAGTCCAAAGTTTTGGATCCTAGTTTTTTCTCTAACTAAGTCTTTTTTTTCAAATGATTTTCTAGATCTAATTACCAGGGCTTATCTTGGTAAACTAGAACTAGTCTTACTACTACATTCTCCTTCTGATGGATCATTGATTATGGATTCTCCCATATTCCTAAATCTAACTTCTTAAGTCTGGATATTCTTATTGATAATCTTAGGAGGGCCAAACTGGATAGTAACATTTCCAATAAAAAAAGGTTTATTTTGTATAGTCTTAGTTTCTTGAAATTCTGGCAATTTCCAAAGGGTCTTAGCTTTTTCTCTCATACGTCCAGTATTCCTAATACTTTAAGTATGATTGTAGTCTGAAACATTGGTTCTAACTAATATTTCTTCATTAAGTCTACCGCTAGGAATTATCGATTGCATTCCTTCATAATAAAATTGAGAGAACTTCACATAGCTTTGGAATTTTATATTTATATTAGCGTCTAGGATAATATAGTCTTCATAACCACTAGCATATAAGATTAACTTAAAATGTTTGGCTGTGTCTACGGTTACTATAAATACCGGAATGACATTAAAGTATCCTATGTTGTCTGACATTTCTAATTGGGCTATCCCAATAAGGCTTTTCTCAAAATCTTTCGATCTTTTATCTACTAAATAATATAATATGTTGATATTATTCTGAGGTCTATGTAATCCTTGGATTCTTGCCTAAAAGAGTCCAAAGGTTAGGAATTGAAACTTCCTATTAGTTCCTCTAGATCTAAGCCATTCTGAGTCAAACACTTGGAGCTCAGTATAGGATTTGTCTAACACATGATTCCTACAATGGTAAGTCATGTTATAATTAGGAGTCTTAGGGGTGGCACCTTCTTTAAACAAGTCTATGTATCTAACGGCTGGAAGTTGTCCATTACGAATGAAATCTTCAATAATCTTCCAGTCAACTTCACCCCATTCTTTCCATTGGAGAGGATTGGTGAAATTTCTCTCCTTCCACCACGTTCTAACATTAGAGGATAAATCCTTAAGTCTTTGGAGCATACAATTACTCTGTCCAATATTTGGGATAGAGCTAACTATTTTATAGTCTTATCTAATCCATCATTTATGATTCTTCTAGTTATAGTATTTCCTTCCCTAGTTCCTACATAAGGAGATTCTCTAAATTTACAGGTGTTTACCTATTTTTGTTCAAGTCTTTTTTTAATCCTTTCTAAAGAGTGTGAATAATCATTTTGTCTTTCTATCAGCCTAATGATTTCTTCATTAAATGTCTTATTCTCTTTTCTTGCATTGTTGTTAATATCTTCATTATTTTTTACAAGAATATTAACAAGAGAATCAGCGATCTTATTAATATAATCTTTTACCTCATCTTCTTTTTCTTATATAGATCCGTGTGCCATACTAGCTTCTATGGTTTTTATAGTTTTTTCTATTTTACCTAAACGAGTTAAAATAAATGGAGAGTCTAATTCGGTTTGGGAGGGTTTATTATATATAAACTTAATTCCCTTCATAATTTCTTCATATTTTTCTTCTACCTGGGTCATGTCTAATCTAAGTTCATTAATGATACTATCCATTTTGGATAGGTTATGGCTTTCTATATTATTAAGATAATTTGCTAAATTTTATTGAAATTTAACAAAGTTTGTGTAGAAGGTAGTTAATCCTTCTATCTTAGCTTTTAAATCTAAAGGTAAGTCTTTAACAAAGCTAATGTTATAGTCTTGGGTAGCTGCTATGGATGTAGAAATTAAATTTAATCTTTCTAATATGAGTCTAGTTGCTTTAGCAGCATTGGTAATCTCATTTTCATTTATCTTATAATAAAATCTATCATCATTTATCTTTTCTAAAATTCTTTGGTAAAAATCTGCTAAGGTCTGAATGGAGAGGTCTCTTGGTACCTCATTCCAGTCTGATCTAACTATCTCCATTAGGAAGATAACTATCTAATTTAGAGATAAGCTTAGCTTGTTCTTTAGTAAGTTTAATTAACTCACTGTCTTGATTTTTTGTCAAAGTTTTAATTTTTCAAATGTCTTTGTTAAGGCTTTCTATATGATTAGTCTTAATATTTATTTCTTCTAGTACTTGTACAAGGTCTATTGGGATTTGACTATCTATTTCTAGTAGTCTATTAGAGATATTTTGATCTCTGATTCTAGGGTTTTGGTGTCTTTTATTAATTGTCTTAATATAAGGAGTATACACTTATTTTGGTCCATTATACTATTTATAGCACTCGCAGTAACTTGTGTACTATCTGTGTATTTGGCTGGGATGTGTTCAGTATGTGAACAACCGTCTATGTGAGCAGTTAAATAACCTTTTGAGTCTAAATCAGTTATGGGTATAAGATGGTAGTCTGGGTTGATTTCAAAAATATCTTTGTAAATGTGAGGGATAAATTCCAAGGGCATTAAAGTCTTTTTACTAAGTCGAAAAGGAACGTCTTATGGCTTTGATACCATAATTAGGGTTTGGTCGGAAATTTGATGGGTTTCTAAAGCTTTTAGGGTCTTTGATATCAATTTGGGTCTAAAATATAATTTTAGTAATTATATAGTCTTAAAATAAAGTTTTGCTATAAGACAAAAGGGGACAAAAACAAAAAAGTCTTTGAGACCACGGGGGGACCACGTGTGGAAAACGACAAAAAACGCGTTAATGCGTCTTTTACGAAATCTGTTCTAGATCATATATATATATATATATGTAAATCCAAATTTGATTGTTTTAAACATTTCAGGGCACACTTTGTGAATGCTAAATCTCTTAGTTATTTGATGGAAGGATAACTTTAACGCGCCTTCAATCTTTCCCTAGCATCCTATTTATATGAAAACTCTAGGAGAGAGAATGAATGGATTGTCACGGCATGATTTGTTTGTTGGCATAATTAATGAGTAGGCATTGTCACTTTGAGAAATTTTATTATATTTAAAGGTTTTTTTTTTACTTTAATACAATACTAAATTTTGATTTTCGATTCTTGATTTTAATACAAGTTTATTAGACTTTAGTAAAAAATTTCTATTTTTAAAAATAAGTTATACTAAAATTATTCTTTAAAAAAAGAAAATAATAATTTGTTTATTTTTGTTATTGTTTCGACCTTTTGCAAAGGCCAAAATTGGACTTTTGAGCACACACATGATTGTCTTTGTTTTTCGAGAAAATCTCTCTCATTATTTGACCATTTTGACCCGACCCTTCTCACCGACCTTCTCATACCTATATATATATATATATACACCTCCCCCGTCTCTTTTCTTTGAAAACCCAAATCCTAGTACGTGTAGAATCTTGCAACTGCATTCTCTGTCACTATTAGGTAACAAAATATTAAATCCAAATCCTCTCTGTTATATAGTTTTCAAACTTTCGATTATGCAAATCGCAATCTTTTATTATGATAGCAGCCTATAAACATTATTATGAATGTCCTTCATGGGATTCTTATACAAACTTATCACTCTATTTGGTTATTTGTTCACTGTGATACCTCCATGTGTTTTCTTTGGAAATCAAGAAGCCATTTTCACAAAAATATCAGTCTCTCAAAGAACCCCACACACAGTCCGTGTAGACTTCTGCAACTACTTCTGTATTAGGTAACAAAAATATTCAAACTTATAATGGTATAGATTGTGCAAATCACTGTTTTTGGTAGTTTCCATACAAACACATCACTCTATTTGGTTATTTATTCACTATGATACCTACACATTGTTGGAGAACGATTGAGGATGTAGACCGCGGTGTTCACTGCTTCTGCCCAGAAACTGTTAGGGAGTCCTTTTGCTTTCAACATGCTTCGTGCCATCTCAACAATGGTACGATTTTTTTGTTCCGCTACACCATTTTGCTGAGGAGTATAGCGAACTGTCATCTGTCATTTGATCCCTTCATTTTTGCAATGATCCATGAATTCTTTTGATATGAATTCTCAACCACGATCATTTCTAACCCCAACATACATATATACGTCCATGTGTTTTCTTTAGAGATTAAGAAACCATTTTCACAATAAGAGTTTGAAATTCTATTCACTGTCTCTCAAATAACCCATAATCCGTGCAGACTCTTGAAACTTCTTCTGTATTAGGTAACAAAATATTTACTCTAAAGTTTATAGTGTTTAAACTTATAATAGTATAGATTGTGCAAATCACAGTCCTTTTTTATGATCAGGCTATAAACATTATAATTCATGCATTTGATGTGATTATATACGAACACATCATCTTGTTTCTTCCTGCAAACATGCGTATATGTTTTGGGGTTCATCATTCTTGATCTTGGGTTTTGATCTATGGGGAAATAAATGTAAGCGTTTTTGTTAAATTTATTTCACTGTATATTAAGGAATTTTATTTCAATGGATATTTGTTTTTATCTCATGAGCGCATTTCATGTCTATCAGTTGACATATTTCCGGGAAAGGAATGTGACCATTTTATGCTTTATATGATTGGTTTTTCTCTATACCAATCTCTTCTCTTGAAAAATGAAAGAATGAGAAAATGCTATAGTTTAAGGCTAATCTTATGGTTAATAATATTTGACACAAAAATTTACACAATTTGATTGATGTGACATTGCAATGAAATATTTTACATCACTCACTCCAAGATATTGTACAACACTATATTGCAATGCCTAATGAGTTTGTGTAATTTTTTTGTAATTTCTTATAATGGAGGTCTTTTGCTATCCACCCTAACTAATGGTAAGGGGTGGCTCGGCTCGTTTAGGCCAAAGGTCTCGAGTTCGAAACCTCCCAGTGGATACCGTCCAGATTTGAACCAGGGCGTGTGTTAGGGTGACTCTGGCATAACGTCCCCCCTGTTTAGCTCATAGGGGAGTCCAAATGGCTCGTTCGTGTGGAGGTTCAAGGTTATAAAAAAAATATTGGAGTAGGTGATACAATTTTTTGAGAATTTATATATTAAAAGAAAATTATTTTGATAAAAGAAGTTATTAAAAGAATATTAAATAAAATATTTTAAAAGAAAATTTTGATATTCAGATTGGAGAGATTAGACTGTTTTTTGACAAGAAGGCATAAGGCAATTAATCGAAGACCAAAAAAATAGGTATGTTTTTTACAGGAAGTTAAGAAATCAAGAATCAACACAAGGACAGGTATTTTCAGCGATAAATCGGATAATCAAAGAATAAATAATAAATTGAGAGTCGATGCAAAAGGACAGTTATTTTTTTACAGGAGGGAAGGCGTTGAGGCGATAAATTGAATAGCCAACAGAAACAGGTTTCTCTGTACAGGAAGGCTATAAGTTGATAATTAGTTCCAAAAGGACTAATATTTTTTCTTTACAGGAAAGCAACATTGAAGACCAGTTTTTCTTGACAGGATGGCGATAATGCGATAAATCGACGAAGCAATGTCAAAAAATATGTTTTCTTTCTTTTCTTTTTTACAGGAAAGCAAGAATTGAAGAATCAAAGCCAAAGGGCAGGTATAGTTTTTTGACAAGAAGGCGATAGTGCAATAAATTGAAGAATCAAACCCAAAAAACAGGTACGTTTTTTACAGGTTGTCAAGAAATCAAGAATCAACACGTATTTTCTTTTTAATAGGAAGGCGTTAAGGTGATAAATCGGATAACCAATGTAAAAATAATAAATTGAGAGTCAATGCAAAAGGAAAGATATTTTTTTTACCGGAGGTAAGGCGTTGAGGTGATGAATTGAATAGCCAACAAAAACAGGATTTTCTGTGACAGGAAGGCTATAAGTTGAGAATTAGTGCCAAAAGGACCAATATTTTTTCTTTACAGGAAGGCAACATTGAAGACCAGTTTTTCTTGACAAGATGACGATACGGCGGTAAATCAACGAAGCAATGTAAAAAAACAGGTTTTCTTTCTTTTCTTTTTTACAGGAAAGCAAGAATTGAAGAATCAAAGCCAAGGGGTAGGTATAGTTTTTGGACAAGAAGGCGATAAGGCAATGAATCGAAGACTAAAAAAATAGGTATGTTTTTTTCTACAGGAAGTCAAGAAATTAAGAATCAACACAAAAACAGGTTTCTCAAGGACAAGAAGGCTATAACTTGAGAATTAGTGCCAAAAGGACTAGTATTTTTTCTTTACAGGAAGGCAACATTAAAGACTAGTTTTTCTTGACAGGATGGCGATAGGGTGGTAAATCGATGAAGCAATGTCAAAAGACAGGTTTTCTTTCTTTTCTTTTCTACAGGTTATCAAGAATTGAAGAATCAAAGCAAAAGGGCAGGTATAGTTTTTTTGACAAGAAGGTGATAGGGCAATGAATCGAAGAATCAAACCCAAAAAACAGGTATGTTTTTTTACAGGAAATGAAGAATCAACACAAGGACAAGTATTTTCTTCTTAATAGGAAGGCATTAAGGCGATAAATCGAATAACCAATGCAAAAAAAATAAATTGAGAGTCAAAGCAAAAGGAAAGACATTTTTTTACAGGAGGGAAGGCGTTGAGGTGATAAATTGAATAGCCAACCAAAACAGGTTTCTTTGTGACCGGAAGGCTATAATTTGAGAATTGGTGCCAAAAAGTACCAATATTTTTTCTTTATAGGAAGGCAAAATTGAAGTATAAAGCCCATAGGAATTTTTTTTTCACAGAAAAGGGTGATAAATCAAGGAATCGAGGCCAAAAGGTGCGTATTTTTTTTTTGACATGGAAACGTAAATCGAAGACTCGATGCCCAAAGGAGAGGTACATTTTTATTTACAGGAAGAGAATAGATGGAAGATTCAATGCCAGGTATGAATTAGATTATTTTGTGTTTTCTTATGACTTGTTCCCTTCATCCCAAATTAAGAGTTATACATTCTTTTTTGAGACTTCTAAAATTAATAGTCCACTTTCCTTTTTGAGACATAATCCAAGAACCAAATATCACATTGATGAACATGTTTTGATCTTGACCATTGATCAAGTGTATTCTTAATTTTTTTCGTAAGTGTATTCTTAATTTAAACACACACATAAAAAAGATAGGCTCTTAATTTGGGACGAAGAACCTTTTTTAACTCCGCAAATGCAAAATTTCATTTTGTATTGTCGGTCCCAAGCCCGGATAAAGGAGAAGGGGAAGGGGTTATTATGCAATACATTTGAGATCTCTATTCAAGGTAATCATTCAATATATGAAGAATAGAAAAATAAAAGTTTATCTTTGTAACCAAGATATGGGTCTTTTGTGCCTAATTCAGGTCCAATAACAATTCTTCACATCAAAAAAAGTATAAATTTTATCTTTTGTTATTTTTGTTTCAAGGTTTGTTTTCGCTAAATATAATGCGGGATCAAGTAGGGACCATTTAAGAGAACTTGTTAGTGCCCTTTTGAATAATTGACCCCTGAGAGAATTGGTGATTAATGGTTTAAGTAATGTGAGCATGGGAGGAGATAAGATTCTCACTATTGTTGGCATTTCACTCATGGGGAGTTTTAAGTAACAGAGGGGAGTTCCGTTCTAACCCAAAGTTCTGTATGCGTTCAGAATCTTCCTGTTGGGGGTAATACTGAGACTCAGAGACATACATTTTCACATCCTAAGCTTCATTGCCATACACAGTTAGTAATTTATGTGTCTCCTAAACAATGAGTGAAACGCTTGTGAAATTAGTTGCATAATGCTTATTTTCCTGAGTATAGCTTGGATACCTTTGAATCTGGTTGGATTTTTGTACTACGAAGTATGTCATGCAGAATACTGATATTCCCCAAAACAATCTTCGACCTTGAAAGCGTATTCCCCTGCTTATTGGAGTGTAGAGATTTGTCAAAGACAACTCTGCTTGATAGCTCATTTATAAGCCTTGCGATTATTGTTACATGTTTTGTTTCATGCTCTCATTCGATTCCATCTTCTCCATGTACACAACAAATTGAATTTCTATATACATTCATTGACTGACATTGAATCGTTCATTCGAGAAAATGGATTCCACTCGTAAGAATCGGGAATGCGTAGTGTTGCTTAATCTTAGTCCATAATTGGACATATTCGACTCCTCACTGCATGTGGTACTGCAAAAATTCTTTCCATCACACAAGAGGCGTTCCCTTATAATTTAGTTATGGTCAACTTCATATATGTGGCCCTGTTTATGGTCTTGTGGTCGAACACTTTTTCCATATTGTTAAGCCAATTAACGATGCTTTCCTAATTCATATTTGCGATGGATATGGCGACTGTCATTCAAGATATCCCCATTAAGAGCCTCCTCTAGGAGGCAAAGCATGAGGCATATGTTACCCTCTCCATCACTACTCACTGCCTACGAGACGTTCTCGATCTCCCTACCATTGCCTACCGCCACTAGGGTGTCTTCTTCTCTTTGAATCTACAGCAATGGATGCCTAACTTTGTCTCCACAAAGATGTCCTCTGCCTACGGTCGTAGGCCTTGAATCCCCCACATTCTCATTTTGGACAATCTTATGTCATGTGGCCAATTTCCTTTGTAACTACTCCCTCCGTCCCAAATTAATAGTCATGCTTTCCTTTTTGGGCCGTGCCAAATTAATAATCATTTTCCTTTTTTGGACGTAATCGACAGACCAAATTCCAAGATAGTGAACAAGGTTTGATCTTGTCCATTGATTGAGTCGATCCTTAAAAACCGTCATTTTCAAATAGCGACTATTAATTTGGTACAGAGGTAGTATAACACATCCTCTCATTAATCAGGACAAAAGAAGAATCGCTTGTGTTTACCGTCCCTATAGGTTGGTGGATGCAAGTCGGGAATGGCATAGTCATCTGTCATGTTGGACCATCTGCATTGCGCTTTATGTTTATAGGGTAAGCCTTTCAATTAGAACGACTTCGGTTGACGGAGGATGGACTAGAACGGGCCAAAATAGCTGGTAGGGTTGCAGTTTGGGCATAGCTTTTTCCCCTCCTTTTCTTGGCTCGCATATCGATTGCTGTCAAACGGCCAAAGGATGCCTGAACAGAATGTTTATCTTCTTCCATAGGCCTCATTGTAGTAAGTGGACGACCCAAACGGGTTCCCCTTGCACACACAGTTGCAGGTTTCATTCCTTCTGGTCGAGGCTTGCCCTCCTCGATTGCCACCTTGGGAGGTTTCTTCCCTAGACACAACAGAGTTACGAACTACCGTTGGGGCAGTGTGACTTTTTGCCCTTTTTAACACACCTCGAACCAACCTGAGCCAAAGCTACAAAAATCGTAGTATATTTCATTTCCTTTTCACTTTGGTTTGCATTTCGGATGATTTCCCTTGTTTTTACTAAATCTACTGTTGTTTTACGGAATGTAAGGAGGACTATCATATACATGAAGATGCTGGTTTGAATGAAACTCGCATTGTGAAGGAGGAATTAAATAATGGCAATAATCCACCAGCTAATTCTCCTTCACATGTAATCTCTCCTCCATCGGTTGATGATCTTCCAACTCAAAAGTGCAGACCTTGTTATGGGTGGATTAGTGATGATGAAGAGGAGGAGGAGGAGGAGGAGGAGGAGGAGGAGGAGGAGGCTGACTTTATTTATCTCACACCAGCCCAACCATCTGGGCACTTACAAAATCTCAGTTGTGGCGCAAAAGAAAAGAGATGAAAACGCAAGTCTAGGTGGGATGAAACAATGATTTAGTTATAAAACTGTCGCAATAGTTTCCTGATCCGAGGTCCATGGATCATCAATTCAAAGAGAACTGAGTTAATTTGTTATTGTTTTCAAATATGATTTTTTGTTTTTATTTTAGGTGTAGAAAGAAAAGTCTCATACAACAGAGATCAACCATTAGTTTTGCAAGAATGACCCCCCCTCTCTTATGAATTATATCAAATCACAGTGATCGTAACTAACATTTTTTTAATGAATAAATCTCGTAAAAAGCTAAATCCACTGAAATAAGGGCGTTGGTAATACAAGGTAAAGGGCCTCATGTAATGACCTACCCCTTTATAATATAATAAGTAACAATGTAGGGAATCTTGACAATGACTCATTACAAGATAAAACACATAAATGAGCCTAAAGATAATCTGAGATGTCTTAGACTTTTGATTTAAATAAATTTCACCACTGTGTTTGATGACCTCTGTTTGTGCAAACTCCGCACATAAACTGAGCCCAAAGCAATTTTAGATGTCGTAGACTTTTTATTTAAATAAATTTTATCAATTTTTTGGTGCATGATCTATATTTTTGCCGACTGTTGATCTTTTACACGTTGAATTTTGACAATGCCTTCTTCAATGACTCCATAGGCGTTCTGTTTGGCTAACATAGTGATACCCCTTTAATGAGACTTAGTCAGAAGAAACACTAAACAAAATCACTCGGAAGGTCCAGAAAATAATTTAAGATTCACAGTTTCAATTTGTGTGTTACCTTCTTGGAATAACAATTCTTTTCATGGTACATAATCCTTTTTGATTTATTTCATTTGGCATAATCTTTTCATTTTTCTTTGGTAAGAGTCAATTTGTTCATTATTGCACTGTATTATTTAAGAAAATAAATTCACATTCATGGTTCCCATAAGTCTTTTGAATTGTGATCGATATGTAAAGTAGAGAAACAATGTGTCTACTGGTCTAGGGGTTATTAGAAATCACCAAGGTCATTAATTTGCTTCATTCTCAGCTAATTTTGGCACTCGGACCAATATGTAGCTGAAGGGAATGGATCCCTTGATTATATCTCATTGGCCAACATATTTTGGAAGTAGCAGACATTGAAAGTAATTCAAGTGTGTTAGTGGAATGTATCACCAGAACTTTTCACAATAATTTCCAAATTATATATGATTTGAGACATTACAAAGCATTTTCTCTCTCAGTCCAACCAAGTGTCTCATATCATATGCTTACTACCACAGCCAGATCCAATTTTTCTAGGGTCATAACAGCCTTAAAGAAGAAATTAACCACAAGCTATTACAAGGAGCCAATGGTTTATATTACTTCAGACATCCTTAGCTTCTTATATAATTATAAAGGGAGATGTTTCTACAAAGTCTAGTCTTTGCTCTATTCTCTTTCAGTTGTGGGTTCTAGTGGATTGATATTCTCTTTGTAATTAGCCTGATTGATCTACTTTGAAATTAAGTTCTCGGGGGCCTTCTAGTGGAAAAAAAACTTATAATAAAAATTAGAGGTACTAAGGAACCAAGATTTGAAAATATGTGAGGGTACTATGAGCTATTTGATACAATTTGAAGGGAGCTTGCTCTCTTAAAACTGAATGGAAGTCATTTTTCTACAGTATAATAAAGAAAGGCCAAATATGTGTTTTTATCAATAAATAAACTTAAACTGGGAAGAGAGATTGGATAAACAACTTCCTTGCTTATAAAATCTCCCCTTCTCAAGAAACAAGAACTATTTTCCAGATTGCATATAATATATTAGTTTATTTTCTTTTCTTTTGGCTAATTATTACACTTTAGTAAGTGAAAAAGAGGTTTATTTCAATCCGGCATGGCTCTCCTTCATGATAGTGAAACCAAAGAATAAACTTGAGGCAACTTTTGGAGGATAACATATTCAACCTTCGTAAACTAGGCTCGCTCTCATTATGTTTTTGGTTATTTAATTTGGCGATAACTTTGCAGAAAATTTTATTTGACTGTTTGAATATGTTTGTTGAGTTGCCAAAATTTGGGACGCTTGGTGAGTTCGATAAAGTATTGAACTTCCATTAAAATGGACAATCATTTTTTCCAAATTGGGGTTTTCATTCAACATGTTTTCGATAAAAAGTATTATACTCCAGGACCTTGGATGGTCAAGTTATTTTCTGCTCGGTGTATTGTTGAAGTTCATCTTGACGTTTGACTTGCGCTCTCCAAATAAATCTAGAAGCTAAAACAATAAAAGAACCCATTAAATTTAGATTAATCCTTGCAAATTTGGAGATGACTATATTACAATAGATTCAAGTGTGCATACCATAATCAATAAACATCATTACACCTTAAAGAGACAAAAAATGAAATTAGGGGGAAAAAAGAACTTGTACGTGACCCCAGAATGAAAATACCCTAAAAAGCAGAGAATCTGAAAAAAAAGGAAAAAAAGGAACAACTCACCGCTATTGCAAAAAGATGAGTTAAAGGGACTTGATGAATACATTACTATCCCCAGATTAAACTCCTTGCAAATGCAAATAGAAAAATGATTACATATACAACCGCGGATAAGAATACCCAATAAAACTATAAGTCTCTAATCATTTCATAATATGCAATGATAGAGGAGAACAATCTTATTGTCACACACCCTGTTATATGCATAAAGGAAACTTGGGAAGAAACAATTAGACATAATACTCAATTCCAAATCGGTGCATATTATGCCCAAGCTCATTGTGAATCACTAAATTCACTCTCCCCTGGATGTTCAAAATCCAGAACAACAATCAGAGACAGTAAATGTATATCAACAAAATACATAACATCCCCTGCTAAGCATTCATCATACATGTATATAACGATCAAATATCAATTAGTTCGTTCTCTTCATGACGCATTCCAGTCCTAGAGTGTCCCACACACAATTCCGCCGACAGAATGTACGGAGATCACCATGTGGAATCAGTTTGTGAACCGTCTCTAACATATCAAGACATATGATTTCCGTTAGCGTATAGAAAATAACATAAGGGAACCTACAAGAAAACAACATCAGAATTCCGCACCCCCACCCCAACCCCCCACCCGACACACACACAACATAAAAAGGGAAAAAAACTTTCCTTGAAAACTACTTACTGTAATGGATACAAACATTACATGTTTGGTAAGAATTCATCTCACATTGTTTCTTAAACACTAACCTGTACGAAGCAACTAATGTTGTTTTTTGGTTTGTTCTTCCTACAGATTCTGAACATCATCTATTTATCACTGATACAACAAATTATTATATAGGAAATACCATAATTAAAAAAAATAAGCCATGATCAACATGAGGAATTTTTCAGTGAACAGCAGAGGAAAATGATTAGAATTAATATTTAATGTTTCTTTTAATATATATTTATGGTTTATTGTAGGGAGTGAAAGGACAAAACATGTAAACTTAATTTTTCCCTCCTTCAGTTCTAACAGGCAAATTGATGTGTAGTAGAAATTGGAAACCGATCCCCAATGGCCTTTCAAATTACAGCCACATGAGCACACAATTAAGCCCATTACAACATCACTTTGCGTAACAAGGATAATTTATTTGAAAAGGAAGGAAATAAATAGAAAATGTTGAATAAGGTTAGGTCAAAAATATAAATCCTTTTGTAACTCATTTATACCTGTTATGGAACATTACCAAAAGCTGTAAATGTTAAAAAAAGTTGAAAAGCAGAGTCCAAACCAAAAAAATATGTACCGTGAACAAACAATATCACAAATATACGAATAGGGGACCAAATTTCACTAATCATAAATGTTCAGAGTGGTGCCACACAGCCTTCGATGCATTAACATAATATAAATCGTTAGTCAAAATAAAATCAAAAGAAAACTTGAACCTGCAATTCTAGAAATTAAGTCTTATGCTTGAGAAGGGTAGATATAATAACAAGAACATTGTCTCTCTTCCCAGCGTTAGTTTATTTATGAATAAAAGACATAGGCCGTTCTTACTAAAGGAACATGCCTTTCTTTCATGTTTAAACAGAAGTTGGTTTCAATCTGTACCAATAAGTTCATAGCGCCCCCACATGCTTTTCTAAATTGTCTTCATGAGTCATATTGAATGCAATCACAATAGGATTAAGATCATCTGCTACCCTAAAAAATGAAATTGAATTTCTTTTCTCATAAGATAAAAATAAAGATTGGTTAAATTTTTATACGCATCTATTGCAATTCAAAATGTATGTAGTGATCCAGCCACCAAATCTAAAGTTAACTGTACACGTCCAGATACTAACTCCCACAGTCCGCAGAAGTTCAATTAGGGCCCAATTCTTTTTAGTTAAATAGGCAGGACTTACTCTCCAATTCTCCTGTTTCTCTTAGTTGTCAAAAATGAGGTATCATTAAATGTGTTCCATTTATTTCTTGATTGGATTTAACAACTAAACCCGAACTCGTAGCATTGGCCATTTACGATGGAGGCTGCAAAATTAAGGTCAACTCATTCACGACCGAAGACTACGCAATTCCTTCTATAATACCACCAACCTATTGGGACATTAAGTCTTCTTTTGTTCAAGCTAACGAGACTCATTATGGTCGCAAAAAAAAAATAGCCACATAGTGCACGATTGTGAAATTGGAGAATGTGGGGGATTCAAGGACTCCGAGAAAGTACCCTGGGGAAGCCATGGTCTGAATTTTGGAGAGAAGAGGACATCCCAGAGGAGGAAGGCAAGGGTGTGGACATTGAGGAGAGTCCATCGACAATGGGTAGAGATGGAGGGGTAACATAGGCATCAGCTTAACCTCCTAGAGAAGTCTCTTCATGTAGATATCCAGATTGACATTCCCATTCTAAGCAGAAATATCAATTCGGATTCCTTTGATGATTGGCATAACGCTATAGATAAAGTGTTCAAATGAAAGAACATAACTAGGATAGTGTGTAAAGTTGTCCTCAAGTAAACAACAAGGGTATGCAACTGTATGGTGGTATGAGTTTTCGCAGGATCGTGAGGGGAGGGGAGGGTTCAGTCAGATCATTGCCCATGATGAACCAACACCTATGCATTGAATTCCTACCCTATCTTATGAGTGAGTTTTGTTTGCTCGGTTGCAAGGTTCAATGTCGGTCAATAAATATATTGAAAACTTTTGTTTGTTGTCTACAGAGGCAAGGTTGAATGTGAGCGAGAAAGGAATAAAAGATGGTTTCTATTTGCAAGGGTTAAAAATGAGGTATAAGATTGAGGCCGAACATTCGAGTCGAAGAGTGACAAGAAGTGTGGGCCAAGGGAAAAACTAGCAAAAGAGGGGAGATTTGAACTTTATTAAGTAATCAGTGGTTATATTTTAGGTACATAACTCTCTAGTTCCGTCTTTTGTTATGCGTCTTTGGGCCCAGGTTTTGTAATGCCTATTTAAAGAGGCATTTTTTCTCTTGTAATTCATACTTAATATTAAGAGAATATGAGAAACAAGCTTTGACTTGAGAGTATGAATTTTCTTTTGCTATTGTTCTTCCGTTGTGTGTAGCAGTCAAGTCAATGTCTCGTTACTACAATTGCAAATACCTTAAAATTTGAACATCAACTATGTATCACAACTTCCCATATAGTTATATTGGTTTCAGGTTAATTTAGTATCAGTTCACAAAATGTATCATAGCTTCCCATCTAGTTAAATTTCCCCCCTTTTTCTTATTTTGACGATGTACAGTTCAAAAAATATATTGTGGGAATCTTAAAATTGTTCTCCATCATCATCTTAAGTACCAAACTGTTCATAGCATAACTTCTGGGCCTAAATTTTGCTTTTAATTATTGTGAAGAAGCTTCTATTACAAATACAGTTAAATTTTTTAGATGTTATCACTCAAATAATGAATCACAAACTTCTTACTCCCAAAATCCAATACATTTCAATGGTGTCCAAGCTATACTCGAAAAATTAAGCATTCTGCGACCAATTGTATTTTCGAGCCATTCACTCATAATTTACGAGACAACGAAATTACTAACTGGCTTAGAATATGACACTGAACCTCAGGATGTCAAAATGTATGTCTATTAATCAATTATAATTCAGAGAAGAAAAGAAAACTAATCCCACTAAGTTTCAGTGTTACACAAGACTTTAAAAGTGTAAGGACATATTCTATAAGTCCATTATCAATTTATTATGTCATATACCGCTACACTGTCGAAGAGCATTCAAGAGACATCTACATCAAAGACGGATCCGAATTACTCAAGTTCTTCATCATTCAAGACTCCGCGAAGTTTACTTTGGTAAGGTTATGTTTTTAATACCTTAACTTTTCACTTAGAGCTTTTGGGATATTTTTACAAATTATTTTCCAAGTGTTGGAGCGGACTTTTTCGTCAAAATTTGAGAATGAGTATTTTTTCTAAGTGTTTAAGCGGACATTAAAATAATAATTTTTTTTGCAACAGTCGTTCGAGCAACATAGCAATGTCATTCGCGCGAGATAGCCATGTCGCGCGATCTCGTTCGAATGACAGTTGTCCTTCATTCGAGCGACATGCTGATCTCGTTCGAATGACAGTTGTCCTTCATTCGAGCGACATGCTGATCTCGTTCGAACAAGCTCTATTTTCGAGGTGGCGCGATTTTCTGTAAATCTCATTCTATGGTTTCGTTTTGTTTAAGAAGTCCCAGCATTTTACAAAACAGAAAAACTGCGAAAGCAGAATTCTTTAGGCTTCTTCCTTTTGGGGTTTATTCCCTATTTGGTTTTCAATTCACAAAACTCCCATATGCTTTAGTGAATTATTTTTTGGTGTTCAAGAACACAACCTTGCTTTTTTTCAACCTTTGTGGAGAAGGGATCTCCGTATTTTGATCGGTGGATACCGAGCGTAGTTATTCTGCGTGTGGACGAGCCGAAGACAATGAACCGACGCCTGGAGGGTATTTCGCTGTCTCTCATATCTTTAAAGATTTACTGAAGGCACCGTGCATTACACACTTGTGGGCGATTATCAGGTTGTATGTAAGTCAAAGGTCTTGGGAATTCTTCAAATTGTTTATAAAAGGTTATACCCGAAAGGGGTTCTTTCCTGAAACGGTCGTCTTTATTTTTTATGCATGGGTTGCTTTATTTATGATGTTTAGATGCATGTGTAGGGGATGAATTTAGTTTGATTAAAAATAGAATCTAATTAAATAAGTGTGACAGTTTAGAAATTTGCGAATTTAATCATTATCACACAGTCACGTTTTACAAATTGGTATCAGAGCAGGTTGCGCTAATTTATTGCGTATTCCTATTTTCCGCAAAATTGTGTGATATTGATTTTTTTTGAAAAAATCAGTTTTGTGAAAGATCGCATTTTTTTCCTATGGAGCACTTATATAATCAGGTGCCTATTTTTGACGGGTCTAATTATGCCTACTGGAAAGCTCGTATGAAATCTATTTTAAAATCTATTGACGAGCATGTTTGGTTGCTTTGTGAAAATGGATGAAATCCTCCCACGATCACCGTTGATAATATCACCTCTTTAAAACCCGTGTCAGCCTGGACTGAAGATGATTATAAAATGTCTAATTTTAATTCCCATGGTTTGAGTGCTATTTTTGGAGTCGTCACTCCCGACGAGTTCCGCCGAATTATGACGTGCACCACGTCTAAAGAGGCATGGGATGTTTTGAAATTGACACATGAGGGTACGAACGTGGTTAAAGAATCTAAGTTACAAAATTTGGCCACCCAATTTGAGACTATCACCATGTCTGAGTCTGAATGCTTTGATGATTTTTATGCACGTTTGTCGGACATTGTTAACACCAGTTTTAATTTGGGTGAGGTGATTGATAACATGGAATCGTTAAAAAGATTTTGAGATCTCTTCCAAAACGTTTTATTCCTAAAGTCACATTTTTAACTCTTTGGGAAATTTGAAATCACTTAAGTTAACTTGTAGGAGATCTTCAAACCTATGAGATTGACATGTTTCCCAAAACCATTAAGGCTAAGGATAATGATGTTGCTTTAAAGACTCATTTTAAGAAAAAGAAAGAAAAAGTTTATGAGTCTGATTCTGAGGAAGATTTTGATTTGGCCTTGTTTGCGAATTTTTTTAAAAAGTTTCTCACAATGAATAAAGAAAATTCTTCCAACAAAAAGAGATCTTTTGAGTCAAATAAAAGGAAAGTGGAGGCCAAAGATAGTGACAAGGAGGATGAGATCAGGTGCTTTGAGTGTGAGGGCAAAGGGCACATAGCTAAAGAGTGTCCTACTAGGATAAGGAGAAAGGGCAAAGAGACTGCTATGCCCGTCACTCTTAGTGATATTGAGGGTGATGAGGGAGATGAGTCCGATAAAGGTTTATCACATGGGATGGTTGTCGCTTTTTCTAGTCGTGTGAGCACACCCACTTTGTCTGACAAGAGTGCACACGAGAGCGATGATAGTGATTTGTGTTCTTCGAGTGAGGAAGAAAGCGAGGAGAGGAGTGGAGATGAAAGTGAGCTCCAAAAAGCTTTTAGAGATTTGTACACCGAGACCTTGAAAACAAAGAAGTATAATAGAGATTTAGGTCGTCGGGTTTTATATTTAGAGAGAGAGAAGGAGGTTTTAAGAAAGGAGAAGTGTGATTTGACCAACACGTTGTCTAGTCTCACGACACGTGTATCCCAAGTCGAGAGTGATCTCGAACGTGCTAGGGAGGTCTAAGTCAATTTTGAGAACGCACCTAAGAAGGTTGAAAAGGTGGTTCTTAAGGGTAAAGGTGAGAAGTTAGGATTAAGTCATGACGGTTCTTTTACTTCCAAATTAGTACCCGAGCCGGTTCCCACTTTAGTGTCAGATTCACGCGAGTCTTACCCTAACCCACCTAGGCGTCCCATTCCTAGTAGGAGAGCGCGTCCTAGAGTTTTTGAGAGAGGTGTTCCTAGGCCTATTTATGTTTGTTCCCATTGCAAGAAGAGAGGACACCTTAGGGAATTTTGTTTTAAGTTGGGTTATGTGGCACATTTTGCTGCTACACGTGTTTCTGACACACATGCACCCACACATGATACTTTACATGCTCCCGGAGACTACATGAGAGTTTTCACATTTAGGTGAGCAAGTTAAGTTTTTGGTCAAAACTTCACAAGATTTTATGGACGTTTTTCATAAGTTGGCACCACCTTTGCAAAACCCATCCGCACCTAATGATTGAGGTTTGACTGGTTTACTAGTATAGGATGATTTTCATGATGTCATTATTTGCCTATTGCTAGAATGTATCATTTTTGTATAGATTTTTGCTTTTGGAAAAATTTTGAAATATACAAAAAGATTTTTTCTTGAATTTTTTTTTGAAAAATCCGAAAAGAGTTTTGTATTTTATTTGCACCGTTTATGGATGGACACTTAGGATGACCAAGTCACAACATCATTCCATTTTTTTCATCTGACTATTTGATAGTGTTTTGAGACAATATATCATGTCATCTTTGTGCTTTATAATGTTTGGAGTCATTAAGATGTAATTAAGTGTTAATTCCTACATGTTTGACTCATATTTTCCTTTATTGCACACATGAACGGATTTGTTTGATTATTGTGCTCGTCTTATCACATGTTGGTTGGGTGTTTTCACTTCAATCCTGTCCTTAAAACGAACCAAGCGCGATAAAACTTGATAAGAAAGTTGTGCATGTAAGAGCCGTTTGAAATTTTGTGTGCTTTGTTTGAAAACGGTGAAGGGCTACGAAAGATTATTTTTTTATCCTTTGCGATTAAGTCACCGTTTAATTGGACCTAAAAAATTGAGGAATTTTATTATCCGGGGTCCAAAGAGGTTTAAAAGAGCCCGAAAAAATTTAAAGGCAATAGAAAGAAATTCATGCCAATTATGGGCCAATTAGGTTTTTGCACCAATTCTCCAAATTTTGAGAATTTAGTTTATACATCTCTAAAAAAATATATACAAGGGTGTTTGGATGGAGAATTAAATTAGGTTTGCACGTCATTGACAGTCTTGAAAATGTTCTAAATAGTTTTGGACGTTATTGATGTGGAAATCATTTTGACTTTGATTTGTTGATTTGCATAAGACGATGTCATCTAAATTCAACAATCTTTACACCAAAGGATGTTTTTGATGTTCATTCGTTAGGAGTACACGTATTCATCGTGCACATATAATTGATTGAGTTGATTTTCCTATCGAACGTGTTCACACCCATACATTCCATTTCCATGACTTGGTTGTTTTAGTTTAAATCCATGGTGTGATTTTTAGTATCTTATTTTTGTATAAAAAATTGAAAAATCAAAAATAGTTTGTGGATGTTTGTGGGATACTCCTTTGCATGCGCGTTGATTGAATCAAATTTGCTATGCAATTTTATCGTGACACTCCATGTTTTGATTTTTTCTTCTTATCTGTCTATTTGGGGACATCATAAAAAGGGGGATAAAGTATTATCATATTATGGGGGAGTTTTTGCATTATGAGGAAGATTTGATTATTAATGCTTTATTCTTATATCATTTCAAACTCGATGTGTCACGAATGTATTTTGCTTTATCTCATGTGTGTAGGTACAAAGATTGAAGATCATGATGTTGCACACCCTGATGAGAAAAGCTTTGAGAATTGACGAAGATGGTTGAAGAACAGTTTTGAGGACTTGCAAATTTATTCATGGAAGGGTATATTTGTATAGGCATTTTGGTTTTTTTATAATTCGGATTTTTTTTATGTATGTACAAGCATAGACATATGGGGAGATTTGTAAGGACATATTTTATAAGTCCATTATCAATTTATTATGTCATATACCGCTACACTGTAGAAGAGCATTCAAGAGACATCTACATCAAAGACGGATCCGAATTACTCAAGTTCTTCATCATTCAAGACTCCGCGAAGTTTACTTTGGTAAGGTTATGTTTTTAATACCTTAACTTTTCACTTAGAGCTTTTAGGAGATTTTTACAAAATATTTTCTAAGTGTTGGAGTGGACTTTTTTGTCAAAATTTGAGAATGAGTATTTTTTCTCAGTGTTGAAGCGGACATTAAAATAACAATTTTTTTCGCAGCAGTCGTTCGAGCGACAGAACAATGCCGTTTGCGCGAGATAGCCATGTTGCGCGATCTCATTCGAACGACAGTTGTCCTTCGTTCGAGCAACATGCTGATCTCGTTCGAACGAGCTCTGTTTTCGAGGAAGCGCGATTTTCTATAAAATCTCATTCTGTGGTTTCATTTTGTTTAAGAAGTCCCAACGTTTTACAAAATAGAAAAACTGCGAAAGCATAATTCTTTAGGCTTCTTCCTTTTGGGGTTTAATCCCTTTTTGGTTTTCAATTCACAAAACTCCCATATGCTTTAGCGAATTGTTTTTTGGTGTTCACACAACTTTTCTTTTGTTCAACCTTTGTGGAGAAGGGATCTCCATATTTTGATCGGTGGATACGAGCGTAGTCATTCTGCATGTGGATGATCCGAAGACGACGAACCGACACTTGGAGGGTATTTCTCTATCTCTCGTATCTTTGAAGATTTGCTGAAGGCACCGTGCATTACACACTTGTGGGTGATTATCAGGTTGTATGTAAGTCAAATGTCTTGTGAATTCTTCAAAGTGTTTATAAAAGGTTTTTACCCGAAAAGGGGTTTTTTCCTGAAACGGTCGTCTTTATTTTTCATGCATGGGTTGAATTATTTATGATGTTTAGATGCATGTATAGGGGCTGAATTTAGTTTGTTTAAAAATAGACTCTAACTAAATAAGTGTGCCAGTTTAGAAATTTGCGAATTTAATCATTATCACACAGTCACGTTTTACAAAAAGGAATATTTTGAACAGATACCGAAAATTTGAGTCGGAACAGTACTTTGACAAATATCCATCGTGAAGAGTAACTTTCTACTTTTCAATATGGGATTCAATAATAGAAATTTGTTATTTAGTTTCTGCTACCTGAAACACCAAAACTCAATGTAAGACAAAAGTATTAAAAAGTGAAAGAAAACTAATATCCAACTTTATTCCCCCTTTTTAGGAAAAATCTATAGCAAACTTATTGATAATGTTTCTAAGACCAAAGAAGATAGGTTTTTGGCATGGATAATAGAAACCGAGAGGGATTTATATTTATCCAATATACATAACATAATGAAAACCATGCAATCGATAAAAGGGTGCACCAAGAATGTCAATGATGTAAAACACGTCAAAATTAATAATAGTCACACGATCGATAAAATAATGCAATCTCAATATTACACTGACATATTTATTGTAGCAATAACCAGACACGATTTTTTTTCCAGTACGTAAAATTTCTATGGACACGAGTATTTCAGTTACAATAATATTGTGAACAAACAAGGACACTCATTGGGGAGAACTATTTCAAATTCACACATTAGGCACATTTATACAATTGGAATTTTAATACCCAAAAAGAATTGAACATACACGTGAGATAAATGACTTAAACAGTTCATCACTGACGATCTCAATAATCCAATCTTCCCATGTGTGTACTAATAAGTTCCCCCAAGGCTCCCTAATGGATCCCGAATTATATGTAGCCAAAGAAAGCCTGAAACAAAAACAAAAACACATGCAAAGTTGTTATTAATTATTAGACCAAGATTAGGTACAAAGTTGGTTAAAAAGATACTTTTTTTTAATGTATTGAATGCAATCTTGAATGAAGTTCAAATGAAATTCCTAACAACCTCTTCCCCTCCTCCTTCATCCGGGCTTGGGACCGGCAATACAAAATAAAATTTTGCATTGGCGGAGTTAAAAAATGTTTTAATTACTCCCTATGTTCCCAATTAAGAGCCTCAATGGTTGAAATTAAAACTTGTTTACCATTTTGAAAATTAATTCATTGATTTTGTCTCAAAAAGGAAAGTGAACTCTTAATTTGGGACGTTCTAGAAAGGAATATATGACCCTTAATTTGGAACCCATGGAGTCAGTTATAAGACAACACAAAATAATCTAAGTAATACCTAGACTTGATTATAAAAAAACGTACCCATCCTTTTGCCATTGATTATTTGATTTATCGCCCCTGCTAAAAACAAAATAACGCATCTTTTTGGCCCTGGTTCTTCGAATTATGACCACAACTACCTGTATCTCAACTTTATGTCGTCATATAAACAAATTCTTGTTTTTTTGGCATCAAATTTTCGATTCAGTGCCACCTTCCCTCTTGTAAAGGAATGCATGTCTTTTTGGCATTGATTCTTCAATGTCTTCCTGTTAAAAAGAAATACCTGTCCAGCTGGAGTTGACTTCCGATTTATTGCTTTCCTGTCAAGAAAATACTTGTTCTCTTGACATTGATTTATCGCCTAATCATCTCTACCTTCCATCCTGTCAAAACATACATGTACTTCTGCCATTTATTCTCGATTTACCTTTTGACAGTGATTCTTTAATTTATTGTCTAATCGCGCTCCGGATAAAAGGAACCTGTCCTCATGTTGATTCTCGATTTATTGCCTTTCTTTAAAAAAAATACCGGTTCCTTTGGACCTAATTGGTCGACTTACTGTTTTACATGCCATATCTCCTTGGTGTCAAAATAGAAACAAAAAAAATCTCGTTTTGGCTTTGATTATTCGATTTATCACTTACTGTTAAAAAAACACTTGTGTTTTCTTTAATTATTCGATTCATCGCTTTGCTTTCAAAAATTAAAAAAAAAATTATAGCAAATTCAGGTTCCATTATTTTACTGGAGTTGTTACAACGCAACAAGTTTCACTTATACTAAGGTGAATTTGAATAATAATAAATTGGGAGATGAACGAGAGAGGAAAGACAAATAAAAATGGCTTGTTATTATTGCACTCACTAACTAACTATTACACCATATATTTCATCTACTATATAAGATGAAGGGGCAATTTTTTTAAAAGGCAATGCCATAAATGTGGATATAAAGATAAGAATATAGAGTATGATTACCTAGTCAAGTGACCCGAATGACTTTATGATCCAAGAAACACTAACCACATGAGCCCACTCTTTCTTAAAATCAATCTTAAACATTGTGTCTTCAATATTATTTCTCAAATAATCCTCCGCAATCTTATTCTCTATCAACACAAGCACTAATATTTATTTAACTCCCCCAAAGTCCCCTTGAGACACATCATTAGTATCCCTCAAAACAAAATTTATATCTTACCCTATAGTTTATATAAACAAGTGACAACACTAATTGGCCTACAATATTTCAGTTCAATAGACTATGCTTTTCTGGGAATTCAATTGTATGTGGCATTTGTGCTGGCATTGACAACACCACTCTCAAAATATTGCTCAAGCACATTCATACTATCACCATTTAATAACTGCCAGCATTCTTAAAGTGTATCCATAACTAAATTGTTTGGCCCCTGTGTTTTATCACCCTCGCATTCAAACAATGTCCACCTAACCAAGCCCTTTCCAACTAAAAACTTTTTTTGCCAAAAATCAAAGTCCAATCTAAACACTTCAATCAGAATACCACATCTTCGCTCTTGATATACAAATTCTCAAAAATTCGTATAACCTCCTCCACAATTTCGTATATCTTAAAAGACCTCCATTATGTATCTCTAGCTTAAACCTGAGTTTGGTGATTTAGATCCTACTCGCAATCTTATGAAAAAGATATCTTGCTCTCCCATTCTCTCCCCACTTTCACTAAAAGTTTATTTAGTCCACTACATCTCTTTTTCTCTTACAAGTTCCTCCAATTTATCATTTGATTCAATCCTCTTCCACCCACCCTCCAAATGGTCAATCTCTCCTGCACTCTCCTTCATTCTTACATCCCCAAACACCTTCGAAATCCACTTCTTCGACTTCACTTTCACCTCTCCAACTTTCACATGAGTTTATATCTTTCGCAACCTCTAACATTGCTATTATCCCGCCACTCTTTAAAGTGATTATGCATGTCCTTATGTTGTATCCACATAGTTTTAAATCTAGCAGGTCAATGTCCCCAACTACATGGATTCGTGTATAAATTAATTGAATTATCAAGGCACCAAAGTCTGACCTTTTCATGTTTCACACAAAAGAACATTTCTTCGTATGCCATAGAGAATAAAAATATATCACTCCTAGAGAATGATAAATTCTCTTCCATACTATATAAATCATATAGTGAATTAATCAATTCGATATCCCTTAATTATTTACACCTAATAAAGTGGTCAAAATTCTTTATGCTCCTAGTCAATCCATTCCCATTGATCTTTTCGAACACATAATGCCCAACATTAATAAAACCTCCCAAAGACACCAAATAAGACCACAAACCCAATAGACCCACAAGTTCCACCTAAAATCATTTTTTGTATCTATGCTTCCCTGAACCATAAACATCCGTGAAGCACCAAATCTCCCCTCCCTTGACATAAAACAGGTTGAAAATAATGACTTCATAGCAAGACAATGTCCCCAACTACATGGATTCACATATAATAAATTTGGATTATGTCATGTGACTAACCATAGAAGAAAATCTGTTGGGATTAGTCTGTAGGTCTATTAGAATTAGTCTATGCATTCCCTATTTTTTCTCTCTTTGAATTATTTTTTTAGTTTGAATTTGCCACAAGGAGTTTACCTTTTTGTAGGAGTCTGTTAAATAACAACTTCAGATCTGTATCTATTTAAGTATTGATGCAAATAAAGAAGCCATGCATATGATTTTTTTGCTCTGTTCTTGTATTACTTCATGTTTGCAGGTTAGAGTAAGTCTTATAACGGCGATATCAGATCTTCTTTCCTGCGACCTATGGCTAATCAAGAGGCTCCATCCACTCACCTTAAGGAGTTATCAGATATTTTAGCAAAACAAGTTTCAGTCTTGCAACGAATTGAATAAAATACTGAAAATTTTATGGAGAAAGTCCGACAACAATTTGCAGCTTTTATCCTATCAATGGAGAAGCTTTCAAATACACAGAGAGTAGCGAAGTTCTGTTAATTCCTCAAGACGAACCATGTATAACAAGGGTGAAATGCATCACAAGGGGCCCAAGATTGACCTTTTCAAGTATGATGGCTCGAAGGTTCCTTCGGGATGGATTCTTCTCGTGGATTAGCATTTCTTATTGCACCAGATTTCTGTGCAACGTCTCCTATATGCCTCTTTTCACTTGAAGGGTGTTGCTCTTCAATACTACAAGTAACTCCAACATGCCGGGGATCTTAAGGATTGGGGTGGGTTCTTTCATCCAAGCCCTTGAGAAACGGTTTAGACCTACGGAGTATGAAGATCCAGAAAAGGGAGTTATCAAAATTATGACAGTCCACAACAGTTGTAGGTTACCAAAAAAAATTTGAGAACCTTTCTCAGAGGGTGGATGACCTTCCTGACAAGTTCCTCACTCACGCATTCATTAGTGGAATTAAGGAAGGCATCAAGACTATGGTGAAGTCATTTCTACCAACGTCTCTCAAAGATTCCATTGGTATTGCTCGTCTATAGGAAAAACACTTCTCTAGGGACCGCAAAACTTATGTCTTATACAACCCCTTTAAAGCCACATATGAAGAAGATATCATATGAGGAGATGGAAGCCCGTCGTGAGAAGGGGCTTTGCTACAATTGCGATGAAAAGTTCCAGCCAGATCACATGTGCAAGTCTCTTACTCTATTCATTATGGAGGGGCATCCTTATAGAGATGAGGATATGGATTGTTCACACGATGCTACTGAGGAATTAACCCCAACAATATCTCTCCATACTCCCCAGACTATGCGCGTTATAGGAATATTATGCAGTAAGCCAATCTATATTCTCATTTATTCGGGCTCTACCCATAACTTTTTAGATCCATAGCTTGCTCACACAAGGTTTGTCTCCCTATTTCTTACAAGTCTAGATTATCAAGTGAAGGGAAGTGCCAGGATGTACACCTCGATATACAAGGAGCTCCACTCACTACAATTTTTTATCTCCTTCCTCTTGGTGGATATGATGTTGTTCTCGGTGCACACTGGCTTCAGACTTTGGGACCTATTATATGGGACTTATTGCATATGCAATTCTGTTATAAGGGAACTCCAATCAAATCGATCTGTGTGCCTAGTAAGAAGATTTCAGTCCTAGTTTGTCACCAATTGGAGCATCACCTCCTGCCATGGTGTTGCAAATTTTTCAGGTTTATGCTCTTGATAACTCCCCCAAACCATCACCTAGCATTCAGATCATCCTCGTAAAATTTACGGACGTTTTTCTCCACCATCAGGAATTCCTCCCATGCGGTCTCATGATCATCACATTACTCTTCTTTCGGGATCATCTCCCACTAATGTCAGGCCATATAGGAATCCGTTGCTTCAAAAATCTGAAATCGAACGCATTGTGAAAGAAATTCTCCCAGAAGGGATAATAAAGACCAATCACTGCCCATTCTCATCTCCTGTATTGCTAGTTTGCAAGCATGATGGAAGTTGGCGATTATGTGTTGATTATCGAGCTTTGAACAACTCCACCGTCGATGATCGGTATCCAATTCCAGTGGCTGATGAGCTCCTTGATGAGCTCCATGGTGCTATTATTTTCTCCAAGTTGGACTTAAGGTCGGGCTTCCATCAAATTCGTGTGGCTGAGGACGATGTTCATAAAATAGCTTTTTGGACACACGATGGCCACTACGAGTTTTTGGTGATGCATTTGGCCTTACCAATGAACCATAAACTTTTCAGAGACTTATGAATGAGGTATTCTTCCCATTTCTTAGAAAAATTATATTGGTGTTTTTTGATGATATGTTGGTTTATAGTGCAAGGCATGTCACTCATGTAAGGAAAACTCTAGAGCTACTTCGACTTCATAAATTGCACGTGAATAAGTCAAACTTCCAGTTTGGTTTCTCGGAGGTTTATTACTTGGGGCATGTCATATCAGCTGAAGGTGTTACAGTGGATCTAAAGAAGGTTGAAGTTATCCTCCTATGGCTTTTACCTACATCAGTGAAATCTTTACGAGGTTCCCTTAGGCTAACTGGATACGATCAGAAGTTTGTTGAAGGTTATGGAAATATAGCATCGCCCCTCAATGAAATGCTAAAGAAGGGAGCTTTCCAGTGGAAGGATACTTATGAAGTAACATTCGAAACTCTTAAAAAAGTTATGTCTAGTCCTCCGTTCCTTGCTCTCCCAAATTTCAGCAAGGCCTTTGTGATCGAATGTGATGCTTTCGAGGTTGGAATATGTGTTGTTTTAATGCAGTTAGGGCGTCCATTGGCCTATAAACATCTTTATATCTTTACTTATGAGAAGGAGCTACAAGAACTAACCGTTGACGTTCATAAGTGGCGACCCTACTTGATGGGAAGTTGTTTTGTAGTTAGAGCGGACAACTATAGCCTCAAGTACTTGCCGGAACAAAGGGTGGGTACCCCTGCTCAACAGAAATGGGTATCAAATCTACTCGGATATGACAACAAAATTGAGTTGAAATGAGGTTCTCTGAATTCAGCAGCTGATGCGCTCTGTAGACGTGGCCAAGATGCTTGTTCGTATTCAATTTCTAACATGGTTTCCACATGGATTCAAGACTTCCAACGTCTTTCCCAATCTGATTCAGATATGGTTTCTAGATAATAGGATTTCCACAATGGCAAGCTTGACAAGACCAAGCACTCCGATCTCAATGGTCGTCTATTTTACAAGGGGTGACTCTATATTGGTGATAACTCCAGTTTCAAAAATACAGTGTTGCAGGAGCTGCATTCCATCCCCATAGCCAGGCATTCAGGTTTCAATCAAACTTGGCGCAGGGTTAAGCAAAACCTCTTTTGGCATAACATGCGCTCTTTCATCCGTAGCTAAATCCGTAGCTTCATAGAAGAATGCAAGGTCTGCCAAAGAAACAAGTCAGAAAATACTCTCCCAACGGGTCTTCTTCAACCATTATCGATCCCGAGTCAAGTCTGGATGGATATCTCGATGGACTTCATTGATGGCCTCCACAAATCAGGGGCAAGGATGTTATCCTCGTGGTAGTGAACAAATTATCAAAATATTCTCACTTTGTTTATTTATCTCATCCCTATACATCACTTACTTTCTGTTGCTCAAGCATTCTCTGACAATATCTTCAAACTCTACGGGTATCCAAAGTCAGTCGTGAGCGATCGAGACAAGGTTTTCCTAAGTGACTTTTGGAAACAGCTATTTAAATTGCAAGGTACTAATCTGAATTTTAGTTCATCTTACCACCCTAAAATGGATGGACAAACGGAGGTCATAAACCAATGTCTTGAGACTTATCTTCGGTGTTTTGCTAGACTCCGACCCAAAGTTTGGTTCAAATACCTCACATTGGCAGAATTTTGCACAACATCAACATCAACTCCTCTACTGGATTCTTCTCGTTTGAAGTTGTCTATGGATACGCGTCGCTAAAGCTTGTTTCTTATACTGAAGAGAGCGGACATCTACCTCATTTCGGAGTAACTGGGAGCCCGTGATTCAGTAATCCATTTGTCACGACGTAATTTTTATGAAGCTCAAAACAGAATGAAGAGTTATGAGAAGAATTATGCTGATCAAAAGAGGTCCGAAAGGTCCTTTGAACTAGGGGATTTTGTGTACTTAAGGTTGTAACCGTATCGTCAAAGTTCAGTCTCTGTGCGCCGATCAATTAAGCTATCTCCTCACTTCTATAGCCCTTTTCAAGTTATAGAAAAATTTGGGGAGGTTGCCTACAAGTTGAAATTATTGACATCCGATAAAATCCATAATGTCTTTCATGTCTCTCAACTAAAGCAAAAATTGGGAAATCGTGAAGTCCCACAAGTCTCTGTACGTGATGTTTCTGAGGAAGGTGTTTTTGATCCTAAACCTGCAAGGCTACTTGAAGGACGTATCGTTGACACGACTCAGAATGTGTTTCTAAAGTGTGTGCTCTCTAGGCTCAAGTGCAAGCCTATCGTTCAAGTAATAATCCGACAAGTCGGGTATCGATCCTCAGGGAAAAAGGACAACGAAGTTGTGACGACGGGATAAGATTGAGGAATCTTAGCGATGACTCTAAAAAGAAAAGAAAAAGATTGATTTGGCTTTTTGGGATTGGTTAAACTAAACGCAATTATGAAACTATAATGAAAAATGCAATTAACTAAATTATCTAGATTAAGAATGAAGGTTTGATTTGAAACTGTTTAACTAAAGGATGAGAAAACAGGATGGGAATACAATCCCCAACCCTAGTGTGATGCAGTGACAACGTCAATCATAAATTTATCCGATTAATTCAAACCCGGAATTTAGTACTCCCAAGCATTATGTATACGAGGTTCAAGCCCGCGTCATACCTAATCTGAGGATGAGTAAATCGGTATCACGGTAATTACACTCAAATTTTACTCTAAATCATCACGAGTACCCATAGGCAAACGAGATATAAAGATCTACAATTCTTATGAAATTACGCGATACGATTTAAACTAATCATTAAATTCAGCGGATCGACATTATACACATGCACTAACACATCAGGTTGGGTTCATGCATCCCAATCTTGAAAAACCTAGCCGGACATGTTAAATTGCCTAATGCATGAAAGAATGATGTTGCATGTGTAAGAATTCATGATGGAATTAGCTAGAAACATGTAATTACGTATTATAAATGCGGAAACAAGTTGAATCCAATGGGAAAGTAAAGCATGCAAGAACAATAAGGAAGAATAAGAATTTTAAATTAAAACTTGCAAAAACAAACCCGAAACGATGAATTCTTGAAGTAATTTGTGCCCTTGATGTTCCTAGATATTTCTCTCCTTTTTCTCCCTCAAAAACTCTCTAAAAATAACCCTAAAGGCTGCTCTTAGGTTAATCCCCCCGTTCCCCACAAGTTTGGAGTGTTTTTAACCTATTAGGAGACTTGGAGACCAATCCAAATGAAAGACAAAATTCGCGTGTCAGGTACAGCGAACCGGTTCGCATGTACCAGCCTGGTCTTGCTCTCAACACTTAGATTTTTTTCTGGTTTTTCTCTTCTTTTCTTGGATTTTTCTTCAACTTCAACTGAGCATAACTTTTCAACCGTAGCTTGGATTTGGGTGCCGTTTTTTCCAGTGTGCTTGTTGTTCCGAGATCTTCAACTTTCCAGAAGGCCCCACCTCCAGAATCGGGCTGTAAAATTACGAAAATGCCCTTGAACTTGCCTTCCTAGCTTTTCTTGCACTGTCTTGCTTCCTCCTTTGCACTGCTTGCATAATTAACCTGTAAAACCAATAGGAGAAGCACGAAACACGCAATACTCGCCAAGAAGGTTAGAAGCATAAAAGTGAATCAAATCCATATATGTTACATCATTCGGGTTCACAAAAGTACTGAAATTAGGGGGATAAATATACAATATTTATGCCCAATCAATCGTGCAAAGGGTTCGAATAGATATCACAGAGGTGCTAGTCTAGTGGGAAGGCGGGTCTGAGGGAGACATGACATGGGAAAGGCTTCTAGACTTGAACAAACATTTTTCGGAGCTTAACCTTGGGGGCAAGGTTAATTTTGAGAGGGCAGAATTGTCATGTGACTAACTGTTGCGCTAAATCAAGACTAACTCTAGCGACAAGACGATAAAACTCACTCGGGAATTTTATCAAACACTTGGTGTGCGAAAAACACCCAATACATTGTTTCGTAAATTAACTAATGAGTAAACTCCCAATCAATTCAACCAAGCATCAATAAAGAGACAATAAGAACATACAAGCAATCGTCAAACCAAAACAACAACTATATACCGTGGTTCACCCAAATTTGGGCTACATCCACCAAGGAGGATTTCTTCTTTCTATAGATAAATGGAGGAACCCACAGGTTATACACACACACAATTTATCTCTTTTATAAAGCCACTCACAACCTCACAAGAACTCACCTCTCAAATGGGAGCTCTGGCTTTCTTTAGCTTTGATAACTCTCAAACTTATCCTCTCCCAAAACCTAGAAATAACACTTGTATTTATAGATTTGAGCCAAAATGGAAAATTTGTAAATAAACCAAAACTGAAAGAATAGGAGAGTCAAAACCAACACTAACTATAGAGGAAAGTCTGTTGGGATTAGTCTGTAAGTATATTAGAACTAGTCTATGCATTCCCTATTTTTTCTCCCTTTGAATTATCCTTTTAGTTTGAATTTGCCACTAGGAGTTTCCCTTTTTGTAGGAGTTTGTTAAGGAACAACTTCAGCTTTGTATCTATTTAAGTTTTGACGCAAATACAAAAGGCATGCATAAAAAATTAGAGATTTATCTCCAGGAGGTTGTTATCCTCGAAGTAGCATTTATTTTCCTTTTTCCCCTTTATGCTCTATTCTTGTATTACTTCTTGTTGCAATTGCAGGTTATAGCAAGTCTTATAACAAATTATTAAGGGACAAAAGTGATGTGAATAAGGATCTTCTCGTCCTTTTTAGTCCTTTTTAGTATTTATTTTATTTTTAACATTCATTGTATTTTTCCTTTTATTTTGTACTTAAAGATGGAAGGTTATTTGGCTTTAAGGGCACAATTGTAATTAGGTACTTAGCTTAGTGGCCAAGCAACCTTCCCCCTTTAAATACCCCTTTTATAGACTCATTTGAGTCATTCTTCCATTTTATGAGATTTTATTAGAGAGAGTTTAGAGAGAGAATTATCTTTTCTTGCTCCCATTTGACGTCATTTACGTCAACTAGTATCAGAGCCTAGTTGCTTCTACCCAATTGTTGTTGTTGTTATTGCTGTAAAAAAACACAAAAACTCATAATCAACGTCACGGTGGGAATTGAGAGAAGATGAACACCTTCACGCCAAGTCCTCTCGAGCAAATCTTGGAAGCCCTCCAACAAATGAAGGCTCAAACAGATGATATGAACGCTTGGATTCCACCACTGACAACCTCCACGGATCGCCCTCAAACCGCCCCGGTAATTTCTCAAAACCCTAACCCTAATTTTCCAAGATTTATTCATTTTACACCATTACCCCCAAAAAATCCTAGTTTCACAAACCCTAATCCCATCAACACCCAAGAAAATACCACCACCAAAGAAACCGCCCCACCACCACCACCAGCTGGCCGGAATGAAAAAAACAAAAATCCAAGAACACACTTCTAACAGTTTTCAACCCACAAATTCCCCGGGGCTCCCAAACACACATGGACGGACCCTCCCAAACAAGTTTTGTTTCCACCTCTGCAGCCGATCAAGTCGGACAACCCATACCTATAGTCGAGTACCAGCTCCATAGTCGGCAAGCCAAAATTCAAGGCCGTACAACCCTGGTCCAATACCGGGATGACCCACACCACTCGCCAACTTCTTTGGGCACCTCCAACGCCTTAGAACGAACCGATTGAGGGAAGGGCAACATCACAGCAGGTCCTCCCCACCCCCCAGTGCAGTCCGATGTTATCCACAACATTCCTCCTCCAATTTGTGTCCAAAAGACATCTCCTATGGTTGACAAGCATTCCCCGACCCTTGTCGAGATGATTCGTGACATCCGGCACACCAAAAGTTCAAATCAAACCCAAATTCAGCCTCCGGTGATATTTTTCATTTTTAATGAACCCTACCCACACCTTAACCCTAATCTTGAACCCCATACCCTAAAAATTTACCCGCCCACATTCCTCACAATTTCATCCCCAAAAATTCACCACCACACCCTATACCTCCCCCTCATCCACCAAACATATCAACACACCACTAATTGCCCTCTCCACACCTTTTCCCACCCAGAATTATTGTCCCCTCCCACTCCCTACCACCACATCCGCCCAATTATTCCACTCAACCCCTACATGGCTACCCCTTAACCCTATCTCTATTTACCCTCGTCACCACCCGCAAAAACACCTTGAACACCCCCAAATAACCCCCATACCCCTGCCCCACCCACTACCACACATCCTCACCCGCCCCATTCCACTTTACCCACGCTTTTGCCCCCACCTATTTTGCACACCTTTCCCCCACCCGGGCACCCTCTCCATGTCCCGCATCATCCACCCCCATGGGATAGCCATTCCTTTTACTCCTCACCAGTTGATTCCCATGAGCAGGTACGGGAGTGGATTACCCTACCTCCCCATGCTGACCCTCCTTCACCCCGCCCCCACTCCGCTCCCGAGTTCGAACCACCTCCTCCGACAGAGTGGCGCACTAATGTCTCTCCCTTTGATTCCCTGGGCCCCAAGGTTACTCCCTATGTTCCTCTCTCCGAGCGCCATTGCTTTGTATGCTATCAAAAGGGGATTCAGATGAATCAATGCCCCTATCGCCAGCCGTTGATCCCAGCACCACCTCCTTCTCCACCATGAGAGACTTTTCCACCTCTTACCACTCCTTCTGCAGCCTCAGTTCCCCCACCAGTTCCTGACCCTCCTCATCCACCTCCTCGGAGGCATCCACAAAGACTTACTTCCCAAGCCTTCGCCAGGTGATAATGATCTCGGTGAGGATGCCTTGGCCCTTCAGAGTGGTGATGCTATCACACAGTTGGCTCTTAAGTTATTATCCAGGAGTATGCACGGTGATATCAGAGTGGATGTCCCGATATTTGACGGTCACCTACAACCCGATGCCATGGTTGATTAGCTTGCTGCCATAGAGCGGATTTTTGAGTATAAACCGCTTAAGGGTCATCGGTGTGTTCTCTTAGCGACAACCAAGTTTTAGGGCTATGCCAATGTTTGGTGGAATGACTTGAAGCAGTGTCGTGCCATTTAAGGCCTTTCCCCCATCCAGTCCTGGATCGAGCTCCGTGCACAGTTGATGTCCGCTTTTGTTCCCGCCACTTATGAGCGTGACTTATTTTTACGAGTTTAGTCTCTTCACCAGGACACCACAGTTTTGGACTACACTGAGAAATTTTAGCTTTTATGTGCTCTAGCCCACCTCGGCAAAAGTGAGGAGCAATGCATTAGCCGTTATATCCACGGTCTTTAGGGCTACATCCAGTGCGATCTTGCTTTGCGTGAGGTCACCTCCTTTGCCAAGGTGGTGGAGTACGCCACTAAGGTTGAGTCCTTTCACCAGACTTCCCCTCCACCGCGTAGCCACTCCATAACTGCTCTGCCAACACCAGTGACTTCTGCACCTACTGGGACACCTTCCACTGCTCCTACTCCTACTACCACGATTCCTCCTCCTGCACCAGCTCATCTGGTCACCTTCAAATGCTACTATTGCAGGGTGATGGGCCATCGAGCCTCAGATTGTTTTCTCCCTCGTCGTCGAGCTCTCTTATCTTCTGCGGACCCTGACTGCATTGAGGAGGCACCGGAGATCCCTTCTTAGCCAACTCTCATCACGATCCTTGATGGTGACACGAAAGGCCTTCCCCTTTGAGTTCGAGGATGAACTCTTTTCAAGGGGGGGAGAGTGATGTGAATAAGGGTCTTCTTGTCATTTTTAGTATTTATTTTATTTTTAGCATTCATTGTATTTTTCCTTTTATTTTATACTTAAAGGAAGGAAGTTTATTTGGCTTTAAGGGCACAATTTTAATTAGGTACTTAGCTTAGTGGTCAAGCAACCTTCCCCCTTTAAATACCCCTTTTGTAGACTCATTTGACTCATTCTTCCATTTTATGAGATTTGATTAGAGAGAGAATTATCTTTTCTTGCTTCCATTTGACGTCATTTACGTCAAAAAGTCTCACTAAAGGTTCATGCTTTATAAAAGATAACATATCTTCCATGTAGTAGAGAACAAAAACCTACCACTTCTAGAGTGAGATAAATCCTCTTTCATACTAAACCATGTTCATCGTGAATTATTCAATTCGACATCCCTTAATTCTTTATCCCTAATAAATTTGTCAAAATTCTTAATGCTCCTAGTCAATCTATTCCAATATTAATTTTTTGGACACACTGTACTAAATTCACCCCACTTTCTCTCCCCAAGACACCATATACAACCACATACCTATACAAAGAATCAAGTTCCCCCAAAAATTGTATTGCATATCAATTCTTACATGGAGCACAAACTTCGAACCACCAACTCTCCCTAGGATGACATAAAATAAAAAATTCTCAAACAATGACTTCATAACCGGTACCCAAAATGATGTCTTTATAAGAGAATGCAACTACTTACCAATCAATGGTAAAGAGAACTAAATTTCTTACACATCACCCCTACACCCTTACCAGCTCAGTTCGTAAGACCTCCAATACCTGAGCCACATGGTCAAGGTGCTTGATAATACGCAAATATTGCGTATTTCATCCCTCGAACCTACGCATTTTAGACCCCTCGAGTATCTTATTCCCTATATTTATGTTCGTTAACCAGAAATCCTCGAATTTCTATGTTAACATGCTTTGCAGGGGTTAATTGAGTTTTTATAGGTATTTGGATACTAAGTGTGAAGTTCGGACGCATTCCGGCTAATTTTCGTACGCAATCGCATGTTCAAGGGTAATTCGGTCAATTCATAGCTTGGGAACCCGGCCCAACATCTTCACGAAAGTTGTAGCCCTCCTCGTAAGCTTCGCATGGCCACGAACGGTGCGCGATTCCGAGTTCGTATGAAGAAGTTACGAGATTTTTAGTGGAAGAAAAAAATAAAGAAACCAAAACAACAAGAAGCTTGAAGCATCCCTGCTTAATCGATCGATCGAGCCTTCAGATATTTGCCTTCGAGCTGAGACAGTGGGCTTAGTTTTCAACCATCGATCGATCGATCAAAGGGATCGATCGATCGACCAAAGGTTTTTTACAGATATTTTCCCTTTTCTTTTCTTTTTCTAATTTAATTCCACTTACTATATATACCCATTTTGTTGTAAATATCAGATATAATTTGTTTTAGATAGTTTAGGTTAGGATTTTGGGGGTTTGAGAGCTCATTTCTTCTTCCTCACTTGGTTTGACACCCATTTGGGTTTGTAAGTTGTACTTTCATCTTCCCTCTCCATTAATATAGTGTGTATTTACTTATTTCTTGCTTTGTAGTTAATTTACATGCTTTCATAATTAGGTTTACATGCTTTCTTTCCTTGATTTCTAGTGTAGTTTTATTGCATTTATTTACCGCATTTTTAATATGCTTTCTAGCTAAGTTAGTCTAGGTTGTGTCGGATTGAACTCATTCCGGGTTGACATGTTGCTTTGTTTTGGTCATGGTGTTTATGAGTCTATTTCAGGTGAGTTGTCCTAGTTATTACGTCTAGGGGATTTGACAGGGCATATCATGTATGTTCCGTGCTTACGACCTTTGCATGCGTAATTTTTGGGGTATTTGTTGACGCCAAAATCGTATTAGGCCTTTATGCGAATTTAGGGGCGTGACAATCCTTGGTTCAATTAACTGTCAAAACAAGACGCATTTGTAATAACTCATCGACCCATGTAACCATTTTATACTAATTAACTCGGGTGAGGGATATTCGACGCAACCTATAGATTTTACTCACTTTATTAGTCTAGCTTTATTTTCCCTCGCCTAGATTAATATTTCCTTTTTTGCATTTTTTTCCTTTTTGTTCATATTCATTTTTTACACTTTTATTTAGGAGTATTAAACCAATTAAATTCTAGCAACTCGTCTCTGTGGATTTTCGATACCCGAACTTACCGCTACACTTGTATCGCAAGTGTAGTCATAATTTAGGTTTTTGTATTGAGGAGGTGAAACGAAAACAACGATTAGCATTTTGATGCGACGCTACTTTTCACCCTTGATCAAAATGGCGCCGTTGCCGGGGACTAGTTTGTTTTAGACTTTATTTGATTTAGTATTTCATAGTATTTTCTTTCTATTTTTATTTTTTGCCTAACATTTTTGTTGGAGTTCTACATTTGAGCGCCAAGAAACGCTTGAATTTTTCGCGCGTGCATCTACTTTGTGGAATTCACCACTTCGAGCCATTTTTGGGATAAGCATGTCTTATTCCAATTCTTTCGGTAATCATTATGATAATTCTCAAAATTCTCGCAAACCTTTAACTTTTGGTCAATACTTAGAATCCCAAAAAATTGCAACATCTAAAATGACTTTGGGCGAGTATTACAAAAGTCAAGCTTTGGAGTGTGTGTATTTTGAGGGGGATGATAATGATTTTGGGCCTCTAATTCCTTATAATAGGAATTTTGAAACGAATTGCAATAGTTTTCAAAATTCCTATAATAATGAGTTTAATTTTAGTGCTGATAATGATTTTCAAACTCCTTATTTTCAAGAATCTGCACTCCGGCCTATGACTTTCGGTGAGGGTTTGCTCATGCTTGAGAATGAGAGATATGAAGAACATTATTGGGAAGAAAATCATTGTTGGGAGCAAGACTTGGATTTATTATTCGAATCCGACGACGATTTCTCTTCCGAGACTTTTAAAGTCGAGGAATGTTTTGAACCAAATGAGGATTTTGTGCCTACTTTGGAACAAACCATTCTTCACTTGGCCCATCGCTTAATAGATATTAAAAGTGAGGATGAAACGGATGTAGTATCCATTTGCAATGATATGATTTCTTCTTTGGATTCCAATGAAGAAAGTTTGATTGAAAATGATCCTATCTCTTTTGAAATTCCAACTTTGAGTGATGATAACTCATCTCTTGAGTTTGAATTTCTTTCCTCCCCCTTTTCTTTCTCTATTATCACACTGTCACAAGTACCCGATGAATCGGTACCGAACTTTAAAACCTTCAACCCTTCCACCGACGAGGAGTACTTGCTCGAGTTGCTTTCCATGAAGGAATCTTTGCCCTCGTGTGCGCCACCTCCCATTCCGCTTGCTAAATCTTTGGGAGGATATTCTGCTTTTCTCGGTCCCCACATGTTTTTGTCACCCGTTCAATCCAAATCCCCTATCGTCCCTCCAAAACTTTTAATTGACGATGGTTCATTTCTTCCGCCTTACACATGCCTTCCGTTGTTCAAACGGAATTCATATTTTTCGGAAGGCATGCTTGAGTGTGAGGGTACACCGGTTATCCTCCAAAGTCAAATCATTTTTGTGGTGGACCCTTAGCTATTTAGACTTCTAGTGTATAGTTAGTGTGAAGCCTAAATAGTAGGTTGTATATAGTTAGCTTTTTATTCTTTCTTTCTTTTTGTTTTTTCTTTCCTTTTTAATTTAGTCTAGTGTAATTAGTTAACTCTTTGTTATTTGTTTTTTCTATGCTCGGTACTAACTTGTTTTGTAGATTCTTTGGACTTGTTCTTATGGGGATCGCTCCAATTTTGGGTAATATCGCTCTTTTCCTCTCTCTAACTTGGTTCTTAATTTACATTGAGGACAATGTCAGGTTTTAAGTTAGGGGGTGTGGGATATTCTATCCATCTCTTTATTTAGTCCATGTTTTTGCTCACATGTTAGTTACTTAGTACGCTTTTCTTAAAAAATTTGAAAATTTTCAAAAAGATTTTCTTTCTTTTTTCTCCTTTGTTGGGCATTTTGCCTTTGTTTCCGATGATAAATTTCAATAATTGCCCGATCTAATAGACAACTCAACGATGCATGTTCTCGATTTTAGAAAATATTAGACTTTAGTCCTAATCATTGATATTATGAATAACTTCATGAATTAAACTTTAATCCCATGAGCACATGCGCTTTTATTGTTCTCTTGATTTTGTTTAAGATTTTTATAACTCGGTAATGTTTTGTTGCATTGTATATACTTACACCGAGTAACCTTTGTACCTTTCGTCGTTTGTGAGTGTATACACTATTCTTTTCTCATTGAAAACGCTGAATTCGTTGGTAATCTCACTATTCTTTCATTGATCGTTCATTAATTGAGTTTATATCTTGAAATGTATTACTTGAGCATGATTTTCAAAGTATTGTTTTGACTCGATAATTGCGTAAACTTTAGGAAATGATCATAGGCCATCTTTGTTATATCACCCATATTGACCTTGACCTCACCTTATATGTTTACCCTCGTTAACCCCTTTGAGCCTTAATATAGCCCTTCGTTTCATAACCCAAATCCCATAACCAACTCCATATTGGAGTTATAAACCATACATATTACCTTTCATACCTTTGTTTGGAATGTTACCTGGGATTGAATGATGTTGTTGTGTTTCAGTTGCATTTTAGGCGTGTGAGAGTTTGAAAAGTAAAGAAAAGAAAGTGTAGTGAAAAAGAAAAAGAGAAAGCAAAAAGCAAAATAAAACATGAGAAAAAGAAGAAAGCAAAAGAAAGAGAAAGTTATAAATGTTGCATTTAGTTCAATAAGCTTTGATTACTCTCCAAATGATATATCCAATGCCTTGTTTTGATTTTATTTTCCAATTTTTGAAATTGCCCGCATTTTCATTATCCCGAGTTTTTATCCCCGAACACTTTGAATCCGTACATACATATCCTTTGTTTCGTACTCTATCCTAACCTACTTTATAACCCTATTAAAGTCCTAAGTGATCGTAAGTAGATGTAATTCAAAGGTTTAAATAGTTTTGATAATCTGTGAAAATACATTTCGCCTCTTTTAATGGGTGGTATCTTTCATTGAGATTACAATTTTTAATTTCATATATAGCATTCTTCATTTATGACATGTGCGCGGCCTAGTTTCCACTTACATTTACTCTTTATGCCCGCATGTTCCGTGTGTTACCTCCCCATTTCGAGTGAATTCACTTGATGAGTGTAATGCCCGTGAGGATTGAATATATGCTTGCTTTATTTAGTATCCATTTTATATAAGTTTTTGCCAAATCACACTTTGCATGTGCTCGCTCCCCTCCCACATTTTAAGGTTTCGATTCTATGAGGTGCATTTTATAATGTTAATGATTTTGGACTTTTATTTGAATTCATTCACTTTGCTAATAATGCATATGAAATCTTGTTCGCTATTATTGGGCTTGTCGCATGTTGGTTTGGGCATATTTTGAGAAAATCATGTGATGTTTGTGGGTATCATCCCTGAAAACCCTCACGAGATGAATCTCGTCCACTAGGGTAACCTAGGGGTTTAATGACTTATTGCATATGCTAAATGCAATCGAATCGCCCGCGAAAGTGGCCTTATGCTTTTATACCATCTTTTTATACTTGTATCCTGCTTTTGGTTTGATTGTAGTTCTTGTTGTATCCTATTTCATTGCTAGGGACTAGCAATGTGTAAGTTAGGGGGTGTGATAATACGCAAATATTGCATATTTTATCCCTCGAACCTACGCATTTTAGCCCCCTCGGGTATCTTATTCCCTATATTTATGCTCTTTAACCAGACAACCTCGGATTTCTATGTTAACATGCTTTGCAGGGGTTAATTGAGTTTTTATAGGTATTTTGATGCTAAGTGTGAAGTTCAGACGCATTCCGACTAATTTCCGTACGCAATCGCACGTTCAAGGGCAATTCAGTCAATTCATAGCTTGGGCACCTAGCCCAATATCTTCACGGAAGTTGTATCCCTCCTCGTAAGCTTCGCGTGGCCGTGAACGGTGCGCGATTCCGAGTCCGTATGAAGAAGTTACGGGATTTTTAGCGGAAGAGATAAACAAAAAAACCAAAACAGCAAGCAGCTTGAAGCAACCCTGCTTGATCGATCGATCGATCAAAAGGATCGATCGATCGAGCCTTCAGATATTTGCTTTCGAGCTGAGACAGTGGGCTTAGTTTTCAACCATCGATCGATCGATCCCCTGTTTTCTGCAGATATTTTCCCTTTTCTTTTCTTTTTCCTTTTCTTTTCTAATTTAATTCCACTTACTATATATACCCATTTTGTTGTAAATATCAGATATAATTCGTTTTAGATAGTTTAGGTTAGGGTTTTGGGGGTTTGAGAGCTCATTTCTTCTTCCTCACTTGATTTGACACCCATTTGGGTTTGTAAGTTGTACTTTCATCTTCCCTCTCCATTAATATAGTGTGTATTTACTTATTTCTTGCTTTGTAGTTAATTTACATGCTTTCATAATTAGGTTTACATGCTTTCTTTCCTTGATTTCTAGTGTAGTTTTATTGCGTTTATTTATCGCGTTTTTAATATGCTTCCTAGCTAAGTTAGTCTAGGTTGTGTCGGATTGAACTAATTCCGGGTTGACATGTTGCTTTGCTTTGGTGATGGTGTTTACGAGTCTATTTCGGGTGCGTTGTCCTAGTTATTACGCCTAGGGGATTTGACAGGGCATATCATGTATGTTCCGTGCTTACAACGTTGCGTGCGTAATTTCTGGGGTATTTGTTGACGCCAAAATCGTATTAGGCTTTTATGCGAATTTAGGGGCGTGACAACCCTTGGTTCAATTAACTGTCGAAACGAGACGCATTTGTAATAACTCGTCGACCCATGTAACCATTTTATACTAATTAACTCGGGTGAGGGGTATTCGACGTAACCTATAGTTTTTACTCACTTTATTAGTCTAGCTTTATTTTCCCTTGCCTAGATTAATATTTCCTTTTTTGCATTTTTTTTCCTTTTTGTTCATATTCATTTTTTACACTTTTATTTAGGAGCATTAAACCAATTAAATTCTAGCAACTAATCTCTGTGGATTTTTTATACCCGACTTACCACTACACTTGTATCGCAAGTGCAATCGTAATTTAGGTTTTTGTATTGAGGAGGTGAAACGAAAACAACAATTAGCGTTTTGACGCGACGCTACTTTTCACCCTTGATCAGTGCTCCTCCTCTGATCGGCTGTAAATCAGAATATCATCAAAATAAACCACCATAAATTTGCCTATGAATGGGCGCAAGATCTATTTCATCACCCTCATAAAGGTAGATGGGACATTGGAGAGGACGAAAGGCGTCACCGTCCACATATAACCTGGTTTCATGCGAATTTGGTAATAGCCGCTCTTCAAGTCTAGCTTGGATAAAATCCTCGCACCATGGAGTTGGTCTAACACATCCTCTAATCTGGGGATAGGAAACCTGTACTTCATGGTGATCTTGTTAATAGCTCGGCTATCAACACACATTCGCCAACTCCCATCCTTCTTTGGCGCTAATAGGGTGGTTACTGTATAAGGAGACATACTCTCTCGAACATAGTCCTTGTCACATAGCTCTGTGACCTGTCTCTGCAACCCTGCGTGCTCCGTGGGCAACATGCGATAATGGGGGAGGTTGGAGAGCTTTACCCAGCGATAAAATCAATTGCATGTTGTATATCCCAAAGAAGAAGAATATCATCTGGAGGTGTACACACGTGTGCAAACGAATCTAACAAACTCTGGACGCGTGGGGGAACGGACGCCTCTGGGGTGGTAATGGGACTAATGAAAGCATATAATAACCCTGTCTCTGTGGCCTCTCTGTGACTAACTCCTCATGTAAAACCAACAAAGCTGAAGGTCGTGCTATAGGAATGGGCCTCATAGAACGGGGGAGGAAATTCCTCTCCTCATGTTTGAACGAGTAGGTATTAGGTCATCCATCATGAATGCTACGACGATCATACTACCAAGGCCTTCCCAAAAATAAGTGGCACACCCTCATATCCACCACGGTACATATTACTACGTCATGATAATCTCCAATCGAGAAAGCTACTCGACATTGTCGGCTTGGAGTAATAGTGGTACCATTGCTCAACCACCTAATTCGGCACGATGAGACTAACAATTCCATGGGAAGTTTCAACTTGTCTACCATCTCTTGAGCCACCAAATTATCGCTCGTTCCACCGCCAATGATTACCGTACAAATCTCCCCTTCGCGGTACATCGAGTAGATAAAATGCTTGTGCGAATCCACAAATCATCACTAAGAGGGGGTGCTTGGGGATCCACCGAAGTTGTGATCATGACGGTATGCGTGTAGGCGGTGAAAGTATTGGCAAGTCTTTCTGAGCCGATAAAAAGAGTCACGATGCCGACAAATGGATTGAGCGGTGGATAATGGGACATCAGTAGGGATAAGGAGGATGTTCAAGGAGGCGCACCCTTTGAATAAAGGATTAGGGATTTTTGAGGGATTGGATATTAGGGTTTCTTGAATTTGGGGTAAATAGGGTTTGGAATCATTTTTTGTTGTTGTTGAATATGACTAACGTTCGCATTGATCTTGCATTGGTTGGAAGCAGTAGGCCATGAATCTTGGTTGTGGTTAATGCTTTATTGAATCTCGGGTAATTCTTGAATTATTCGAGGTTGTTTCTTGATTAGGTTTTTAGTGCTGGAGGGAGTGGATATCATTATGGGCTGGTTTACAGAACATTCGGGGCTAATTTGAGGGTATTTGGCGGCCGGAGGCAGCACCTGTTATTGAGGTCGCGACTGCAGCAGGGCGGCCACGGTGGGCGACGGGTGTCGGCAGGCTCATATTAGGATCTGGTGGCAGTGGGGCTATTCTGTTGCCCGAAAATAAGCTGTAATCCGTCGGTAACAGCAGGCCGGAATCAGAGACTACTACAGTTGGTTCTGCCGACACAAGTGGGCCGCCGATGGTGGAAGATGTTGGCAGTGAGATACCAAGGCTAAGGTTTATCCGAAAATCGTCTGGGTGAACCCAATGGGAGTCCCAATCTTTTACGAACATGGTTGAGCCAAGAATAAACCACGTTCTGATACCAATTTGATGTAACTAAACGTGCGGAAGCGTAAAAAAATTATTATCTACACAGCAATAACAACAACAACATGGAAAATGAAGATGTGTTTCTCATTTCTCTCTCTAGTCTCTCAGTATCAAAATGGCAAAAGTAGTACAAAGGAGGGCCCTAAGGCTATTTATACTAAAGATATAAAAAGGCTAAAAAAGAACAAAATAAAAAGAATGCCTAAAAGGACGCTCATGTCCCTATGCTCCTGCATCAATTTTTGTTTTTGTTTCGGGCTTTATCTGGCTACAAATAATTCGGGATCTATTAGGAACCCTTGGGGGATTTATTAGTACCCATGGGAAAATTGGATTATTGAGATAGTCAGTGATGAACTGCTTAAGTCATTTCTCTCACGCGTATGTTCAATTCTTATTAGGTATTAAAATTTAGATTGTGTAAATGTCCCTGTTGTGTGAATTTGAAATATTTCTCCCCAATGAGTTGCTTTGTTAGTTCACAATAATGTTGTAACTGAAATATTCATGTTCGTAGAAGTTTTACATACTGGGAAAAAATAGTATCTTGTTATTGCTACGATATATATGTCATAGTAATGTTGAGATTGCATTCTTTTATCGATCGTGTGACTATTATTAATTCTGATGTGTTTTAGATCATTGACATTCTTGGTGCACCCTTTTATGACTTGCTTGGTTTTCATTATGTTTTGTGTATTAAATATATATAAATTCCTCCCAGTTTCTATTATCCATGCCAAAACCTATCATCTTTGGTCTTAGAAATATTATTAGTAAATTTGTTGTGGATTTTGACCACAAAAGGAGAATAAAGTTGGATATTAGTTTTCTTTCACTTTTTAATCCTTTTGTCTTACATTGTGGTCGTGACATTTTTGGTGTTTCAGGTGGCAGAAACTTAATAACAAATTCCTATTATTGAATCCCGTATTGAAAAGTAGAAAGTCGCGCTTCCGGATGGATATTTGTCAGAGTTATGTTCCAACTCATATTTCCAGTATATGTTCAAATATTCCTTTTAATGTCTTTTGTAACACTGAAACTCAGTGGGATTAATTTTCTTTTTTTCTCTGAATTCTAGTGGATTAATATACCTACATTTTGACATCCTATGGTTTATTGTCGTATTCTAAGCCAATTAATAATTTCGTTGTCTCGTAAATTATGAGTGAATGGATCGAATCTGCAATTGGTCGCAGAATGCTTAATTTTCCGAGTATAGCTTGGACACCATTAATATGTATTGTATTTTGGGAGTAAGAAGTTTGTCATTCATTAGTCGAGTGATAACATTTAAAAATTTCAACTGTTTTTCTAACAGAAGTTTCTTCTCAACAAGTAAAGGCAGAGTTTAGGCCCAGAAGTTATGCTATGAACACGTATGCTACATAAGATGACGATGAGAACAATTTTAAGATTCCAACAGTACATTTTTTGAACTGTACATCATGAAAGTAAGAAAAAAAAGGGAAATTTAACTACATGGGAAGCTATGATACATTTTGTGAACTGTTACTACATTAATCTGAAACCAATACAACTAAGTGGGAAGCTGTTATACATGGTTGATGTTCAAAGTTTAAGGTACTTGCAATTGAAGTAGCGAGATATTGACTTAACCGCTACACACAACGGAAGAACAATAGCAAAAGAAAATTCAATCTCTCAAGACAAAGCTGGTCTCTCATATTCTCTTAATATTAATTATGAATTACAGGAGAAGAAGAGCCTCTTTAAATAGGCATTACAAAACCTGGGCCCCAAACACTCCTAACAAAAGACGAAACTAGAGAGTTAAGTACCTAAAATATATCTACTGATTAGTTAGTAAAGTTCAAATATCCCCTTTCTTTTTCTAGTTTTTCCCTCGGCCCACACTTCTTGTCATTCTTCCACTTGAACGCTTGGCCTTAATCTTATACCTCATTTTTAACCCTTGCAAATCGCAACCAGCTTTTATTCCTTGATCGCATTCAGCCTTGCCTGTGTACACAACAAACAAAAGTTTTATGTCTATTTCTTGATCGACATTGAACCTTGCACCCGAGCAAATAAAACTCACTCATAAGATAGGGTAGCCTTCTCTAGGAGGTGTTGCTTCATCACGGGCAATGATCTGACCGGTCCCTCCCCTCCCCTCCCCTCGTTATCCTGCGGAAGCTCATCCCACCATACAATTGCATACCCTTGTTGTTTACATGAGGACAACTTTACACACTATACCCGGTTACGTTCTTGCATTTGAACACTTTCTATATAGCGTTAAGCCAATCATCAAAGGTATCGGAATTGGTATTTCTGTAAACAATGGGAATGCCAATCTGGATATCTCCATGAAGAGCCTTCTCTAGGAGTTTAAACTGATGCCTATGTTACCCCCTCCATCTCTACCCATTGCCTAAGGACCCTCCTCAATGTCCACACCCTTGCCTTCCTCCGCTGGGATGTCCTCTTCTCTCCAAAATTCAGACCATGGATGCCCCGGGGTCCTTGAATCCCTCACGTTCTCCAATTTCACAATCGTGCACCATGTGGCTATTTTTCTTTGCAACCATAATGGGTCTCGTTAACTTGGACAAAAGAAGACTTAGTGTCCCTATAGGTTGGTGGTATCATAGAGGGAATTCGTAGTCTTCAGTCGTGAATGAGTTGACCTTAATTTTGCAGCCTCCATCATAAATGATCAATGCTACGAGTTCGGGTTAGTTGTTGAATCCAATCATACACTCGTTTATTTTGATCTTCTTGTCGAATCTCAAGCCAACATCTCACCTAAAATGAATTGGTGTTAAGGAGGGCAAAACTTTAAGCTTTTACGGGCTCACTCAACATTGTCGTACTCTCATCCAAACAGATCTCAATCCAAATTTTGTGGTTCTATCGGCAGCGAGATCAAGTAGCGTGAGTCAAATGCGTGGTCTTTTTTGTGGAGCCATACTTTCAATTAGGACTTCAGTTGACAGTGGATGGACCACAACGGTTTAGGCAAAGGCTTCATCCCCTCCATTTCTAACCTCACATGTCGATTGGTGTTGAACGCCAGAAAGGAAGCATGTATGTAATGTCAGTGTTCAAAAATAGGATTCATCGTATCAAGCAGACAACCCAAATAGCCCCCCATGATTCCAGACCTCCCTCCCATCGTCACCACAGCGTGCGCGCGTAACTACAGGTTTTGTTCCTGCTAGTTGCGGCTTTGAAGGTTTGTTACAAAATGATGACCCAATACAAGAAAAAGTCCAACAAAGTGGGCCCAAAGCTTATCTGATATGTCGTAGGCTTTTTAATTAAATCTTATATGTTTATATCTAAACTTGTTAATCTCAACAATGTGTTTGATGAATAATGATTTATGTGCTACATACTACTGATCTTGAGTTTCACTTCGAATTTGTGTGATGCCTTCATCAATGACTCCCCTTGCGCCATTAATTGAATCGTCAATAGCAGCACTATTCTTCCTGTTTGGCTTGTATAGTGATTTCCCTTAATGAAACATGGTTAGAGGAATACTATTGGATTCTCTTTCCTTTTTGAAACATGTTTAATGATACCCTCTTTTTGGTCACTAGGAAAAACAGGAGAAATGGAGAATTAGTCCTGCCTACTTAATGAAAAAGAATTGGGCCGGAATTGAACTTCTGCGGACTGTAGGAGTTAGCACCTGGACTGGTCCAATTAACTTAAGATTTGGTGGCTGGATCACTACATACATTTTGAATTGCAATAGATGTGTATAAAAATTTGAACTAATCTTTATTTTTATCTTATGAGAAAAAAAATTCAATTTCATTTGTTAGGGTAATGCTATTGTGATTGCATTCAAGGGCACTCAGGAAGACAATTTAGAAAAGCATGTGGGGTCACTATGAGCTTATTGATACAGATTGAAACCAACTTCTGTTTAAACTTGAAATAAAGGCATGTTCCTTTGGTAAGAAATGCCTATGTTTTTTATTCATAAATAAACTAATGCTGGGAAGAGAGACGATGTCCTTGTTATTACATCTACCCTTCTCAAGCATAAGACTTAATTTCTAGAATTTCAGTTTCAAGCTTTCTTTTTATTTTATTTTGACTAACCGATTTATATTATGTTAATGCCTCGAAGGGTATGTGGCACCACTCTGAACACTTACGATTAGTGAAATTTGGTCCCCTGTTAGTATTGTGATATTGTTTGTCACGGTAAATATATTTATGGTTTCGATTCTGCTTTTCAACTTTTTTAAGATATATAATTTTTGGTAATGTTTGATAACAGTTATAAATGAGTTACAAAAGGGTTTATATTGTTGCCTAACCTTATTCAATATTTTCTATTTATTTCCTTCCTTTAAATTATCCTTGTTACGCAAAGTGATGTAGTTACGGGCTTAATTGTGTTGCTCATGTGGCAGTAATTTGAAAGGCCGTCGGGGGTAGGTTTCCAATTTCCACTACACATCAATTTGCCTGTTAGAACTGAAGGAGGGAAAAATTATGTCTATATGTTTAGTCCTCTCACTCCCTACAATAAACCATAAATATATATATATATATATATATATATATATATATATATATATATATATATATATATATATATATATATATATATATATTAAAAAAACATTAAATATTAATTCTAATCGTTTACCTCTGTTGTTCACTGAAATATTCCTCGTGTTGATCATGGCTTATTTGTTTGATTATGGTATTTCCTATATCATAATTTGTTGTTTCAGTGATAGGATAGAATTCGATAATCATATATCCTCGAAATAAGAATCAGGCATTCAACAATACAATAGATGAAGTTCAGAATCAGTAGAAAAAACAAACCAAAGAACGACATTAGTTGCTTCGTACAGGTTGGTGTTTAAGAACAGTGTGAGATGAATTCTTACAAACATGTAATGTTTGTATCCATTACACTAAGTAATTTTTAAGGAAGCTTTTTTTCTTTTTTATGTTGTGTATGTGTCTGGTGGGGGGTGGAGAGGTATTCTATACACTAACGAAAATCAGATGGCTCGATATGTTAACAATGGTTCACATACTTATTCCACATAGTGATCTCCGTACATTTTGTCGATGGAATTGTGTGGGGGATACTTTAGGACTGGAATGCCTCATGAAGAGAACGAACTAATTGATATTTGATCATTATATACATGTATGATGAATGCTTAGCATCGGATGTTATGTATTTTGTTGATATGCATTTACCATCTCTGATTACTATTCTGGATTTTGAACAACCAGGGGAGAGTGAATTTAGTGACTCACGATGGCTAATTGATTCTTCCCATTTTTCCTTGAGGTATAGAACAGGGTGTGTGATAATAAGAGGTTTTCCTCTATCATTGTATACTATGAAATGATTATAGACTTATAGTTTTATTGGGTATTCTTGTCCGCGGTTGTATACATAATCATCTTTCTGTTTGCATTTGCAAGGAGTTGAATCAGGGGATAGTAATGGATTCATCAAGTCCCTTTTATTCATCTTTTCTGCAATAGCGGTGAGTTGCTCCTCTTTCCTTTTTTTCAGATTCTCTACTTTTTAGGGTATTTTCATTTAGGTGTCACGTACAAGTTCTTTTTTTTCCCCCAATTTCATTTTTTGTCTCTTTGAGGTGTAATGATGGTAATTGCTTATATCCACACTTGCATCTATTGTAATTTAGTCTTCTCCAAATTGGCAAGATTAATCTAAATTTAATGGGTTCTTTTATTGTTTTAGCTTCTAGATTTAATGGAGAGAACAAGTACTTCAAGATGAACTTCAACAATACACCAAGCAGAAAATAGCATGACCATCTAATGAAGACCCCAGTTTGAAGAAAATGATTTTCCATTTTAATGGAAGTTCAATACTTTATTAAATTCACCAAGCGTCCCAAATTTTGGCAACTCAACAAACATATTCAAACAGTCAAATAAAATTTTCTGCAAAGTTATTGCCAAATTAAATAACCAAAAACATAATGAAAGCGAGCCTAGTTTACGAAGGCACATTTTTTCCTAATTTTCCTGAGTTGCCAGCAAGGACACCAATCTGACCCATATTCACCATGGATGTAGCAAAGTCCATTAAAAAGTTGGTTCCTTCAAAAGTTGCCTCAAGTTGGACGCTTGTGCTTTGGTTTCACTATCATCAAGGAGAGCAGCGTCGGATTGAAATAAACCTCTTTTCACTTAAAGTGTAATAATTTGCCAAAAAAAAAAGAAAATAAACTAATATATTATATGCAATTCCAGAAAATAGTTCTTATTTCTTGAGAAGGGGTAATGTTATAAGCAAGGAAGTTGTTTATCCTATCTCGCTTCCTAGTTTAAGTTTATTTATTGATAAAAAAACACATTGGGCCTTTCTTTATTATACCATAGAAACATGCCTTCCATTATGATGTGAACGAAGAATAGGGCTTATTTTTAGTATTTTAGTCATTTTTAGTATTTCTTTTATTTTTTAGTATTTCGTTGTATTTTCTCTTTTGTTTAGTATTTAGAAGAAGGAAGGTTAATTGGCATTAAGGGTATATTTGTAATTAGATACTTAGCTTAGAGACCAAGCAACGTCCTTCCTATAAATAGCCCCCCCCCCCCCCCCCCCCCCCATATGTAGATTCATTTGGGTCATTCTTCCATTATGAGATATTGAGATTTGAGAGAGTTTAGAGAGAGAATTATCTTTTCTTGCTCCCATTTGATGTCATTTACGTCAATTGGTATTAGAGCCTAGTCACTCCACCCGTTGTTGTTGTTGTAAAAAAACAAAAACTCGTAAACAACACGTCATGTGGGTTCAAGAAAAGATGAACACTCCGACGAAAACACTTTCAATCAAATCTTGGAGGCCCTCAACCGATTGAGAGCCTGATTAGATGAGATCGACGCACGAAATTCTCCACCACCACCCAAATTGCCACCCACCACCAATTACCCTAACCCTAATTCAAGAAACGAAAACCCTAGCTCCCAAAATCCCTCCACTCACGTTTCCGCAACCCATTCCGCACCCCTATCCCAAGAAAATCAAAACCCTAATTTCATTTACCCCCAAAATGCAACCCCACACCACTTCTTGGCCAATTTTAATCACCGACCAGCCACAAGAGGGGCAGCACCCCTCGGCATCAACTTTCCCTCACCAACATGGGCAGAACCCTTACCCGAATGCAGCAGACCCTTCCACCACTGATTCCTCCCTCGCAGAACCATCGCTGCTGCCCGGTCAACCTACTGCTGCCATGGAAGGCAGAATCCACCCAAACAAGGCTCCGGTGCAGCCCCAGGAGGCACCAGATCAACTCCCAGGCGTGTCTCCAGCAGCCTGTGGAGATTGCGACTCTATTCAGGCCAGAACCAGCCGGAATCAGCCTCCAGCAGTCCCAAAATCTTCTCCGACAATCCAAGACTCAAACTCTGCTTACGCCACTGATCAAGTTACACTAGTGGGTACTTCCGATGACATTTTACCCCCTAGCAACCCTACACCTGGACCATCCAAGCCGGAAACACCGAACACTATCATAAATGTTCAAGAACCATTGTTTTCCAACCCCGATCAATCCAAGATCCACTCGGATCTATCCAAGAAACATTCCACCACAAACCCTAGCCAATTTCAACCAAAAAAATTCAATTCCAAATCATATTCTCCCCATCCTCTCATGTCCAAGAATCCAACAAAGCAAACCCTATCACCACCATATACCCCTTTTTGTTCGGATTCTTTCAAGAACATGTTCAAGAACTAGAGTTTGACAACAAAACCTTGGTTTTTGATTCGGGTGGTAGATATTTTTGAAGATTCACACGAGAGGAGAGAGGAAGAAGATGAAGATTGAACCAAGAATTGATGAATGCCCTCTCTGTCTCAAAATTTTCAGAAATTCAGTTTTGGCCCTTCTGCACATTTTGGGAATTTTTGCATTCGACCTCAACTTTAAAGTTCGAGGACGAACTTTTTCAAAGGCAGAGAGAATGATGTGAATGAAGAATAGGGATTATTTTTAGTATTTTAGTCATTTTTAGCATTTCTTTTATTTTTAGTATTTCGTTGTATTTTCTCTTTTGTTTAGTATTTAGAAGAAGGAAGATTAATTGGCATTAAGAGGATATTTGTAATTAGATACTTAGCTTAGAGGCCAAACAACCTCCTTCCTGTAAATACCCCTTATGTAAACTCATTTGGGTCATTCTTCCATTATGAGATATTGAGATTTGAGAGAGTTTAGAGAGAGAATTATCTTTTCTTGCTCCCATTTGACATCATTTACGTCACATTCAGTTTTAAAATTGTATCAATTAGCTCATAGTACCCTCACATGTTTTCAAATCTTAGTTCCTTAGTACCTCTAAACTTTAATTTTAGTTTTTTTCCGCTAGATACCCCCAAGGAATTTAATTCAAAATAGATCAATCAGGCAAATTACAAAGAGAGTATCAATTCAATAGACCCACAACTGAAAGAAAATAAAGCATAGACACTTGTAATAGCTTATAATAGCAGAGACTTTATAGAAACATATCCCTTTACAATTATATAAGAAGCTAAGGAGGTCTGAAGTAATATAAACCATGGGCACCTTGTAAAAGCTTGTGCTTAATTTCTTCCTGAAGGCTGTTATGACCCTAGAAAAATTGGGTCTGGCTGTGGAAGTAAGCGTATGATATGAGAAACTTGGTTGGACTGGGAGAGCAAGGCTATGTAATGTCTCAATTCATAAATAATTTGGCAATTATTATGAAAAGTTCTGGTGATGCATTCCACTAACACAGTTGAATTACTTTCAATGTCTGCTACTTCCCAAATATGTTGACGAATGAGATATAATCAAGTGAAGTGATGCATTCACTTCAGCTACATAATGGTTCGAGTGCTAAAATTAGCTGAGAATGAAGCAAATAAATGACCTTGGTGATTTCTAATAACCCCTACACCAGTAGCCACATCATTTCGCTACTTACATATCGACCGCAATTCAAATTACTTATGGGAACCATGAATGTGAATGTATTTGCTTAAATAATACAGTGCAATAATGAACAAATTGACTCTTACCAAAGAAAATGAAAATATTATACCAAATGAAATAAATCAAAAAGGATTACATACCATGAAAAGAGTTATTAATCCAAGAAGGAAACACACAAATTGAAACTGTGAATTTTAAGTTGTTTTCTGAATCTTCCGAGTGAATTTGTTTCATGTTCTACTAACTATCACTATGTTAACCAAACAGAACGCCTATGGAGTCATTGAAGAAGGCATTGTTAAAATTCAACGTGAAGACCAAGATCAACAGTCCACAGAAATAGAGATCATCCAACACATAGCTCAAATTTATTTGAATAAAGTCTACGACATCTAAAATTAGATTTGGGCGCAGTTTATGTACGGAGTCCGCAGAAACAGAGACCATCAAACACAGTGGTGAAATTTATTTAAATCAAAAGTCTAAGACATCTCAGATTATCTTTGGGCTCATTTATGTATTTTCTATTGTAATGGGTCATCGTCAAAATTCCCTATGTTGTTACTTAATAGATTATAATGGGGTAGGTCATTACATAAGGCCCTTATATTCCTCTAATCAACGTCCTTATTTAAATGAATTTAGCTTTTTAGCAGATTTATTTATTAAAAGAAATGATAGTTGTGATCACTGTGATTTGATATAACTCACAGTGATGCTTGCAAACCTAATGGCTGATCTCTGGTTGTGGCTGCAACACACACAAGCAGACACACACAGACAAGCTCATGCTGAATCTGGAACATAGCATCCCTCTTCCATGGGATGTGTGGCAGGGCACAACATTGCACTGCCCCAATAGTAGTTCGTAACTCTGTTGTGTCCAGGGAAGAAACCTCCCAAGGTGGCAATCGAGGAAAACACGCCTCGACCAGAAGGAATGAAACCAGCAGCTGTGTGTGCAAGGGGAACCCATTTGGGTCGTCCGCTTACTACAATGAGGCTTATGGAAGAAGATTAACATTCCATTCAAGCTTCCTTTGGGCGTTTGACAGCAATCGATGTGTGAGCCAAGAAAAGGAGGGGAAGAAGACTATGCCCAAACTGCAACCCTACCAGCTATTTGGGCCCGTTCTGGTCCATCCTCCGTCAACCGAAGTCGTGATTAATGAGATTAATGAGAGGATGTGTTATACTACCTCCATCTCAAATTAATAGTCGCTATTTGAAAATAACGGCTTTTAAGGATTGACTTGATCAATGGCCAAGATCAAACCTTGTTCACTATTTTAAAATTTGGTCTGTCGATTACGTCCAAAAAATGAAAACAACTATTAATTTGGGACCACCCAAAAAGGAAAGCATGGCTATTAATTTGGGACAGAGGGAGTAATTACAAAGGAAATTGGCTACATGACATGAGATTTTCCAAACTGAGAATGTGGGGGATTCAAGGTACCTACGTAAGTACCGTAGGTAGATGAGAACTTTGTGGAGAGAAAGTTAGGCATCCATGGCTGAAGATTCAAAGAGAAGAAGATACTCGAGTGGAGGTAAGCAAGGGTAGTGAGATCGAGAAGGGACAGTAGGTGGTGAGTAGTGATGGTGAGGGTAACATAGGCCTCATGCTTCGCCTCCTAGAATTAGGATGTAAAAATGTATGTCTCTTAATATATTAATGTCATAGAAGGAAAAAAAATGAACCCTCTGAGTTTCAGTGTTACCAAAAACCCCAACAGGAAGATTCTGAACGCGTTCAGAACTTCAGGTTAGAACAAAACTCTCCTCTGTTCAAGACTGTCAATGATGTAAAACACAACAGAATTAATAAGTCACACAAATGCAGTCTCAAATTACTCAACAAATGCATGACACGCTTATTACAACAATAATAAGACATAATTTTGTTTTGCAATAAGTAAAATTTCAATAGCCGTGTGATTTTCAGCTGTAACAACCTAAGCGAACCCACAAAGCAAATAATTGAGAAGGAATATTAAACATTCACACAACCATAACATGTATGAAATCTAAAATTATATATTCTGAAGGACTAGGACATACCCACGAGTGAAATGACAACACTAGTGAGAATCTTATCTCCTCCCATCCTCACATTACTTGAACCATTAATCACCGATTCTCTCAGTGGTCAAGTATTCAAATGGGCACTAACAAGTCTCTCAAATGGTCCCTACTTGATCCCGGATACTTTTTGTGATGTGAAGAGTTGCTATTGGACCTGAATTACGCACAAAAGACCCATATCTTGGCTACAAAGATAAACTTTAATTTTTCTATTCTTTATATATTGAATGATTACGTCGAAGAGAGAGCTCAAATGTATTGCATAACAACCTCTTCCCCTCCTCCTTTATCCGGGCTTGGGACCGGCAATACAAAATAAACTTTTGCATTGGCGGAGTTAAAAAAGATTATTCGTACCCAATTAAGAGTCCCTATCATTTTTATGTATGTGTTTAAATTAAGGATACACTTACTTACCAAAAAAAATTAAGGATACACTTGATCAGTGGTCAAAATCAAAATGTGTTCATCAATGAGAAATTTGGTTCTTCGATTATGTTTTAAAAAATGAAAGTGGACGATTAACTTTGGAAGTCTCAAAAAGGAAAGCATAACTCTTAATTTGGGATGAAGGGAGTAAGTTATAAGAAAACACAAAATAATCTAAGTCATACCTGGCGTTAAATCTTCGATCTATCGTCTTCTTGTAAAGAAAAACATACCTCTTGCTTTGGGCAATAAGTCTTCGATTTACGTCTCCATATCAAAAAGAAAAATACCCACTTTTTGGCCTCGATTCCTTGATTTATCACCTTTTTCTGTGAAAAAAAATTCCTATGGGCTTTGATACTTCAATTTTGCCTTCCTGTAAAGAAAAAATATTGGTCCTTTTGGCACTAATTCTCAACTTATAGCCTTCCTGTCACAGAGTAACCTGTTTTTGTTGGCTATTCAATTTATTGCTTCAACGCCTTCCCTCCTGTAAAAAAATATCTTTCCTTTTGAATTGACAATAAATTTACTAATTTTGCATTGATTATCCAATTTATCGCCTTAACGCCTTCCTATTAAAAAGAAAATACCTGTCCTTCTGGTCTTGATTCTTAATTTCTTGACTTCTTGTAAAAAACATACCTGTGTTTTGGGTTTAATTCTTCGATTCATTGCCCTATCACCTTCTTGTCAAAAAATTATACCTACCATTTGGCTTTGATTCTTCAATTCTTTCTTTCCTATAGAAAAGAAAAGAAAAAAAACCTGTTTTTTGACATTGCTTCGTAGATTTACCGCCTTATGACCATGCTGTCAAGAAAAACTGGTCTTCAATGTTGTCTTCCTGTAAAAAAAAAATATTAGTCCTTTTGGCACTAATTCTCAACGTCTTCCCTCCTATAAAAAAGTAACCGTGCGTTTGCATTGACTCTCAATTTTTTATTTTTTCTTTGATTATCCGGTTTATCGCCTTAATGCTTTCCTATTAAAAATAAAATACCTGTCCTTTTAGTGTTGATTCTTGATTTCTCGACTTCCTGTAAAAAAACATACCTGTTTTTTTGGTCTTCGATTCATTGCCATATCGCTTTCTTGTAAAAAAACTATACCTACCCTTTGGCTTTGATTCTTCAATTCTTCTTTCCTGTTAAAAAAAAAGAAAGAAAACCTATTTTTTACATTGCTTTGTCAATTTAACGCCTTATCGCCAACCTGTAAAAAAAAAACTGTCTTCAATGTTGCCTTCCTGTAAAGAAAAAATATTGGTCCTTTTGGCACTAATTCTCAACTTATAGCCTTCCTGTCCAAGAGAAACCTGTTTTTGTTGACTATTCAATTTATCGCCTCAACGCCTTCCCTCCGGTAAAAAAATATATGTCCTTTTGCGTTGACTCTCAATTTATTATTTTTGCTTTGATTATCCAATTTATCACCTTAACACCTTCCTTTTAAAAAGAAAATACCTATCCTTCTGGTGTTGATTCTTGATTTCTTGACTACCTGTAAAAAACATACCTCTATTTTTTGGGTTTGATTCTTCGATTCATTGCCTTATCGCCTCCTTGTCAAAAATATATACCTACTCTTTGGCTTTAATTCTTTAATTCTTACTTTCCTGTAAAAAGGAAAAGAAAGAAAACCTGTTTTTTACATTGCTTCGTCAATTTACCGCCTTATCGCCATCCTGTCAAGAAAAACCCTCGTTTTAGCCAACTCTTTGTTCTATCTTCTTCCGATGAAAAAAAGGGAAAAATTTCTCATTTTGTCTTTGATTATTTAATTTATCTACATTACAATAAGAAAATTCTCCGTTTTGGATTTGATATATACAAATCATAACAGATTGCTATTATTTTACTCACCATATATTTCATCTATTACATAAAGAAAAGTACAATTTTTAAAGAAGCGAAGTCATTAATCGATTATTAAACTAGACTTCTTTGGTCAAGTGACCCAAATGACTCCATGATCCAAGAAACCCCAATCCACGTGATTGTATACTTTCTTGAAATCAATCATTAACACCATGCCTTCACACTATTATTGTTTTCAACAATCCTTCCCAATCTTGTTCGCTATGAACAAAATATCCAGCATTTGTCTAGCTCCCACAAATTTCCCTTGAGACAAATAACTCATATCCCTCGAAACATCCCTCAATTTTAAAGATAATATTTATCCAATAGTTTTTATTAACATGTAACTAAATTAACTGGCCTAATTTCTATTCAAGATACTAGACCTTTATGGGGATAAAAATAAAGGTATGTGGAATTCGTGTAGGCATTCAAAACACCACTCTCAAATAATCGCTTCAGTAAATTCATTACAGAACCCTTTAATAATTCCCAACATTCTTAAAACATAGCTATATCAAAAATGTTTGGCCCTAGTAGCATTCAAACAATGCCAGCCTAACTTACTCTTCCTTCAAGGATCTACCAAGCACTTTTGTTGTCTTAAGAATCCAGTCTAATCTCTCCAATCTGAATATCGAAATTTCCTTTTAATATATAAATTCTCAAAAAAATGTATCACCTGCTCCACAATGTTTTTTGATAACCCTGAACCTCCACGCGAACGAGCCCTTTGGACTCCCCTATATAAGCTAATCAGGGGGGACGTTGTGCCAGAGTCACCCTAACACACGTCCCACTTCAAATCTGGCTGGTATCCGCTGGGGGGTTTCGAACTAGAGACCTTTGGCCTAAATGAGCCGAGCCGCCCCTTACCACTAGTTAGGGTGGATAGCAAAAGGCCTCCATTATAAGAAATTAGAAAAAAATTACACAAACTCATTAGGCATCGCCATATAGTGTTGTACACTATCTTGGAGCGAGTGATGTAAAATATTTTATTGCAATGTCACATCAATCAATTTGTGTAAATTTTTGTGTCAAATCTTATTAACCATAGCATTAGCCTTAAACTATACCATTTTCTCTTTCTTTCCTTTTTCAAGAGAATAGATTGATATAGAGAGAAACTGACCATATAAAGCACAAAATGGTCACATTCCTTTCCCGGAAAAGCATCAACTGATAGACATGAAATCCGATCAAATGAGATCAAAAAATGGCCATTAAAATAACATTCCTAAATATACAGTGAAATAAATTTAACAAAAAAAACTTACCTTCAAGTCCCCATAGATCAAAATCCAAGATCAAGAATGGTCAACCCCAAAACTTATACACATGTTTCCAGGAAGAAACAAGATGATGTGTTCCTATGGAATCACATCAAATGCATGAACTATATAATGTTTATAGCCTTATCATAAAAAACGGGCTTTAATTTGCACAATCTATACTATTTTATGTTTGAATACTTTTGTTACCTAATACAGAAGAAGTTGCAAGAGTGTTATTTGAGGGACCGTGATTAAGAATTTCAAACTCTTATTGTCAAAATGGTTTCTTGATTTCCAAAGCAAACACATGGAGGTATGTATATACATTGGTATCGCAGTGAATAAATAACCAAATAGAGTGATCGATTTGTATAAGAATCACATCAACGGCATGCATTATAATGTTTATATGCATTATAATGGAGTCATTGAAGAAGGCATTGTCAAAATTCAACGTGAAGAGCAAGATCAACAGTCTGCATAAATAGAGATCATCCAACACAGTGCTTAAATTTATTTAAATAAAAAGTCTACGACATCTAAAATTAGCTTTGGGCTCAGTTTATGTGCGGAGTCTGCAAAAACAGAGATCATCAAACATAGTGGTGAAATTTATCTAAATCAAAAGTCTAAGACATCTCAGATTATCTTTGGGCTCATTTATGTGTTTTATCTTGTAATGAGTCAATGTCAAGATTCCCTACATTGTTACTTATTAGATTATAAAGGGGTAGGTCATTACATGAGGCCCTTTACCTTGTATTCCTCTAACCAACGCCCTTATTTAAATGAATTTAGATTTTTAAGAGATTTATTAATTAAAAGAGATGTTAGTTATGATCACTGTGATTTAGTATAATTCACAGTGCGAAACTAATGGCTGATCTCTAGTGGTGGCTGCAACACACACACAAACAGAGACACACACACATACAGAGACAATATCATGCTGAATCTGGAACATAGCATCCCCCTTCCACAGGATCTGTGGCAGGGCACAAAGTCGCACTGCCCCGATGGTAGTTCGTAACTCTGTTGTGTCCAGGGAAGAAATCTCCCAAGGTGGCAATCCAGGAGGGCAAGCCTCGACCAGAAGGAATGAAACCTGGAGCTGTGTGTGCAAGGGGAACCCGTTTGGGTCGTCTGCTTACTACAATGACGCCTATGGAAGAAGATAAACATTCCGTTCAGGTCACATTTGGCCGTTTGACAGCAATCGATGTGCGAGCCAAGAAAAGGAGGGGAAGAAGCTATGCCCGAACTGCAATCCTACCAGCTATTTGGGGCCATTCTGGTCCATCCTCTGTCAACCGAAGTCATTCTAATTGAAAGGCTTACTCTATAAACATAAAGCACCATACAGATGGTCCAACGTGACAGATGACTATGCCATTCCCTGCTTGCATCCACCAATCTGTAAGGACAGTAAACACAAGCGATTCTTCTTTTGTCCTGATTAATGAGAGGATGTGTTATACTACTTCCATCCCAGATTTATAGTCGCTATTTAAAAATGACGGTTTTTAAGGATTGACTCAATCAATGGCCAAGATCAAACCTTGTTCACTATCTTAAAATTTGGTCTGTCGATTACGTCTAAAAAACGAAAACAACTATTAATTTGGGATGACCCAAAAAGGAAAGCATGACTATTAATATGGGACAGAAGGAGTAGTTACAAAGGAAATTGGATACATGACATGAGATTTTCCAAACTGATAATGTGGGGGATTCAAGGTACCTACGCAAGTATCGTAGGTAGAGGAGAACTTTGTGGAGACAAAGTTAGGCATCCATGGTTGCAGATTCAAAAAGAAGAAGACACCCGAGTGGAGGTAGGCAATGGTGGGGAGATCGAGAAGGTCCCGTAGGCGGTGAGTAGTGATGGAGAGGGTAGGCCTCATGCTTCGCCTCCTAGAGGAGGCTCTTAATGGGGATATCCTGAATGACAGTTGCCATATCCATCACAAATATGAGTTAGGAAAGCTTCGTTAATTATCTTAATGATATGGAAAAAGTGTTCAACTACAAGACCATCAACAGGGCCACATATATGAAGTTGACCATAACTAAATTATAGGGAACGCCTCTTGTGTGGTGGAAAGAATTTGTAAAGGACCACGTGCCGTGAGGAGTGGAATCTGTCCAATTATGGACTAAGTTGAAACAACACTACGCATGGCCCTCCTACCCCATTCTTACAAGTGAGATCCGTTGGCTCGAATAAATGATCCAATGTCAGTCAACGAATATATATGGAAATTCAATTTGTTGTGTACATGGAGAAGATTGAATCTAATGAGAGCACGAAACAAAACATGTGACATTATAAAGGAGCTATCAAGCAAAGTTGAGTCTTTGACAAATCTCTACACTCCGACAAGCAGGGGAATATGCTTTTAAGGTCAAAGACTGTTTTTGGGAAAATCAGCATTCTGCATGACATACTTCATAGTACAAAAATCCAACCAGTTTCAAAGGTATCCAAGCTATACTCAAGAAAATAAGCATTATGCACCCAATTGCACAAGCGATTCACTCATTGTTTACGAGACACCCAAATTTTTAACTGTGTATGGCAATGAAGCTTAGGATGTGAAAATGTATGTCGTCATAGCAGAAAAAAAAAATTGAACCCTCTAAGTTTCAGTGTTACCAAAAACCCCAACAGGAAGATTCTGAACACATACAGAACTTCGGGTTAGAACGAAACTCCCCTCTGTTACTTAAACTCCCCATGAGTGAAATGCCAACAATTGTGAGAATCTTATCTCCTCCCATCCTCACATTACTTAAACCATCAATCACCGATTCTCTTAGTGGTCAACTATTCAAATGGGCACTAACAATGGTTCCTATTTGATCCCGAATTATATTTAGCCAAACAAAACTTGAAACAAAAACAACAAAAGACAAAATTTATACTTTTTGTGATGTGAAGAGTTGTCATTGGACCTGAACTAGGCACAAAGGACCCATAACTTGGTTACAAAGATAAACTTTTATTTTTCTATTCTTCATATATAAAATGATTACCTTGTAGGGAGAGCTCAAATGTATTGCATAACAACCTCATCCCCTCCTCCTTTATCCGGGCTTGGGACCGGCAATACAAAATAAACTTTTGCATTGGCGGAGTTAAAAAAGGTTCTTCGTCCCAAATTAAGAATCCCTATCTTTTTTATGTGTGTTTAAATTAAGGATACACTTACTAAAAAAAATTAAGAATACACTTGATCAATGATCAAGATCAAAATGTGTTCATCAATGTGAAATTTGATTCTTCGATTATGTCTCAAAAAGGAAAGTGGACTTTTAATTTTGGAAGTCTTAAAAAGGAATGTATAACTCTTAATTTGGGACGAAGGGAGTAAGTTAAAAGAAAATACAAAAGAATCTAATTCATACCTGGCATTGAATCTTCCATCTATCGTCTTCCTGTAAAGAAAAACGTACCTCTCCTTTGGGCATTGAGTCTTCGATTTATGTCTCCATGACAAAAAGAAAAATACCCACCTTTTGGCCTCGATTCCTTGATTTATCACCCTTTTCTGTGAAAAAAATTCCCATGGGCTTTGATACTTCAATTTTGCCTTCCTGTAAAGAAAATATATTGGTCCTTTTTGGCACTAATTCTCAACATATAGCCTTCCTATCACAGAGAAACCTGTTTTTGTTGGCTATTCAATTTATCACCTCAACATCTTCACTCCTAAAACAAATATATTTCCTTTTGCATTGATTCTCAATTTATTATTTTTGCATTGGTTATCCGATTTATCACCTTAATGCCATCCTATTAAAAAGAAAATACCTGTCCTTCGGGTGTTAATTCTTGAATTCTTGACTTCCTGTGAAAAATATACCTGTTTTTTGATTTCGTCGATTTACCGCCTTATTGCTATCCTGTCAAGAAAAACTGGCCTTCAATGTTGCTTTCCTGTAAAGGAAAAATATTGGTCCTTTTGGCACTAATTATATAGCCTTCCTGTCGAGAGAAACCTGTTTCTGTTGGCTATTCAATTTATCGCCTCAACGTCTTCCCTCCTGTAAAAAAAATAACTGTCCTTTTGCATTGACTCTCAATTTATTATTTGTTCTTTGATTATCTGATTTATCGCCGAAAATACATGTCCTTCAGGTGTTGATTCTTGATTTCTTGACCTCCTGTAAAAAAACATACCTGTTTTTTTGGTCTTCGATTCATTGCCTTATCGCCTTCTTGTCAAAAAACTATACCTACCATTTGTCTTTGATTCTTCAATTCTTGCTTTCCTGCAAAAAGAGAAAATAAAGAAAACCTATTTTTTACATTGCTTCGTCGATTTACCGCTTTATCACCATCCTGTCAAGAAAAATTGGTCTTCAATGTTGTCTTCTTGTAAAGAAAAACTACTGGTCCTTTTGGCACTAATTCTCAACTTATAGCCTTCCTATCCCAGAGAAACCTATTTTTGTTGGCTATTCAATTTATCGCCTCAACGCCTTCCCTCCTGTAAAGATATATTTGTCCTTTTGCATTGACTGTCAATTTATTATTTTTGTTTTTATTATCCGATTTATCGCCTTAACACCTTCCTCTTAAAAAGAAAATACCTGTCCTTCTGGTGTTGATTCTAGATTTCTCGACTTCCTGTAAAAAAACATACCTATTTTTTGGGTTTCATTCTTCGATTCATTGCCTTATCGCCTCTTGTCAAAAAACTATACCTACCCTTTGGCTTTGATTCTTCATTGCTTTCCAGTAAAAAAGAAAAGAAAGAAAACCTGTTTTTTTACATTGCTTCAACGATTTACCACCTTATCGCCATCCTGTCAAGAAAAACTCTCATTTTAGCCAACTCTTTGTTCTATCTTCTTCCGATGAAAAAAACAGGAAAAATTTCTCATTTTGTCTTTTGATTATTTGATTTATCCACATTACAATAACTCTCGGTTTTGGATTTGATAAATACAAATCATAATAGATTTCAATTATTTCACTCACCATATATTTCGTCTATTACATAAAGAAAAGAACAATTTTTAAAAAAGCAACGTCATTAATCTGAGTATTAAACGAGGATTCTTTAGTCAAGTGCCTCAAATGACTCCATGATCCAAGAAACCCCAATCCACATGATCGTATACTTTCTTGAAATCAATCACTAACACCATGCCTTCACGCTATTATTGTTCCAACAATCCTTCCCAATCTTGTTCGCTATCAACAAAATATCCAACATTTGTCTCTCTATCAACAAAATATCCAGCATTTGTCTAACTCCCACAAATTTTCCTCGAGACAAATAGCTCACATGCCTCGAAACATCCCTCAATTTCAAAGATAATATTTAGCCAATCGTTTTTTTTGCCTAAATTCTATTTATGGGGATAAAAATAAATGTATGTGGTATTCATGAAGGCATTCATAACATCACTCTCAAATAATCGCTTAAGCAAATTCACAACAGAACCCTTTAATAATTCCCAACATTCTTAAAACATAGCCATATAAAAAATGTTTGGCCCTGGTAACATTCAAACAATGACAACCTAACTTACTCTTCCTTCTAAGGTCTACCAAGCACTTTTGTTGTCTTAAGAATCCAGTCTAATCCCTCCAATCTGAATATCAACATTTTCTTTTAAAATATTTTTTTTATATTCTTTTAATAATTTTTTTTATCAAAATAATTTTCTTTTAATATATAAATTCTCAAAAAATTGTATCACCTACTCCACAATTTTTTTTTGATAACCCTGAACCTTCACACGAACGAGCCATTTCGATTCCCCTATATGAGCTAAACAGGGTAGAAGTTGTGCCGGTATCCGCTGGGGGGTTTCGAACTCGAGACCTTTGACCAGCCGCCCCTTACCTCTGGTTAGGGTGGATAGCAAAAGACCTCAATTATAAGAAATTACAAAAAAATTACACAAACACATTAGGCATTGCCATATAGTGTTGTACACTATCTTGGAGTGAGTGATGTAAAATGTGTCCACTATTTGTCCCAGTTTACACCATTTCAATGCTATATTATTATTCACTCATAATCATTTACTTACCTGAACTACTCATAATCTCATGAGTCTAAATGTTGCAAACTACTAAGACTAAGCCAACCAAGAGAACAAATGCAATGAAAATTTATTATCTTTCATACGATTCATGCATATCAATGCTCATGCAACCCAACACCGAAGACCTCAGTTACCGTGATGCGTCGGCCATATTTTCCAAGACAGGGCCATATAGTAATATTTCTTCTACTTCGTACCCTTAATACATTTGGGATGTGCGACAAGGCACGATCCATATATCGAGTCTTATTTGATCCTACGATGTTATTAATACTTGTTCATGAGCATCATTGGTGACTGTTACTATATTGGAATTCCCAAAACTAGTTAGGATACTATTTCCATAAGATTACTATCTTTGTTCTTTTATCAAGGCTACGTGCCATCTAGCATTAACCAACCATTACTACCTTGGGGACTGAATACACCTAAATTTCAACATAACATAGTTTTCTCCAAACATTGCTACCAGCATCAATCAATAGATTAACCATCTCAACTATCTAAAAGTCTATCAAGGGAAGTGAATCTACACCTCATGCCTTACTTACTTAGCGTGTACATTGATCCCACACTTGGGTCTTAACTTTTGTTGTTACAGTACCACAACCGAAACTAGCCTATGATTAGTAGATTTTATGTGCGTGTGTGCTGATCATAAAAAAAAAGGACTTTGATTTGCACAATCTATACTATTATAAGTTTGAATACTGTATAGGGTTTAAATTGAATATTTTGTTACCTAATACAGAAGCAGTTGCAGAAGTCTACATGGACTGTGTGTGGGGTATTTCATATTCTTATTGTCAAAATGGTTTCTTGATTTCCAAAGAAAACACATGCAGGTATATACGTAGGTATCACAGTGAATGAATAAACAAATAGAGTAATAGGTTTGTATAAGAATCCCATCACGGACATGCTTTATGATGTTTACAGGCTGCTATCATAATAAAAGATTGTGATTTGCGCAGTCAAAAGTTTGAAAACTATATATCAGAGAAGATTTGGATTGAATATTTTGTTACCTAACACTGGCAGAGAAGAAGTTGCAAGATGCTGAACGTACTAAGATTTTCTTGTCGAAATGCTTTTCGTAGTTTCTATAGAAAACACACGGAGGTGTATATATAGGTATGAGAAGGTCGGTGATAAGGGTCGGGTCAAAATGGTCAAAGAATGAGAGAGAGATTCTCGAAAAACAAAGACAAATCACCCGTGTGCTCAAAAGGCCAATTTTGGCCTTTGCAAGTTTAAGCTTGACTCCAAATGTAAAAAACAATAACAAAAATAAACAAATTATTTTTTTAAAAGAATAATTTTAATCTAATTTATTTTTAAAAATAGGATTTTTCCTTACTAAAGTCTAATAAACTAATTAGGTTGTATAAAAATTTAAAATAAAAAATTCGTAATATATTAATATTAAAAAGCCTTTTAAGTTTAATAACACTAAAAGAGAAGAAGTTGCAAGATTTTACACGTACTAGGATTTGGATTTTCAAAGAAAACACATGGACTTGTATATATATATATATATATATATATATATATATATAGGTATTAGAAGGTCAGTGAGAAGGGTCGAGTCAAAATGGTCAAACAATGAGAGAAATATTGTCTAAAAAGAAGACAAATCATTCGTGTGCTCAAAAGTCTAATTCTTGACTTTTGAAGTTTAAGTTTGACTCCAAATGTAAAAAAATATATAATAAAAATAAACAAATCATTATTTTCTTTTTTAAAAGAATATTTTTAATCTAATTTATTTTTAATAATAATTTTAGTTTTTAAAAATAAGATTTTTTTTTGCTAAAGTCTAATAAATTGATTAAGTTGTATTAAAATAGAAAATTAGTAATGTATTAAAGTAAAAAAAAAAACTTTAGATTTAATAAAACTTATCGTAATGACACTTAACGGGCATTATTTATGCCAATAAATCATGTCGAGACAATCCACTCATTTTCTCTCCTAGAGTTTGCATATAAATAAGAGGTTAGGGAAAGGTTTAAGGCATATTGAAGTTAACATTTTATCATAGAACTAAGAGATTTAACATTCACAAGTGTACCCTGAAATATTTAAAACAATCAAATTTGGATATATATATATAGAGAGAGAGAGAGAGAAAGAGACAGACAGAGAGAGAGACAGAGAGAGTCTGGCTCCTATGCGGATTTTTCTATGCAGATAGAATGTGGATTAGCTAACGTCCAAATGAGTCTTAGGACCGCGTTTGTCTTTTATGGACCGCCTAAGGACCACCTTCTTTTTCTAAGGTTTTTGGGAATATGAATTTCTACCCCAATGATTTCTAAGGTCTTTTAAGCTTATTTTAACGCTTAATTAATCTGGAAGTCTAAGTGTAGAAGTTTCAGGGTTACGGCTACTTCTCAAGCTTCTTCCATCACTATCGTATTGGAGTTATGAATAGCGAGAATTATCTAAATAAATAGTTTCTTCAGGGAGTCTAGAAATTGCAAGAGGTTTTGATGGAAAATATTCTAGTCTTAAATACCTTATACGGTATCGAGGGTTTATCTGTCTAGTTTCTTTATATATTTGATTAAAAATATCAATTATATTGTTATCTATAAATTTGTCTAAATTATTATCACCATAAGATGACAAAAATCTAAGGTATGTTCTAGGGGCAGCTGTTTCTACGTTTTTAATGAGAGGGCGGATTCCTCCGGCTCTAATTAAAATAGCCTTTATTTCAGCTAATCTTTTTTGTCTAATAAATTTTAATACGTCTATCCTATCTTCAAGTATCCTAGTATATTCTTGATATTTTTTTTAGGTCTTGACAGTTCTTCTACAAAATCTTCAGTTCTTAATTTTTGTCTAAAGAGATCTCAAATCCAAGTTTTAATTATTTCTATTCTAGGTACTTCTCGTACTAACCACTCAATAACCCGGTCTATATATTTGAAAGTATCACCTGTGTATGTTAAAGCAGTTTCTATAAGTTCTTTATCTTTAGTGTCTGTAAGAGTCCAATCTTGGATTTCTCTAATTAAGTCTAAATTTGTTTGATTAACAAATTCTAAAAAGTCTTTAGTGATTTGTAGGCTCATATAAGTTTCTTTTAAAACAATAATATGTAAAAATAGTTAAGGGTTTGGTTCGAGTTATACCTTCCTTCTAGCATGCAATATTTTTACCTTCTTCCCTTTGTCTCTTCAGCCTTGTTACTATTCTTCTCCGGTCTTAGCCTCCTACAACTCTCTCTTTATGTGTCGCACCTCAATCCACTACTTTGGCGTTGAACCCGTTTCCTGCATGTACGCCTTCACGCCTAACGCCTACTTGGCTAGCAGCTCACGGCAAATCGGCACCTGACGGCAGTTGACCAATATAACACCTTGTGTGTTACACCAGAGGTTCCACACAATAGTCCTCTATGAACAGAAAGTTGGAGACAATTTAAAAAATAATAACAACTCAACATAAGAGATTTCTGAAAAATATAATACTTTTATTGCATAGCATAAGTAGTTGCAACTCTCCCCTCTCCCCTAACTATGAGAGGTTTACTCACTCATGTACATATTACTCACTACAAGCATACTCTCTATGGAAGTCTAACAGTTGATCACTCTCTAACTCCCCCTTTTTAAAAATCAAATGGATGCTCCCTTTTATAGCACAAGGGCACTACAAACGACTAGTAACCGGCTACCAAAAGATATCCGGTTGAAGAATATAAATTATTAAAGCAACATTGTCTTAAGAATCATATCAGTTGGGTCTACACGCTTTTAACGTCTTTTGATAATTTGGGGAACCTTTTTCTTTTTGAAAAGAAAGGTCAGCTGATTGGGTGTGCCAAATCTTCATCATGAGTTTTGTAGTTTTGTAATAATGCAAGAGCATCAAACAATGACTTCGTCTTTTTTATCAGTATGGTGGCCTATGTGGGGCAGGCATCATTTTCCTTTATGGAAAGAAAAGTCTAAGCAAATAAGTCTCCCGTCTTCAATAATTCTTCCACTACTGAGGGGCCCTTTGTTGTATTTATGTCTTCTTCTTTGTCTTGTTTTGGTAGGGCATTGTTAAAAAATTCATCAATGAGGCCTACAGTTCTAAGGCTAGCTAGCAAAGCTATCTCTACCATTTCCTTGGATTCTTTCTTAAGCCTTTCGTTGAATGGCTCATCAACTTGGATTATCAGGTCTTCTTTGTGGTAGGCAGTGTACCAACTGTCTTCTCCTGTTAATAACTCTATGATTTCAATTGTCTCCATGGAGTGAGCGATCAGGAGCTTGAACTTATCAATAATTGAATCTTTAGTCTCGTCTTCTGATAAAATCTCAACATCTTCGAATATATAATTGGAAAATCTAATAAGTCTAAATACTTTAACTCTCATTCCTCTACAGGAACTTGGAGCAATCTGATAAATTCTAGCAAATAGAGGAAGGAAGTCTTATACCTTCTTAACATACTCATGGACTATTTTTCCAAGAGCAATAGAGTCTTCAATATCTTTTATCTAAACGAGTCCAATGAACCCGTGGTTTGCAAGAGTTATATGAGTCATGTCTGATTTTCCAAAAAGATATATTTTTTGAACGTCTTTGAAGAAACCTTTGATCCTTAAGGCATCTCCATTTATTTATGATAATAACATATTAAAATGATCAATAATGTTATTAGTTTCTTTTTGAAAGTCTTCTGCTAATAGGAGATTATTATGACCAAATGGTATAACAATCTTAGTCTTAAAAGTCTTTTTCTGATAACAGAAATCAGTAGGTCTAGTTTTGGAGGATTCTCCAAGAGTCTGAGCATAAGTCTGAGTCTGAGGTCTAGGCACGGTAGTACCACTGAGTTGGGTAATTGCAAGTCTTTGAGTTCTCATGAATCTGGCAATGGCTACCAAATTTTTCTTGAACTCTATCCATAGTATATTCTTCATGTTCCACCATATAGCGTCTATAAGAGTATTTTCATCATCTAAAAATTCTCGTCTAAATTTGATCAAGTCTAAGTATCTTTGATTGGGTCTATATTGGGGAAAATACATCTTCCCAATGAGCCTATTTTGAGCAATAATCTCTTTTCTAGATTTTCCCGGAGGAACCAAGATATCATCAAAGTTCTCTAGGATTGGTCTTTCTTGAGAGTCTTGAATATGAGTCTGTCTTTGCGTTGCACCAGCATTTGGTCTTACGCGTCTAAGATAGTCTGCAACGTCTTCCTTATTTATCTATTTATTCCAGAGGAACTCATGTCGTCTAAGTCTTCTGTTTGCAACATAAAACATGAAATTATATTAGTGTTAGCAAACATTGGCTCTCTTGATATAATATCTGGAATGGTATTTTTACTTCCCTTAATATGTATAACAGAGAAGTTATAACCATTAAGTAATTGTTGCCATCTAATTAGTCTATTAGTCCTTGATTTGGACAAGTCTAAATCTCTGAATTTTACTGCATAAGAAGAGTCAGTATAAACAGTAAAATGTTTAGGTCTAAAAAACAACATATATTTTTTTATTGCCCTTACTATGGCTAAAACTTCTTTTTCATGGACAGTGTATCTTGTTTCTGGGTCTGTAAAGGTTCCAGAACTATGTTTACAAAGTTTTTTCTTTTTTGTCTGATGACTAATGGCAAAGTATACTACTCCCCATTGTTTATAAGAGGCATCTGTTTCTACTATAAACTGGTCTTTTATATTAGGCAGTTCAAGTAAAGGAATATTCTTGACTTCATCTTTAATTTGTCTTATTACTTCAAAATCATCTTTAGTCCAATAAAAGGGATTAGTTTTGTCTGTTCCTTTTATTTTGGCCATTAATCTTTGTCTTTTTGAAGCAAGGTCTCTAATAAAGTCTGCAGCACAATTAAGTAGTCCTAAAAATGTTTATAATTCTTTTATATCTTTAAGTTGATCTGGAAACTTAAGAATCTTTTTGGTTATGTGTTTAGCCAAGGATAATTTTCCTTTATTAATGTGCATTCCCATAAAGTCTATTTCAGTCTGAAATAATTGCATTTTCCTTTCGAAAATAACAATACCATGTTTATCTAATTCTAGTATAATCTTTTTAAGATGTTCAATATGCTCTATCTCAGTCTTACTGGCTACAAGAATGTCATCTATGTAAACAAGACAAAATTCTAAATAAGGTCTAAATATATTATCCATTCTTCTTTGGAATACTTGAGGAGCGTTCAAGTATCCAAATGGCATTACTAGCCATTCGTATTTTCCTTGAGGCACACTAAAGGCTGTCCAAGTAATACTGTCTGGATGCATCTTAATTTGCCAGAAGCCTGATTTGCAATCAAAATTACTGAATATAATTCTATATTCAATTAAATTAATCAAATTATTCTTGTTTGGTATCTTATAAGAATCAAATTCACAATTCTGATTTAATTGTCTATAATCTATAACCATGCGTCTTTTTCCTCTTTTACGTTCAGATTCATTTTGAACATAGAAGGCTAAGCTATTATGTCTACTTTTACTTTCTCTAATAATGCCTAACTTAAGAATTTCATCTATGTCTTTCTTGAATTCTTCCCTATCTTCTTGTGAATATCCTTTCTTATAGGTTCCACCATTAATAGTGGCATCTGGGTTAATAAGGATGATTTCACAATAACTTTGGTCTTTATCCCACTTAGCAATGGGATTTTCTCCTAAAGCAGGCTCTGCTAGTTGCCTAATCTTTTTTTTTCTACTTCTATATCCATTTTCTTCTGTTTGGATATAGCTTGTACCTGTAATAAGGTATGTTGGGCTTGATCTAAAATGTCTTATTGTATAAGCGCTATTTGCTTATAACACTTTTGGTCTGGACACTTACACTCTTTTTGTAAGGGTTTAGTAATATCTAGGGCTTCTTGTTGGGTTGTAGGTCTAGGTCCACCATGCTCAACTGAAGAACTCTGATGTTTTATGGGTCTATAATTGGGTTTGGCCTACATAAGGTCGAAGGCAGTCTTGTGATCTATTAGAGGAGCTTTAATATTAAATTCCTCGTTATCACTAATTAAGATCTTATCGTTATACTGCGTATAAGGATGATATTTACTAATAAAGTCTTATCCTAAAATAATGCTTCCTATGAAACTAGGACGAGGATCCATTATCCAAAACCGATGATTAACGGTTTTATTGGTCTGATTTCCTAATATAAAATAAATAGGAATAGTTTGGAAATATAAGGTAAATGGATCTCCATTAGCCACTTTACCATAGATTTCTTGAGTACTTTCTAAAAAATAGTCTTCAGGGAAGGCATTAGCCTTGCAAATACTCTGAGAGCATCCTGTATCTATAAAAGCTGAAAGTCTTTTAGGCTAGTCTTTGTGTTGAACAAATAATTCTACAAAACAAGTATGTGGTTTAGTAGAAATTCCTAAATTGTTTTTTTCTAAAATAGATATTCCTTTCTGAGGTTTTTCTACAAAATCTAATGGTATTTGGTCTTCTGAACTATTATCAGACTGGTATTCTTTTAAATCATAAGAAATTCCCTTTCCTTTGAAGTCTTCATTTTCTTGCAATCTTTTATCTATATTTCTATCAATGTCTTGATAATATGTTTTAATATCTAAGTCTATTTGAGCGTCATACTGGTTAGTATAAATTGCTCTAAATCTAGTTCTCCAACAGTCTTCATGGTAGTGTAATTGACAAATAACACAAACCATAAATAATTCTGTTTGTATAATCTCAAAGCATTCTATGCATCTAAAGTCTTTCTTGATACATTTCATTTCAAATGTGGAATAATGTCGTTCATAAAAGTAACATCTAGGTATATAGTTTAGTGACTCAGGATTACTAACTGTCCATCTTTTCTTTGAAAAGGGGCTTAATACACACTTATACCAAGCTTCTTCAAAGTCTATATATTCATCATTTAAATTATCTTGATTAGTCTGCATCATATATAAGTCTAGAGTATCCTGAGAGGCTTCATACTCATCAGTATCACTATAGTTTTTCGAATCACTGTTTGTGTATGCACGATAGATATTAGTATTATCATCATCTTCTATGTCTGATATTTTTATAGCATATAGAATATCTAACTCTTCTTGATCTGCATAGTCTAATATTGTATTAATAATCTTAATACTTTCTTCATTTTTTTTATTAGGGCAGTCTTTAGCAAAGTGTCCTTCTTTGCCACAAGTCCAACATTCTTTGGTGGCAGTCTTAGATTGAGCTATACCCTTTTCTTTCCTATAATTAGGAACCTTCTTATACTTACTAGTATTTTTCTTAAAATATCTTCTTTGATTAAATCTATTTTTCTTAGTCTTAGGATTCTTTTCTCTAAAGGTAGTAGATTGTCTAAATTTATACTTCTTTGGAAATCCTAAAGGTCTAGTCTTAAACTTCCTATGTTTCCATTCTAATTTCTTTTTGAATTTCTTAGTTTCACTACCACATCCCCATTAGATTGAAGCGATGTCTCTTTCGTCTTTGATTGAAGGGATCTGCTTGAAAGTCTCTTCTATCAACTTTCCTTGAGTTATATCACGTCTCTTAGATATGATATAGTCTTTGGCGAAATTGATTCTTTCACCAAGGGAGTTGTTCTTAACTCCAGCTACTCCTGGCCAATTCCTATATTCATTAATTAGGATTTGTCCTATGGATGGTATCTTTATGAAGTATTCATAATTATTGCTATATTCATTTATATTATCTAATTTTCAAATGCTCAGGAGGGCTAACTTAGTTTTTGCTAGGTCTTGTTCATTGATCTGCACTAGATGTACAACTCCAATGAATCCTGATGTGAACAATTGAATATATTCTTCAATTGATCTTTCTTCTAAGTTTTCCTTCACCTTCTCAACCTTTGATAAGGAGTCTTCATCTGTAGCCTTTCTTAAACTATCTAAGTAATCTTTTGCAATACCTCTAATGGATTACTCAAGGTACTGCTTACATGAACTTGCATCCCATTGTTCATTAGATGCAAAACACATGTTCATCTGATTACGCAATTCGTCTAAGGCCTTCTTCCTATCTTGCACATTGTCTGTTGATGTAAAAAATTAGATTATCTCTAATTATTTAATCACAGATAAAAAATAAATAAGACAAACGATTTTAAAGTGGTTCAGCCTCGAAGGAATGGCCTACGTCCACTATTTTGTTATTGCTGACTGTTTGAAATTCTTGATAATAGATGTTTTACCAAGAAATTCTGAGTCCCCTGCTAATGAGGAGGTTACAATGTATTTATAGCCCTCAGGCTATACATGCGAAAGAATAATACATAGATATCCAATAGGCGTGTACATCTGTGTGATAATAATGAACATTAAATGCTCATTTATCTTTTTTATTATCCAGATATGAATGCTCTGTACGAGATGCAACTCGGACCGCCTAGGCTGCTCGGACCGTCTAAGTAGCTCGGTATACATGAGTTGCTCGGTACAATAAAGTTCCTCGGAGAACACTTGTTACTCGGAGTGCCTAAGTTGGTCGAGGAAATTGAGCTCCTAGGAGTCAAGGTGCTGTTCAAGAAATGTTTGCGGGTGCCATGTAGATTGACACGTGTCTCCACATAATTGGTCCACGTTAGCAGACTAGATTTGGTATTAACAGAAGCCCCCAATGTTTCTTAGTTTGATGTTGAAGAAAAGTATGGAACATTATGCTGCCCAAACTTTATGGATTTTAGGCAAACGTTCGCTGTTTATAACCCCTTTTCGAGTGCATAGTATCAGGTTTTTTAAAGTATTTTGAATTTCCATAATCGCTTCATTTTTTGTGCCTTTTTCTTCTTTTTAGCCATCGGATACGCAATCGTCCATTCTGGTAATCATTATTTTTCTCCATTATTGAGGTAAAGTATTTAAACGCTTCAGAAAATTCTATCGTCTTTTACCTTTTCAAATCTGCATCTTAGAACTTCTTCATTTCTTCTCTATCTTGTGCGTTCATTTCTTCCCTTGTTCGTTATCAACTGATCCACCCTTTTCCTGTAAGATCTTCTTCCTTCTCTTTTATTTTCTCTGTTCATCATGGTTTACCTTGTTGAGTCGCTTGATAAATTTCGCTCTGATTTTTCTATTCCTTCATGGGTCATATTGGAAGAGCTTTCTGAACCTTCTGGCTATTTTTGTTTGGCTGAGGGACATTGGTTACCTAGTCTTTTTGTAGCTGAATGTGGCTTTTCTTTTCCTCCAAATCTTTTATGTTCGGAGTTCTGTCAGTTTTTTGATGTGGTTCCTGCAAAAATAGCACCAAACACTTGGAGAATAGTTAATGGAGTTCATAGGTTAAACCAAATTCATGGAACCCTTTTAGGAATTCTAGAAATTATGTTTTGTTATAGATGGGTTGTTAGTGATAACACTTTTTATTTAAAAACTAGGTTTTTAAATAGGGCTTTAGTTGTCAATCTCCCAGATGCCAACAGGGATTACTTCGAGCATGGAGTTGTTATGGAAAATTGGCAATATGCTCCATTAAATGGAAATGATGTGTATCAGGGTCCTAGATGCCCTCCCTATGGCAATGGGTTATTTTTGAAATTATGTTTTCTTTGTGTTTGATAAAATGTGTCATTGACATTTTAATTTTTATTTATTTGCAGTTGATAGCAAAAGAAAATGCCCAAAAGAAACTGATGTCAATTTGAAGCACTTGAAACTTATCTGGAGTTTGCACCAAATCGCTGCTGACGAACATATCAGATCAGCCTCGTACTTATTGCAGTACAAGAGCTACACTTCATCTTTTACTACTCATCCAGTGGTGAGTGACATCGACCCAGTACCAGCTTCTGAAGGTTCCTCCCCTGAATCACATATTCCCCTCAGTGTCAGAATGAAGAGACAAAAAGATCCCTCCTTCTTTGACAAATTAGATTCTGCCAGTGTGGAGGCAAAGAGAAGCAAATAAGATGTCCCAGAGGAAGGGACAAGAAAAATTGATGCACCCCCTTCAATTGCTGCTAAGAAGGTTATTGAGAAGCCCCCAGTGGCCCCGAGTAAGGTTGTTGCTATCTCTACTCCCAACGAGGTTATAGTTATATCACCGACCAAGACATCATCCTTGGTTGAGAATGTTCCTGCTCCTACGAGGAGGTTGAAGAAAAGATCCTCGGATAAATTGGCTGAATCTATCTCTCAGCCTCTAACTGCGGGAAGTGGTGTTCCCACTTTTATTGCTCTGAGCTCTGCCATGAGCTCGGTGAAGTCTTGGATTATCCCCGAGATCCAAGGTATTGAAGACAGTCTTTCTCAGGATAGGGTTACCACCTTAGCAGCTCAACATATTGCCTGAGTAAGTATTACTAATCTAAACTTTCATTTTTCAATGTTATGTCCCTGCACTGACTTATAATTATTTTCTTTTTCCAGCTGGTAACCTGTTTCAACACTATTTTGAAAAAGGATGAAGCCATCAAGGCATCGAGCTCCTCGGGAGGTGTAAAGGAAGCTTTTGTGGGTCTGACACAGTCCTTAAAGGATTCTCGTCAAAAATATGACAAAAATAAGGTTTCTTGGAAGAAGCAACTTAAATCCATCGAGCAAGAGAGAGATAAAGCTGTGGAGGCCTCTCAGGAGTTAGAGAGGAAGATGAAAGAATTTGAGAAGAAGAATACTGAGCTTGAGGAAAAGCTCAAAAATGCTGGAGAGCTTGAGACTAAGCTCAAAACTGTTGAAGAGGAACTTGGCAGACTCTATGAAGCTGATCGTCAGAGGCAAGAGATAAAAGGGAAGATGAAGGCTGCCGAGGAACTTCATACTGAGAGCATTTCCTCAGAGAAGGCAAAGAGAAAACTTGTTGTTAAGAAGTCCTTCAGGGCTGGCTGGGACAAGGGTTGGAATAAAGGCCTAGCTGCCATATCTTCTCAGATGGAATTTACTAGCCTCAAATTCTCCAGGGACGAATGGATTGCTGCTCTGCAGGAGTTAAAGGTCTCTGAGAGTTCTGAACTTTTTTAGCGCCATGTTCATGGTCCTCCTCCCTCTCCTGGAGAAGAAGAAGAGGACGAAGCTGCCTCTAAAGAGTCTTCAATGATGATTGGGGATCAGGTCCCTACTGTTGAACTTCGCTACGAGCAGCCCCAACCTTCCATTACTTCAGTCTAACAGCTTACCAGTACCTTTATCGAGCAACTGCCAATATCTTCTAAGCAACTTTCCATGCCCCCCGAGCAACCTACTTCTTCGTCCAAGCCTCCCGAGGAAGTCTTAGGAAGCAAAGAGAAGGTGTAGAGTTGTTCGAACCTTTATCTTTATTTTTTCTTTGTTAAATGTAATTTTGGGCTATGTACTTCTCTTTATGATGTAATAAAATTCAAAATTTTGGTTATGCATCTTAACTCCCTTTTTCTTGCTCTGCTCTTATTATTGATCCATTTTATTCCTCTTTCTCTGTCTGCATTCTTATTAATTCTTTCTATCTCTTCTTTTTGCTAGTTTATGGCCAGGATGGAACTATTATCATCTCATGATATAGATTAATGAAGAAATGTAATGAGTACTTCACAACTGGTCATGCAGACTTGAATGAAGCTCAAATCATTGATATCCTTGGTTTGAACACTTTTGAATGAGCAGTCGAGGCCTACCAATATCTAAAATGCCTGCTCGACTGTGCTGTTGCCAATAATGTGGCATATTACGAGATGATTGAAGATCTCCAGAGTACCATCGAGGAACTTCAACAACAATATAAGGAGTGTACTTCCCTTTTGCACCAAGGGTATAAGAGAAAGTATCAATAACTAAATGCTGACAAAGGATATGACAAGTTCGTCGCTACTTATGATAAGAAAGATAGGACTTTGATAACCGAGGTTGAAGAGCATAGGAAGATCACAAAACTGCTGGAGCAGGAAAATAATAATTTGTGAGGAGAAATATCCCAACTAAAATCTGCAGTGTCTTCCTCGGGAGCCTTGGTCCCAGTCAACGACGAAGGTTCTCATTTTTGGAGGTTGAAAATGCCAATTTGAGAGATGAATTGGAAACCTTAAAGAGGATTGGACCATCTACTTCTGCTCGTGGACGAGCAAGAGCTTCTCGGGGACGAGCAAGAGCTGCTCAGGTAACTTTTGAAGAAGCTAGAACACAGGCAGCCTTGGATAATCAAGCATTCCAGTTAATGGCAAAGAATCAAGCATTAATTGAGATGTCCAAGAAGATTCAGACCTTCGACGAGCAACTTGCTGCCCAAAATTCTGCCTTGGAGAATAAAATAAATCTAGTGAATAATCTTCACGAGCAGTTAGAGAGGTTGACCTACCAGTTTCACAAGCATCCAAATAATTTTGGATGTCTGGTTATAATAAAGCCCTCTACCACCTTGATGACCCGATCCAGCAGTCGAACAACGAGGGGTACAAGCAAGGATGGCTGAATGCCTTGGGTGTGCTACAGTTGGAACAAGGTCACTATTTGTGGGACTATTATGATCCTGGGTTACTTGATTTGCCAGTGCCTCTATTTAAGCTTGACATGAGTTAGATTCCTGCTCGGGCCATTCCTCAGTGCCTGATTTCAAAGTATCTCGGCGACTACATTCTTCATTCTAACTTCGAGATATCTCGCCCGGAGCACCTGCTTGATCGGCCATCTGTGATGAACGTCAGAATGCTCAGAGATTTGAACTTCATAAATTCCCCTTATGCCTTAGACGATCCTCCTGCTAGGGAAGAACCTGCTTTAAAGGCAGAAGGGAAAAAACCAATAGAATAGGATTTGTCATGTAATATGTAATTTGTTTTCTATGTAATTTTTTCTCATTTTAATGAAGAAATTTTTAGTTTTCCTTGCAACCTTGATTGTTATTACTTTATAAAATATCTATTTTATTCTTCTGATGAATATGTATGTGTATCTTGTAAGAACACAAAAATATCTTGTGTTATTTTAAATTGTCGATCAGCTGGAGTTGGTGAAAATTTTATTGTTGACATTTCTGAGTTTGTGATAATTATTTGACGACCAACCAAAGTTGGTCATATTTTGTCTCCCGACCAACTTAGAGTTGGTGGTAATTTAAAATGTCACAAGTAAAGACATTCTGTTTTATTTTTTTATTATAGTGACTTTTTTAATTCTAAACCATGAAACGACTTTCATCACATGATCTTGCTTCGTTTAACCAAATGTTCCCGACCAACCGTAGTTGGTGGATTTTCATTCCCGACCAACCGTAGTTGGTGGATTTTTATTCCCGACCAACCGTAGTTGGTGGATTTTCATTCCCGACCAACCGTAGTTGGTGGATTTTTATTCCCGCCAACCGTAGTTGGTGGACTTTCATTCCCGACCAACCGTAGTTGGTGGATTTTCATTCCCGACCAACCATAGTTGGTGGATTTTTTATTCTCAACCAACCGTAACCGTAGTTGGTGGATTTTTTATTCCCGACCAATCGTAGTTGGTGGATTTTCATTCCCGACCAACCGTAGTTGGTGGATTTTTTATTCTCGACCAACCGTAGTTGGTGGATTTTTTATTCCCGACCAACCGTAGTTGGTGGATTTTCATTCCCGACCAACCGTAGTTGGTGGATTTTCATTCCCGACCAACCGTAGTTGGTGGATTTTTTATTCCCGACCAACCGTAGTTGGTGGATTTTTATTCCCGACCAATCGTAGTTGGTGGATTTTTATTCCCGACCAACCGTAGTTGGTGGATTTTCATTCCCGACCAACTGTAGTTGGTGGATTTTTATTCTGGACTTGATGCGTAGTGTGTAGCACTAGTATTCGAAAAAAATTTCAACAAAAGGAGAGAATTGGGTAAAACATCCAAAGCTTTATTCATATTGACGAAAACTGCATTACATAGGAAATGAACTACTGATAATATTTTCACAGATGCTCTGCGTTCCATGTATTCTTAAACTCGTCTCCTTCTAAGGTTTCAATCCTATATGTCCCTGTACGAACAACTTCTATAACTCTGTAGGGTCCATGCCAGTTAGCTTCCAGTTTGTTGTATCTCTGAATTACTTTCTTTATCACATAGTCTCCTTCTTTCAAATCACATTTCTTGACTCTCTTGTTGTAGAACAGAGTTGTTCGTTGCTGATATGCAACATTCCTGATTGCTGCTTCTTCTCTAACTTCCTCGAGCATATCCAAGTCTAATCTTCTCATCAAGTCACTGATTGGAGAATTAAAATTCAGCACTCTGTGTGTGGGGAGACCTAGCTCGACAGGTATAACAGCTTCACTTCCAAAGGCCAGCATGTATGGAGATTCTCCTGTTGCTGCTCGTGGTGTAGTAAGATAAGACTACAATACAGAATGTAGCTCGTTGATCCAATTTGCCTTCGTATCATCCAGTCTTTTCTTCAAACCATTCAGCAGCGTTCTGTTTATCACCTCAGTTTGTCCATTGCTCTGGGGATGGCCTGGTGCAGAGTGGGTTTTCAATATGTTTGACTGATGACAATATGCAGCGAACTCCTCGTTGTCAAATTGAGTTCCATGGTCGGTGATGAATGCATGGGGAAGACCATATCTACAGATGATATTCTTCAAAATAAATTGGTACACCTTTTCATACGTCATATCAACAAGAGGCTCAGCTTCCACCCACTTAGTAAAGTAATCCACTGCGACCACGAGATATTTAAACCTTCCTTGGGCGATCATCCTCAGCTAGATTTATTCGTTGAATGTATGAACAAGCTTGAGCCTCATTAAGGTAATCTTTCCTCTCAGCAGTAAGGTCTCCAACTCCTGCATCTCCACCTGTAATAACATTACAATCAAATGATCCAAAACGAATTGAAAATACCTCACGTTCGGGCTGTCTTGGTCTTTTGGGGAGGTCGGGGTCGTCTTCTGGATCATCTTTATGATCTCTTTTATTGTCTTCTTTTGTTCGATGAGGAGATCTAGACCTCTGTCTTGCTCGATCGTTGCTCTTTCCTTCCTTTCTATGATCAACATACTTGGCCAACTTTCCTCGTCTAATGAGTGCTTCAATTTCATTCTAAAGAGGTATGCAATTTTTGATCATGTGACCATGGTCTTTATGGAACTCGTAATATTTGGCCTTATTCCTCTTGTCAGGATCTGTCTTCATTTTCTCTAGCCAGTTTAGCTCTTCGCTGTTCTTTATTTCTTCCAAAACATGGTTTATATCTACTTTCAAAGGAGTATAATTTCCAAACTTCTTCAACATTTCCCATGATGGCTTTGCTTTTGATTGCTTATTACCACCATTGTTCTTCTGCTCCTTCTTCTCAACCTTCTCGGCCTCGACTTTGGTCTCCTTAGTGTCCATGCTCTCCTTCTCAGCCATAGCTTCCTCGGTATTCATGATTTTGGCTGCTTTTACCATTAGTTATGACATGGTCCTAGGCGGATCTTTGGCCAAAGTGTAGTACAATTTATTTTGCAATAGTCCACTCATCAAAGCAGTAATTATTGTCTTTTCCTCGTAATCAATAACTTCGAGCTTCTCGTTATTGAAACGAGTTATGTAATTCATGGTGCTCTCATCTGCTTTTTATCTAACACTTAACAAGTGTGCTACTCGTTTAACTGGTTTTGCCCCAAAATAGAAGTTTCCAATAAAGAGCTCCGCCAGTTGAAAGAAAGTTAAAATCTTCCCCTGAGAAAGATTATTATACCATATTTGAGCAGATCCGGTAAGAGTTCCTGAAAATGCCTTGCATCTCATCTCATCTGGCACGGCATAGATATCGGCAACAGCTTGGTATTGTTCTATATGAAGGACAGGGTCAGTTTTTCCATCATATTTAGGAGTCACAACAGGTGCTTTGAACTTTGATGGTGTGGGAAAATCCACAATTGCCTGGATAAAAGGTGTCCCTTGGACAAAAGTTCTTTGTAGAGGATTCCTGGCCTTAGACATTTCCCCTAGTCTATCCTCCAACCTTTGGATAGAGCCTTTCCATGCATCATTTCCCTCCTCGGGCATGTTGGTTCGAGCAGCTGATCGTGTTGCATTTGCCTCCTGGGATCTTTCATCGCGAACAGTTGGTTGCGATTGGGCAGAACCCTCCCTTAGATCGGATGGTCGTCGAAAGTTTCTCTACACAGCCTTAGGAGGACTTTTATTCCTCCTAGGGCCCAAACGATCAAAAGGATAGGCCCTACTTAATCTCTCCAATGCACTAGTCCTTTTCGGAGAGAGAGTGATGTTTTGTTGAGTGCTTGTAGCTCGTACTAAGGAAGTACGCCCAGGCTGATAAGAAGGATCATGAGATCTCTCAATGCGATATGAGTCGGTGTGTCTGGATGGAGATTCCTCTGATAGTAACATCCGCCTAGAAGGTAACCGGGTATTTCTTTGAACACTTCGTTGTCTTGAATAGGTAGATAACCCACCCTGGACAGTTTGTATGAGTTATCGCATAGTTTTTTGCATGGACGTCTGACCCTGGGCCAAATTAGTCATTATTTCGGCCAGATCTTGAACATTTTGGGGAACAGATGGATTTGGGGGGTTTCCAGCGTTTCGATTACTGGATTCTGGATTATCAACCATTGGAGATGAATTGTTTTGGTGAAAAACGATAGTTTCAGTCATTTTCCCACAGACGACGCCAATCTGTTGATGTAAAAAATTAGATTATCTCTAATTATTTAATCACAGATAAAAAATAAATAAGACAAAGGATTTTAAAGTGGTTCAGCCTCGAAGGAATGGCCTACATCCACTATTTTGTTATTACTGACTGTTTGGAATTCTTGATAATAGATGTTTTACCAAGAAATTCCGCGTCCCTTGATAATGAGTAGGCTATAATGTATTTATATCCCTCAGGCTGTACATGAGAAAGAATAATACATAGCTGTCCAATAGGCGTGTACATCTGTGTGATAATAATGAGCATTTAATGCACAGTTATCTTCTTGATTATCCGAATATAAATGCTTTGTACGAGATGCAGCTCGGACCGCCTAAGCTGCTCAGACCGCCTAAGTAGCTCGGTATACATGAGTTGCTCGGTACAATAAAGTTCCTCGGAGAACACTTGTTACTCGGAGCGCCTAAGTTGGTCGAGGAAATTGAGCTCCTCGGAGTCAAAGTGTTGTTCAAGAAATGTTTGCGGATGCCATGTAGATTGACACGTGTCTCCACATAATTGGTCCACGTCAGCAGACTAAATTTGGTATCAAGTCTAAGTTAAGGTATATACCTACTAGATTTATGGCTTGGCTTGCCATAGTCTTAATGGGAGTGAAACTCTTATCACTAGTTGGAAAGTCTTTTATATAATCAGGTTTAGTCTTAACTACGGTGCTTGAGTATATAGGAATATTTATTCCTATTAGTTTACTAAAAATTCTAGGAGCATCTTCTAGCCTACTACTACTTCCTATCTCTTGTTTACTAGGTTCTACTTGTGTAGATGGCATTAATCTTTGTTCTCCTTCTTCTATCCGTCTTAGGTTTCTAAGAAGTTCTTTTGTATTTTTAGATTCTTTTAATTTTAATATGTGGTCTTGGGCTATCATATTAAATCTTTCTCTTTCTTGAAATCTAACTGAATAACTTTTCTTACATTGATCTTTAAATGTCTTCATATCCAATTCTGAGGGTTCATGTCCAAAGTTTTGGATTCTAGCTTTTTCTTTAATTAAGTCTTTTTGTTCAAATGATCTTTTAGGTCTAATTACCGGGGCTTGTCTTAGTAAAATAGCACTAGTTTTACTACTATATTCTCCTTCTGAAGGATCATTGATTATGGCTTCTCCCATATTCCTAAATCTAATTTCTTCGGTCTGGATATTCTTATTGACAATCTTAGGAGGACCAAAATAGATTGTAACATTTCCATTAACGTCGTCTTGATTAATAAACAAAGGTTTATTTTGTATAGTCTTAGTTTCTTGAAATTCTGGAAATTGCCAGAGGGTCTTAGCTTTTTTTTTCATAGGTCCAGTATTCCTAATACTGTAAGTATGATTATAGTCTAAAACATTGGTTCTAACTAAGATTTCTTCATTAAATCTACCGCTAGGAATTCCCGATTGCATTCCTTTATAAGGAAATTAGGAAAACTTCACATAGCTTTGGAATTTTATATTTATATTAGCGTCTGGGATAATATAGTCTTCATAGCCACTATCATATAAGATTAACTTAAAATGTTTGGCTGTGTCTACAGTTACTGTAAATGCTGGAATGACATTAAAGTATCCTATGTTGTCTGATATTTCTAATTGGGCTATCCTAATAAGGCTTTTCTCAAAATCTTTCCATCTTTTGTCTACTAAACAACATAATATGTTGATATTATTTTGAGGTCTATGTAATCCTTGGATTCTTGCTTGAAAGAGTCCAAAGGTTAGGAATTGGAACTTCCTATCAGTTCCTCTAGATCTAAGCCGTTCTGAGTCAAATACTTGGAGCTCAGTATAAGATTTATCTAACACATGATTCCTATAATGGTAGGTCATGTTATAATTAGGAGTCTTAGGAGTGGCACCTTCCTTAAACAAGTCTATGTATCTAACGGCTGGAAGTTGTCCATTATGAATGGAATCTTCAACAATCTTCCAGTCAACTTCACCCCATTCTTTCCATTGGAAAGGATTGGTGGAATTTCTTTCTTTCCACCATGTCCTAACATTGGAGGATGAATCTTTAAGTCTTTGGAGCATATGATTACTCTGTCCAATATTTGGGATAGAGCTAACTATTTGACTAGTCTTATCTAATCCCTCATTTATGACTCGTCTACCTATGGTATTCCTTTCTCTAGTTTCTATAGGAGGGGATTCTCTAAATTTACAGGTGGTTACCTGTTTTTGTTCAAGTCTTTTTTTCAATTCTTTCTAAGAAGTCTAAATAATCCTTTTGTCTTTTTATCTGATTAAGGATTTCTTCTTTAAAATTCCTATTCTCTTTTCTAGTCTTTTCAGAAATTTCTTCACCACGTGTAGCTAGAGAATTGATTTTGCAACATTTGTAATATAGTCTTTTATTTCATTATCTTTTTCTTGTTGTTGCATAGTTCTAACTTCTATGGATTTTATAGTTTTCTCTATTTTATCTAAACGAGTTAGAATAAAAGCAGAGTCAATTTCTGCTTGGGAAGGCTTATTATATACGGCCTTAATTTCGTTTATAATTTCTTCGTATTTTTCTTTTACTTGGGCCATGTCTAGTCTAAGTTCATTAATAATACTATTCATCTTGGATAGGTTATGGCTTTCCATATTATTAAGATAATTTGCTAAATTTTATTGGAATTTAACAAAATGTGTGTAGAAGGTGGTTAATCCTTCTGTCTTAGCCTTTAAATCTAAATGCAAGTCTTTAACAAAGCTACTATTATAGTCTTAGGTAGCTTCTATGGATGTAGAAATTAAATTCAATCTTTCTAATATAAGTCTAGTTGCTTTAGCAGTATTGGCAATTTCATTTTCATTTATCTTATAATACAATCTATCATCATTTATCTTTTCTAGAATTCTTTGGTAAAAGTATGATAAAGTCTGAATGGAGAGGTCTCTTCGTACCTCATTCCAATCTAATCTAACTATCTCCATTTGGAAGATAACTATCTAATCTAGGGATAAGCTTAGCTTGTTCTTTAGTAAGTTTAATTAACTCACTGTCTTGATTTTTAGTTAAAGTTTTAATTTCTAAAATGTCTTTGTTAAGGACTTCTGTATGATTAGTCTTAATATAAGGAGTATACACTTATTTTGGTCTATTTTGCTATTAATAGCACTAGCAGTGACTTGTCTACTGTCTGCGTGTTTAGATGGGATGTGTTCGGAGTGTGAACAACCGTCTATGTGTGTGGTTAAACAACCTTCTGAGTCTAAATCAGTTATGGGTATGGGATGGTAGTCTAGGTTGGTTCCAAAAATATATTTGTAAATACGAGGGATAAATCCCAAGGGCATTAAAGTCTTTTTACTATAAGTCTAAAATGAGCGTCTTATGGCTCTGATACCAGAATTAGGGTTTTGGTCGGAATTTGGTGAGTTTTTAAAGTTTTTAAGGTCTTGATACCAATTTGGGTCTAAACTATAAATATTTTAAATATGTAGTCTTAAACTAAGGGTTTCATATAAAACAAGATGGGGACCTCTTGAGGATAATAACAAAATGTCTTTAGAAACCACGAGGGGACCACATGAGGAACAGGACAAGGTCCGCACCGGGTGCGCACGGTTTGGTTTGCACACACACACACACACATATATATATATATATATAAGTGTTCTAAAAAACGCGCCTAGGCGCGAGGCTTTTTAGATACGCCAAGTTTTGGCCCTAGGCGTGGATCAAGGTGTGGTCAACGATGATCAACGTATTTTGGGGTAAGGCGTGAAAAAACCCGCTTTTTTTGGGGGTAAGGCATGAAAAAATGCGAGTTTTTTAGATGCAAGGCGTGAAAAAATGATTTTTTTTTTGTATTTTAAAAAAATTGTATTTTAATTTACAAATATTTAGACATATTTTTAAGGTATGCACCATTTTAGTATTTTTAATAGCCTTGTCATAGTCATAAAATATTAAAATATATTAAAAAAGGCCTAAACGCCTTTTCACGCCTTTTTACGCCTAAGACCCGCCTAGGCTTCTAGGGCTTAAGGCTTGGCCTCCACGTCTCGCTCATGCCCCGAGTTTTTTAGAACCTTGATATATATATATATATATATATATATATATATATATATATATGTATATATATATATTTAGTTTTTTCACTCAAAACTATCAATGATCACTCTCAAATCTCAGTTTACCAAAAAATAGTAACTAATTCACAATTTTTGAGTTGATTTTTTTTAGTCTTAAATGTTCTGTCCTATTTTTTAAGATTTATTTGTAGTCACTCACATATCTTTATTTTTTTTTCTTCAGTTTTTGGTCCTATTGTAACCACTATAAGACAATTGTCATTCTCTGTAGAAAGGAAGATGGACGGTTACGGAATAGTTATGGGCAATTTTTTATGGTTATGGGATGTACTACAATTTCAAAAATACACGGTGTTGACGTCTAAAAATGGATGGGGTTCAAATTTATAATCACAGATAAATAAATATTAACAAGCCAGGTAAACACACAAGAAGCAAGTTTTTTAAAGTGATTCAGCTATAAGAAAAGTCGATGTTCATTGTTGATGTTATTTTGGGTGACTATAATAGCTCAGTAAGGTATGTGCTTGTGCTTGATGAATCGTCCCCTTGAGCTAAGGGAGAACATGCATTTATATTGGTTAGGAACCCAAAAGATGGAATGACTTTATATTTCCAAGCATTTACATCTGTATAAAATAAATTAGACTCTTGATATTCAGTGCTCGTCGCTATTCAACACGAGTAAATTTGTGATTCCTGATGGTTCACATTCTTGGTGTTGTTCAGCGTTCTAGCTGACTAAGTTTATGTGAAGTCGACCAAGATAGCTGAGTGGCCACATAGGAGGACAAGTGTCTACTTTTCATTGATCCATGTAGGAGAGTAATTTTTACATACAACAAAATCCCCCAATTGTTCATGCTTGATGACTCATCAAATGTATGCAATATTTATTCCAAAATCTTGCTCGACGTGTGCTACTTGGTAGCCAACCTCCTGGACTTGCAAAAAATTTCACCAGTATCTTTGATAATGGAATTTTTGTAAATAATTCAAACTTTAATGAACCTCCAAAGGGTATGTTAATCTTTTTGTGCGTTGATAGTCGTGTGGCCGGTTGCAATTCAAACGTTCGTACAGTTAATCATTTCGTTTATATTTTTGAGGCAACCTATAAAAGGACAAAGGTTTCCCTCCATTTTTCTTAACCTCAGACTTTCTTTAATTAGCCTTTCTCTTTATTCTCAAGATTTTCTTCTCCGCTTTCACTGCTTACTATTTATTTTTTGTTTTTCGATCTCCGTGAGCTCTCTTTCCTTCTTTGATTTCCCTGCCTTTCACTCATGGTGTACATCGTAGATGACAATTCTTTAGAGGAATTTAGGGAAAAAAGAAAAATTCCTATTTAGGTAGGCTTAGAGATTGCCCATGGCCCTGTTGTTGTGTATTCGTTGGCTGAGGGTCACTGGATTCTCTCTCTGTTCATTGTTGAGTATGGCATCACTTTTCCCCCAAACCCACTATTTCTTCAATTCTGTCAATATTTTAATGTCGTTCTAGTAAGAGTAGCCCCCAAATATATGGAGGGTCATATATGGGGTAAATAGGTTAAATAATATCCATGGGACCCACATTGGGATTCCTGAACTAATGTTCTATTATAAGTGGAAAACTATTGGTGATAGTACTTATTATTTGAAGACTAGGTAGGCTAATAGGGCATTAATGTTTAATTTTCCAGATTCTAACAAGGACTACTAAGATTATGGTATCCTTGTGAAGAGTTGTAAATATGCCCACCTTCCTGAAGGGGTAACATACACTAGACCTAAGTGCCCCCATGAAGGGCGCGGCATATGTCATGCTTTTACTTTTTAATTTCTTGCATGTTTACTAATTGTTTAAATATTTGCCGACTAACTGACTTGTTATGTTTCTGTGCAGAGGAAAGTAAAAAGAAATGGATAAAGGAGAGTGAAATTAATATTAATGACCTCTAGTATTGGAGGGCTATTCATCAAAGAGCAGGATAGGAGCATCCCCAATCAGCTTCTTTCTTGATGGAATACAAGAGGGTTGTCACCTTTTTTATTGCCCAACCTTCAGTTGTTTTGCCTCAATCACCCATTAACTTAGACGAGGAACCTGTGTCCACTTCTTTTATTGCTAAGTTAGTTGGAGGAGAGCCTACCCAAGGATGAACTTCTTATTCTTCCTATAAGTCCCTTAACATCACTACCATTCCCACTTCACCCACTGTAGAGATGGTAAAAAGAAAGATCCCAAAATGTTTTACTAGATCTAGGTATCCTCCCCCTCCTTTCAAAAAGAGTAATGCCACTGATAAGAGGCCTTAGGATATTGAGAAGATGCCTCAAGTCCTCACTACTGAGGAATCCCAAATCGTTGAACCTTAGTTCAAAAGGCTGAGGAAAGGTTTACCAGGCCACTAAGAGTTGTCCAAGAAATCTTCTGTCAAGCAAGGAAAAATTGAAGATGCCTTTATGGGGATTAACCTTGGGCTAGCCAGGGGTTTAATAAAGGTTGATACGCATCCTGTAGACAGGTCGGCAGCAACCCCCATGACAAAATCCTGACTAGTTGAGAGGGATAGCCAAACTTTAGAATTGGTAAGTTCATAACTCTTTTATTTATCTTCATTAATATTTATTGTATTTTTTCCTGTACTGATGTATCATATTTACTCTTTTGCAGTTCTTGGTAGGTTAAAACCAGATGCTAGAGAAAGATGACTAGCTAAAGGCTTCCTTGACCGATGGGGAGGAAGCTTTTAAGGGTTTATAGAAATCCCTACAGGCCAATTGGGAAGCCTTAGAGAGGGAGGGGGAAAACTTGGAAGGATAAGGTTAAGGTTGCCGAGGACAGGGCTACAGTAGCATAGGACTGTGACACCCCGACTAATTAAATACCGGGTAGCTACTCCTTTATTCAAATTAGTACAAAATGTCAAGTTGGTTAGTTCATAGCATCACTGTCGAAAAACATTTTAACAATTACTAGCCACCTAATATTTAAAAAGTGAGTTGTCAATTTTAATTAAATCCGATTAACATGCGATGAGTATTAAATGATGAAATAATGATACCACAACCACATTACAGTCACATTATAATGATAAAGGGATAAATGAATCTGGAGGAACACTCCCCGGAAATAATCCGAAATACTGAATAAAATGGTATAAAGTCTGAATCATAAATTAATTACATCCAACACTCAAATGAAACTGAATAGATAAGATGTCTCTAAAAGAAATGGGGCGACATGCCCTATAGATGAGTAAATCTAAAGTAGAGTCAAGATATAAAGTGGAGGCGTCTACTATCGAGGTCTTGTAACTTCCACAGCAGCTACAGCACGTCACCGGAATGGAACTCCTACGCTTGGTGTCCTTGTGGCTGGGCACCTAAAAGGTTTTTACAAGAAAATAGATTTGAAAGAAAACGGGTCAGAGCCCGATTGTTAAAACAGTTTAAAATACAACAAGTGTTTAATATCATTAAACAGTGAATATAAAATACATGATAGTGCGTGCACTCACATGAGTTCCTCACCTCTCAACTAATAGTGCACACCTATCGTACCCATACCTGTTCTAGTTATTCTACCATCAAACTAGTCCAATTCAAAATCTGATTTTTACTATACTAATCGTGGTTTAATTCCCGACATCTTAATATCGACTGAGAGTTTTACCTTCATTCCTCGAAATTAGTTACAATAATTACTAAGAGTTTTCCAATTTTTAACTCTACAAAAATATTACAGTAATTCACTCTTATACTTATATAAACAGTTCATTTCAATATTTCATTGTATCAATCTCATCATAATTATACAATAATGTCACCCCTAGACTAACCTGCGGTGCACACATACTCTGCTATCCGATCCCCGTACATCACATACATAAGGATCACATATTCCGAATCTCTCAGGAATCGTTTCGACAAGTAACAAACACACATAATGTAGGCGAACATAGTTCACATCACATGGGTCATGCACATGCCTACGCTCCCATGATCAGCAGACTTATTAACTTCTCAATAAGCCCTTCTCTGACCTATGCCCTCCAGGTACCAATCTAAATCCCCCCGTAGGCACACAAAGATTAGATGGCCCTGATCGAACGCCGACCTCCCGTGATAGCAAGTATGGTAGGTATGTTATACACAGATAACCACATATACTAAGCATTCACACATCTTAGATATCTCATAATATTAATAGAGGTATGTCTGACATTCCTATACCGTCATTAGATGTTTCATGTTGACAAATCCACGAATAATATACATTAAAAGTTGTCAACCCTTCTCACGTCGTAATTTTTAGGTACTTATTTCCTAACCCATAAATGTCATCCGGTTTACTACAAAATTCTAAGTTTTAGTCCTCAACGTACTCAACTCTCACAACTATACCCACTGGTCAACAAGGGAAGGTTAACACTCACTTAAATAAGTCTACTGGAAGTTTGAAATAAAATCAGGCCTAAAAAGGCCATTCTGTAAACTCGTTAGAAATCTTGTTCGAACAAAATTTGTTCGAACGAGGGTCATTCGAACGAAGTCTTCGAATGAAATCGTAAGAAGAGATACTGTCATCTCGTTAGAAGCTCGTTCGAACGACCTGGGCAAGTCTTCTAACGAGATGGCAGAAAATGCCCAGAAATTTCCCCAACTCGTTTTTCTTCATTTTTCTCTTCTCTAAATCCATCCTAAGATCATCCCAATAATGTTTTAATATTTTTAAACTACTCTAAGTCCTCCTAGGTCGCTTCTTAACATAATTTTGGGGTCAAATCCTCTAAATCAACATGCAATTATCATAAATTCCCAAAATTTACCCCAAACCCTATGAACATGAACCCATAATTTTATTGTGCCTAAATACTCATCATTAATCCATTTTGAAATCATCAAAGTTAATTTTTTTGGATACCAAATTCGTCCATAATCATTCTACATGCAATTCCTAACCAAGATTAAGGGTTTCTACAATAATCCCATTCGGTTTTCACCAAAATATTCAAAGCATATAAGGTTTCGACACTAAACATGGAGGAAATATTCATTGCAATTAATGACATCAAATCACTTGCCTTAAATCCGATATTCTGGTTCATCATTGATGATCAAGGTTGGCTTTCTCTCTTCTTTCCAGTCACAAATCCTTTCCAATTTCTGGTGATGGGAGATAGTTTGGTTTGGAACCTCCTTTACCCTCTTTCTAACTTCCCTCAAAACCTCCGTAGCCCACTCTCTTATATTTTGCTCGTAGTGGCCTTAGTGGCCTCCCAATTAATATATAATTAACCTCTAAAATTCGTGGGTTTTAATTCCTCAATTTTTAAAATCACCAAAATACCCTTCTAGGTTGCCGGTTTGGCCTAAAAATGCCCCGGGACCGAAACTAAACCCCCAGCTAGTATTTTCTGACTATTTTGATCCTTCCGGACGCGTTAACGCACTCAAAGAGGTCATTCAGTTGATACAAATATAATTTACTTTTTAATTTGAACAAATTCATTCCTGACGCGACTGACACGCGCGTTCCAACTAAATTTCCCAAATTGTCGTATTTCTGCCTCGTGATAATTTAAATATTTTCAATACTCATATATTACCATATATACTCAGATATATTCAATTTTAACATCATAATCAAATACCAACTCACATCTCGCGAGTATTTATATCCGAATCAATTCCCAATTAATTCTCATTTAATTCAATTAATCCCTTAAATAAAAATCAATAAAATTACGGGGTATTACATACTTCCCCCCTAATAATAGAATTTTGTCCCGAAATTTAGAACTAATGAATACCTGGTAAAAATAGCTCTGGATAACGTGCGCGCATCTCATCCTCGTGCTCCTATGTGGACTCCTCGGCATTATGATGCCGCCACTGCACGCGTACTAATGGTACTATCTTCGACCTCAGTTTCCTCTCGATGTGGTCCATAATAGCAATCGGACCCTCCTCGTAGGAACTATCGAGATAAAGATCGATGTCCTCTAAAGAAATGTGAGTAAGGTCCAAATCGTCCCTAAGATATTTCCTTAGCGAGGAAATATGGAAAACATCATGAATCCTATGCAAGTGCTCCAGTAGCCCAAGTCTATACGCAACTGGCCCAATCCTCTCGATGATAGGAAATGGCCCCACGTATCTTGGTGCCAGCTTCCCCTTCTTCCCAAAATGAATAATCTCCTTCATAGGAGATACTCTAAGTAACACCTGGTCCCCCACCTTGAATTCTCTAAAGAACCTCTTGGCATCAGCATAGTTCTTTTGCCGGTCCTGAGCTTCCCGAATACGGCTTCGTATCATCTCTATCCTTGCCAAAGTGTCTTGGATCACTTCCGGCCCAAGGAGTTTATTATCCCCCACCTCTAACCAACATGCTGGGGAACGACAAGGTCTACCATACAATGCCTCAAATGGAGCCATGCCAATGGTGAACTGGTAGGAGTTATTATAAGCGAACTCCACCAGTGGAAGGTACTGCTCCCAACCACCTCCAAAGTCTAGGATGCACATACGCAACATGTCCTCCAACATATGATTTGTCTGTTCTATTTGCCCATCAGTCTGCGGGTGATATGCCATACTCAGCCACAACTCCGTACCCATGGCCTCCTGGAAACTCTCCCAAAATCGTGAAATAAATATCTTGTCTCGATCGGATACGATATTTAGAGGCACCCCGTGAAGTCTCACTATCTCCGCAATAAAAATTTGGGCATACTGTCCCGTAGTGTAGTCTGTCCTCACGGGCAGAAAATGAGCAACTTTGGTCAACCTATCCACAATTACCATATGGAGTCGTGACCACTCTATGACGTAGGTAACCCCGTGATAAAGTCCATGAATATGCTCTCCCATATCCACATTGGAACCTCTAACGGCTGTAGAAGTCCTGCCGATTTCTGATGGTCCACCTTTACTAGCTGACAAGTGGCGCATTTAGAAACGAACACGGTGATATCTCTCTTCATCCCGCTCCACCAGTACTGTCATATCATGTCTTGGTACATCTTATCCCCACCAGGGTTTACCGCGAACCGTGAACCGTGAGACTCTATCATTACCTCGTGTCGCAAGTCTTCCCCTTTCGGAACGACCAGTCTCCCATTGAAGCGTAATCCTCCGTCTGAACTAACGGTATAAGACTCAGCTCCCTCTGCTAGTAATCGAACTATCTGCTCCTGACAGAACGAGTCATTTGCTTGGGCCTTTATCACTCTCGTAACAATCTGAGGTGTAACAGTCATCACAGACATGAATGATCGGGCCACTGTATCCTGGTTTCCCAACTCCTTCCACTTATCTTTCCACACCTCGGCCACCTCATCTACTGGCCTATGGCTCAACGCGTCTGCTACTACATTAGCCTTCCCTGGGTGATATTGGATATCAAACTGATAATCCTTCAAAAACTCAAGCCACCGACGTTGACGCATATTCAGTTCCTTCTGTATGAAGAGGTATTGTAGAGACTTGTGGTCTGTGAACAACTGAAATTTCTCCCCCAGGAGATAGTGTCTCCAAATTCGAAGAGCGAATATGACTACCGTTAACTCCAAGACGTGGGTGGGCTAATTCTTCTCGTGAGGGTTAAGCTTACGGGAAGTATAAGCTATGGCCTGATTCTCCTATTGTAGCACACCTCCAAGTCCTTGTAAGGACGCATCAGTGTAGACTAGATACTCAACTCCCAGTCTGGGCAATGCTAACACAGGCGTTGCGGTCAACTTGTCCTTCAACTCATCGAATGCCAACTGACAGGCATCGCTCCAGATGAATGGCACACCTTTGCGAGTCAGATGTGTCAAAGGACCCGCTATCTTTGAGAAACCCCGAATAAACCTTCTGTAGTATCCTGTTAGGCCCAAGAAACTACGAATCTCAGTCGGTGTCATGGGCTATCCCCACTCCCTCACCGCGGATACCTTCCCCCGATCAACAGATATCCCCCGGTCTAAAATGATATGCCCCAAAAACTGAACCTCTTTCATCCAAAACCCATATTTTTTGTACTTTGCATAAAGCTCGTTCTGATGTAATGTCTGCAAAACCTGCTTCAAATGCTCAACATGCTCCTCTTATGTCTGGGAGTAAACCAGAATGTCATCAATAAAGATGATGACGAACTGGTCTAAGAACTCTCTGAACACCCTATTCATCAAGTCCATAAACACGGCTAGAGCGTTGGTTAAGCCAAAAGGCATAACCCGAAACTCGTAGGAACCATATCTCGTCAAGAAAGCAGTTTCGAAACGTCCTGTTCCCTGATACGCAACTGATGGTATCCCGATCGCAAGTCAATCTTTGAGAAGAATGAAGCTCCTCTCAGTTGGTTGAATAAGTCATCGATTCGGGGCAATGGATACTTATTCCGTATCGTGACTTTATTCAACTCCCGGTAATCTACACACAACCTCAAGGATCCATACGTCTTCTTTACGAACAACACAGGGGCACCCCACGGTGAAGTACTCCTTCGGATAAACCCCTGACCCAACAACTGCTCTATCTGATCCCTTAGCTCTCTCATTTCCGCTAGATCCATAAGGTAAGGTGCGCGGGCAATTAGCCGAGTGTCCGACGTCAAATTGATAAAAAAATCTATCTCCCTACTAGGAGGTAATCCAGGTATATCCTGAAATACATCAACAAACTCCCTAACAACTAGAATCGAATAGAGTGGTAATACCACTTCCTTAGAGGTCTCCTCCTCTATATAGTAAAAGTGAGTGGATGATCCTCCCTCAGGTCGAGGCATCGCCACTAAAAACATCTCCTGCTCGGGTATGGAAAAAATGATACTCCTATTGAAACAATCAATCATGGCTCGGTATGTAACTAGCCAATCCATACCAACAATCGCATCTTACTCAGTCATATCTAATACTAACATATCAGCAAGTAAAGTAAATCTCCTGATCTCTATACCCACACCTCTACAAATAAGAGAAATCACAGAACCCCTACTTAACGGTGAATCTACGCAAGTAATCGTGCTCTCTGCAGTGTCTAACAATCCCAAAGTGCGTGCAAATCTCGTGGTAATGAAACAGTGTGTGGCCCCTGTATCAAATAAAATACGCCCCATAGTCCCCTAAATAGAGAACACACCCTCAATAGCAGGTGGATCCTGTGGGACTGCGGCATGCTGGAGTTGATAAACTTGCCGGTACTGAAGCTGTCTCTGTTGGACTAGGACTGCTGGGATGGGTGGCAAAGCTGGCATCTGTGGTGGTGCTGGGAGGGCGGTGGGAAACATAGGTCTCTGGGGCTCATGTCGAGCACCTTGCTGCTACTGTTGTGGGGTCCTGCCCCTATCAGGTCACTCCTGGCGCTTGTGGATAATCTTGCCATAAGTGAAACATTTCCCTAAAAAATTCCCCCCTCTCTGACCCTGCTGCCCATGGCCCTGGTGGCCGTTGCCATTCCTCCCCTGGCCGTGCTGGCCCTGATGAAACTGCTGCTGTTAGCCACGCTGGCCCTGTTGACCCTGATGACCGTGCTGACACTGCTGGCCCTGACGAAAACCTCCCTGACCATTTCTGAAACCCCCAGATCTAAACCTCTTAAAATCCCCCTGTTGGGAACCCTGATCTCCCTGCCTATGCCGACCTGAGCAGATTGTGCCCCGCTGGCACCATTTCCCCCTGTCCTGCCCTGATGGTTGGACTCTCCTGATCACTTACTCTCTGACATGTGAAAGTGGTGGTCCTGGAAGTGAAGCAGTGTTGCGTTAACCACATCAGAATAAGTGGCCAACGAGAGATTACCTAACAAGTGCTGACGGATCCTCCAAGTCAACCCATCCATGAACTTCTGAATCTTTTTCTCCTCGATCGGAATCTCATCGGGAATGATGTTCAAGAGGTTAGTGAATTCGACCTCATATTCTGCCACAGTCTTTCCCTCCTGCTTGAGGTTCATTAACTTCCTCCTCATTTCAGTGTTAATGGCTGATGGAAAATACTTACGGTCGAACCGCACCTAGAACTCCTGAATAGAAATGATGTCTCTCTCCTATGTGGTGGTATGGACTCCCACCACTGCAACACTGATCCTACTAGCTTAAAAGTATCCACTATCTGTTTCTGTACATCCGTGCACTCGTACATCCTCAAGTGCCTTTGGATGTCCTTCTTCCACTGACTGGACACAACGACGTCGGAGCTACCTGCAAACTCCGGAGGGAGAGCTTTCTGAAAAGCATCACGAACACGTTCCCAAGCAGACGGGAATGCATGAGACTGAACTGGCGCTACTACCGGTGACTGAGACGGTGCCTGCTGCACAACTTCTAGGGCAACATTTACCGCTTGGGCTACAATAGCGGAAACCTCTGCGGCATTCAAGGAGCCCTGAACTGGTGTAGGCTGTGGCTCGGGTTGAGCATCCCTGGGAACTTGCTGTACACGTCATGGAGGCATCTGAAATAAGAGTAAAGTCTTATAAGTTCGCAGTTATTATCTTAAAGTAGCTGAAGAGCGAAACATACACAAAAGAGTACAACAATCCTGAAATATAAGGCTCTATATCAAAGAAAGCTACGCGGAAACATAACAAGCCGTACAGATCCTAAGGACACTAGAACCTGATGCTCTGATATCACCTGTGACACCCCGACTAATTAAATACCGGGTAGCTACTCCTTTATTCAAATTAGTATAAAATGTCAAGTTGGTTCAGTTCATAGCATCACTGTCGAAAAACGTTTTAACAATTACTAGCCACCTAATATTTAAAAAGTGAGTTGTCCATTTTAATTAAATCCGATTAACATGAAATAAGTATTAAATGATGAAATAATGATACCACAACCACATTACAGTCACATTATAATGATAAAGGAATAAATGAATCTGGAGGAACACTCCCCAGAAATAATCCGAAATACTGAATAAAATGGTATAAAGTCTGAATCATAAATTAATTACATCCAACACTCAAATGAAACTGAATTAATAAGATGTCTCTAAAAGAAATGGGGCGACATGCCCTATAGATGAGTAAATCTGAAGTAGAGTCAAGATAGAAAGTGGAGGCGTCTACTATCGAGGTCCTGTAACTTCCACAGCAGCTACAGCACGTCACCGGAATGGAACTCCTACGCTTGGTGTCCTTGTGGCTGGGCACCTAAAAGGTTTTTAAAAAAAAATAGATTTGAAAGAAAACGGGTCAGAGCCCGATTGTGAAAACAGTTTAAAATACAGCAAGTGTTTAATATCATTAAACAGTGAATATAAAATACATGCTAGTGCATGCACTCACATGAGTTCCTCACCTCTCAACTAATGGTGCACACCTATCGTACCTGTACCCGTTCTAGTTATTCTTCCATCAAACTAGTCCAATTCAAAATCTAATTTTTACTATACTAATCGTGGTTTAATTCCCAACGTCTTAATATAAACTGAGAATTTTACCTTCATTCCTCGAAATTAATTACAATAATTACTAAGAGTTTTCCCATTTTTAACTCTACAAAAATATTACATTAATTCACACTTGTACTTATATAAACAGTTCATTTCAATATTTCATTGTATCAATCTCATCATAATTATACAATAATGGCACCCCTAGACTAAGCTGTGGTGCACACATACACTGCTATCCAATACCGGTACATCACGTACGTAAGGATCACGTATTCCTAATCTCTCAGGAATCGTTTCGACAAGTAACAAACACACATAATGGAGGCGAACATAGTTCATTCCACATGGGTCACGCATATACCTACACTCCCATGATCAGCAGACTTATTAGCTTCTTAATAAGTCCTTCTCTGACCTATGTCCTCGAGGTACCAATCTAAATCCCCCCGTAGGCACACAAAGATTAGATGGCCCTGATCGAACGCCGACCTCCCGTGATAGCAAGTATGGTAGGTATGTTATACACAGATAACCACATATACTAAGCATTCACACATATTAGATATCTCATAATATTAATAGAGGTATGTCTGACATTCCTATACCGTCATTAGATGTTTCATGTTGACAAATCCACGAATAATATACATTAAAAGTTGTCAACCCTTCTCACGTCGTAATTTTTAGGTACTTATTTCCTAACCCATAAATGTCATCCGATTTACTACAAACTTCTAAGTTTTACTCCTCAACTTACTCAACTCTCGCAACCATACCCACTAGTCAACAAGGGAAGGTTAACACTCAGTTAAATAAGTCTACTGGAAGTTTGAAATAAAATCAGGCCTAAAAAGGCCATTCTATAAACTCGTTAGAAATATCGTTCGAAAGAAGTATTTGAATGAACTCGTTAGAAGGGATACTGTCATCTCGTCAGAATCTCGTTCGAACAACCTGGGCAGGTCTTCTAACGAGATGGCAAAAAACGCTCATAAATTTCCCCAACTCGTTTTTCTTCATTTTTCTCTTCTCTAAATCCATCCTAAGATCATCCCAATAACGTTTTAATGTTTTTAAACTACTCTAAGTCCTCCTAGGTCGCTTCTTAACATAATTTTGGGGTCAAATCCTCTAAATCAACATGCAATTATCATAAATCCCCAAATTTTACCCCAAACCCTATGAACATGAACCCAGAATTTTATTGTGCCTAAATACTCATCATTAATCCATTTTGAAATCATCAAAGTTAAGTTTTTTGGATACCAAATTCATCCATAATCATTTTACATGCAATTCCTAACCAAGATTAAGGGTTTCTACAACAATCCCAATGGGTTTTCACCAAAATATTCAAAGCATATAAGGTTTCTTCACTAAACATGGAGGAAATATTCATTGCAATTAATGAAAACAAATCACTTGCCTTAAATCCGATGTTCGGGTTCATCGTTGATGATCAAGGTTGGCTTTCTCTCTTCTTTCCGGTCACAAATCCTTTCCAATTTCTGGTGATGGGAGATAGTTTGGTTTGGAACCTCCTTTACCCTCTTTCTAACTTCTCTCAAAACCTCCGTATCCCACTCTATTATATTTTGCTGGTAATGGCCTTAGTGGCCTCCCAATTAATATATAATTAACCTCTAAAATTCGTGGGTTTTAATTCCTCAATTTTTAAAAGTCACCAAAATACCCTTCTAGGTTGCCGGTTTGGCCTAAAAATGCCCCGGGACCCAAACTAAACCCCCGGCTAGTGTTTTCTGACTATTTCGACCCTTCCAGATGCGTCGGCGCGCTCAAAATGATCATTAGGTTGATACAAATATAATTTACTTTTTAATTTAAATAAATTCATTCCTGACGTGACTGACACGCGCGTTCCAACTAAATTTCCCAAATTGTCGTATTTCTGCCTCGTGACAACTTAAATATTTTCAATACTCATATATTACCATATATACTCAGAAATATTCAATTTTAACATCATAATCAAATACCAACTCACATCTCGCTAGTATTTATATCCGGATTAATTCCCAATTAATTCGCATTTAATTAAATTAATCCCTTAAATAAAAATCAATAAAATTACGGGGTATTACAAGGACTAACAAACGGTTACCTATGACAAGTTGACTTTGGCTGAGAAGAAGCTGACCAAAGTTGAAATTCGGACAAAGGTTACTGAAGACAAGTCCATCTTAACTACTGAGAACCTTGCTCTGAAGGCCAAAAGCAAGAAGGATAAATAAGAGGTTAATAATAAAAGTTGGGATAAATCTTTTGTTATGGTATCCATTCAAATAGTGTATGCCAAGAAGTTGTCCTACAAGGAGGTTTGGTTGGATGCCTTAAAGGAAGTCGGCACCCAGATAGACTCTGATTTGTTTCAAAGACATGACCCCAGAACTCTTCATAACCTGGATGAGGACTTTAATGATGAGGAGGGTTTTGGGGAATCTTCTATGGTGCCTGTAGATAATGTCGACCATCTTCATACTGACCAAGATAAGGCCAAAGACAAGGAGAATATTTAACTCCTTTCATCTAGGTTTTTTGTTTTCCTTTTATGTGTTTTTCATTCTTCTTCTTTTCTTTTGTAATGGGATTAAGTCTATAACCTATGACTTATCAATGAAATAAAGCAGTTTTGTTCAATCTTTCCAACTTTTCTTTGATGTTGATTGCTAGTTTGATTCATTACTATTTATCTTCCTTGGTCGGGGTCATATACATATGCTTGTAAATTTCCAGTTTGATGCCAGGAAAGATATGATAGTTTCTGTTAAATCTTACCTATTGAGGCGATGCAAGAGTCTTGTTAAGGCTGGCCATGTGACTTTAACTGAAGAATATTTGGTGGGGTTGCTCGGCTCAGATTCTTTCAACTAAGTGAAAGATGATTATGTCCATCTTCACTGTATTTTGAATATAGCGGCGGCGAACAACACTACTTATTATGAAATGATTAAATAGTTGTAAGAAGACCACAAACTTTTCCTGGCATTGATTTATTCTGATTATGAAACTAAATACAAGGCCTTGATCGAAGGTTTAGGTTTTGATAAGAAGGTGTAAGGCATTACCTCTACTTTGAATAAGAAAAAAATTATGCTTAATAAAGAAGTTAAAACTGCTCGGAAGATTGTTGCACTCCATGAAAAAGAAAAGAATGCTCTGAGGAATGAGCTTGACATCTTGAAGAAACAAACATATAAAGGGTCAAATGAGGGTGTCTCATTCTTAGAGATGAAAAATGCTAGACTTCTAGAGTAACTAAAGGCTTTGAAGAAAATAAAAACCAAATCTGGCCAATCTTCTAGGCAAGTCATTATTACTCGGCCAATAGAAGATGGAGAAAGAATCAATAAGACATTAGCCGACCAAGCCGCTCTGATATGGGAAAAAGATAAGGCTATCAAAACACTTCAATATAGAGTGAATCGACTAACTTTCCACTTTCATAAGCAACCCATGGTTATCTGGATGGACAAGTATAATAAAGCCTAAACTTATTTGGATAAACACATGGAACAGGTTAGGTCAGATGGGTATAAATGTGGTTGGTTAAACTTGCTTAGACTACTAAAGATACCCAGGGGCAATGAATTATGACATTGCAATGATCCAAGAATATTGAATAATCCTGATCCACCTTTCAAAATTAATGTTAGTTGGTTTCTAACTGATCCCATTCCTCAAATCTTGGTAAGAAAATAGATAAGAGATTATGGCCTTAAGGGAGATGATGAATATTTTTGGCCCTAATACGTACTGGATCGACCGAACAATAGTAGGCATACTAGAATTAAGGGTTTTAGATCTACAACTCTATCGAGCACCCTTGATGAGCATCATACTGGGATGAGCAAAGATGAAGGAAAACGCCCATTGTATACCTTTCTTTTTGTCGATGTATTGTGATGCCAAATGTGTAGAAATGAAGTTATGTTACAATGTAAATTTTGTTAGTTTATTTTCATATTTATTTAAGCTTATGATTAGCGTTTAATTAGCATGCCAACTAGGTAATCTGTCTTATGACTAGTTAGTTATCTTGTCGACGAATTAATTTACTTAAATGATAAATGCTTAATTCATGGTTGAACCTATTTGTAATGCCTCGACTAATGCACTTAGATAAAACTGTAAGTAGTTTTATTGAACTAAGTTTTTGCATTAGTTACCAGTGGCGACCAAGTGTATTGGGAATGTATATCTAATCTTAAGTTTAATTTAGTCGGGTAAAACCTCTTGTGTTTAACTTTAAGTCATACATGAAGCTTTACTAACTTTTTGTTCTTAATTTTTCGAAGACGAAATCATACATGAAGTTTGAAAATATTCCCAAACTTAACTTTTTTGAAGTTAGAAAAGTTTAAAGTTGGAAAAGTTTGAAATTTTTTGAAGTTGAAAAAGTTTGAATTTGAAAAGTTAGTTACTGGTGGTTTCATATCACCATACTCCGAAAAAAACATAAAAATAAAGCATAATTAGTAGGAAACAACAACTTCATTAAATAGAATAATCGGTTAAGTTAAGGCAAAATTACTGATAATATTTACGAAGGTAGTCGGCATTACAGTGCTTCTTAAATTCTTCTCCCTCCAGTCTTTCTAGGCAATATGTTCCTGGTCAGGTAAGTACAAAAATATGGTATGGACCATGCTAATTTGGTTCTAATTTGTTGCTTTTATGGATTACCTTTTTAAGTACTAGATCTCCCTGCTTTAAATTGGTCGGCTGGACCCTCCGCTTGTTGAACCTAGTAGTCCTTTATTGATAAGTAGCCATCCGAATTGCAACATCATCTAGAATTTCTTCAACCATGTTTAGATTTAGTCGCCTAATGAGATCACTCTTGGGGTAATCAAAATTCAGCACTCTGTGAGTCAGTAGACTTATTCTAGATGAAAAAGTACCACTTAAGTTGTTTAATACAAGATTAAACTATCTAAATGGGTCCGAATAGTTTATTGAAGAAACTATTTTCTTAAAACAAATTTTAAACACAAGATCTGTAAAACAATATGAATGAGTAATTTCAGTTATAGGTTTATCGGTTTTGAAAAACAAAACTTTAAGTAAAATAAACCAACACAGTCTTAAGAAAGGGATGATAGGAAGAGGAAGTGTACACAAATAAGTTTAACGCGGTAAAATCCCACCCAATTGGGGAAATATCCACAGTGACCTCTACACCACAAAAGTAAAAAGTTCACTAAAATGAGTAACATATTACATGCTATATAACAATCAAGACACACAATCAAACCAAATCTAAGTTCAGAAATGTGCCAACTCCTCTAGCGTGTTCTAACTTCTCCCAAGGTTCTGATGTTGCTGATGATCTCCCAACTTTGTAACTTTACTCCTTTTAGCTCTATGTCGACTCTGAAGTTCCAATATCTCAACACCAACACTTTTCAGTGTAGTAGTGTGAAGGTGTATGTGGTGTAATGCTCTAAACTCATGCATGCAACTCACACACACTTAATTACAGACACTGTAAGTAAAAAATTACAAATAGATCTCTCAAGATGCAAGGGTTTTGTAAAATCAACTTAGTCAAGTAAATCAGACTTTGGATCTTTCAAATAACTACAAATCAAGAAAGAATCTTGCTATACAAACTATCCAAGATCATATACACTTTCTTTATTTGAAAAGTTTAACTTTTGAAAGTGAAATCCCCAATCAAGATCTCGAAACTAGATTTAAGGTTTGAGTAAGATGAAATTAGAAAGGGTTTTGTTGGTTTAGGGTTTGAAAACAACATTTACTTTGAAAACAACCAACAACAAAAGATTGCTCGAAATAAGAAATCAGATCTAGCAAGTAACTAAGTGATCTGTATCACAGAAATCAAATCTTAGATTTCTATGCAAAGAAATAGAGACTTAATCAGCTGATTAAATTGGTAAGGAGATATAAGACAATAGAGGAAAAACTTCACAAATCTCGAACTATAAATACTCAGAAAAAGATTTTCTGGTTTGGATTTGGTTGAAGTTTGAGTGACGGTTTGTAAAAACTCTTCGAACTCCCTCTCTCTCTCTAACTCTTTCTTTCTCTTATCTCTCTTTTCTCTCAGAGGTGAAAGTAACAAAAGTTGCAAAATATGAGACGAAGTCTCCTTATATACTGAGAGAAGAAAGATCTGGAAGATCGAGGGTAAATGAACGATCAGGATTAAAATGAAGTTGATATAGTGGCTAACAACCCACCACTTTTAAAACTCATTTGACTGGTTAAAAAATAAACAGGGGGATTATAAGAAAACACATGCAGATCGTTGATTATAAAATATCCAATGGTCCACAGGGAGGCTTAAGTATGTGAGAGCGAGAAAACACATATCTGGCTGTTATAAAGGCAACACATGTAAGGCTGCGATGTAATGAAAAACACGTGTTTTTGAATTCTGAGAAATATAAATTTTACCCACAATATTATCAAGTACTTTCGGTTTCTACCCAACCCGATTTTATGATATGAACACAAATTATAATCTATCCCCAAAGGTTATAAACCATTATTTTTAATTTCAAAAAAATCATTTTAAATTCTTAGAAATTATTTAAAAATTCCCAAAAATAGTAGAAAATTAATTTCAAGGGAATTAACTCACACACAACCAATTATAGAATGATATGATGTATGTAAGAAATCCTAGTGTGTGGTGTTGGTGAGCTACCTTTAAGAACTTATAGAGGCATCATATAGAGTCTGCAATTTCTTTTGGAAACTAGGGATGGAACTCAATTTTGTCACAATTTCCAAACTAGATGAGCACCTATATAGTATAGACTTTAGTAAGTCAAAGATATAGGGTTCTTCAATATCCCCCTTTGGAAATATGAGAAAAATCTCCTTTGAGTCAACGAGGACTTGTAGGGATACAAAATAAGAAAAACTTATTCCTATATAAAATTTTCTATCTACCCAATATCCTGGAAAAAGAAAAGTACATAACTAAACTAATTATAAAACCAATACCCTTACAAAATCTGTTGCAAAAAAGGTACTGATCCATGTAGATAAACGCTAAGATCAAGATTTTTAGATATGTACACAAATAAGGTATTCAAATAAGATTCAAATTTCTCCCCCATTTTGTCTCAGATGGACGAAGGGTAAAGAAAAACAGTCAATAATCATCTAACACCATTCTGCAAAAATCATGCCATTTGACTTGTGTATAGATTCAAATTGAACAAAGTCTAAAGGTTTAGTAAATAGATCAGCAAGTTGCATATCAGTAGGCTGATAGTTAATTTCCAACTCCTTGGATTCAACTAACTCCGTATGAAATGATATCGGATTTTAATATGTTTAGTACGAGAGTGCTGAACAAGATTGTTAGAAATATTAATCGCGCTTTGATTATCATAATATAGATGTAACTTGTCTTCAGTGATACCATAATCTTTTAGCATTTGTTTTAGCCAAAGTAATTGAGAGAAACAACTTCCTTCTGCAATATATTCGGATTTGGCAGTGGATAAGGAAGTGTAGTTTTGTTTCTTACTACTCCATCCTACTAATTTGTTACCAATGTAGTAACAGGCTCCTAAATTACTCTTACTATCATCGACACAACTGGCCCAATCAGCATCGGTGTAACCTACTATAGTATTAGAGGTGTCTTTAGTGTACCAAATCCCTAAGTTTAGAGTGCCTTTGATGTATTTGATAATTCTTTTAACGCACAAAATGTGACTCTATTTAGGATTTTTTTGATATCGGGCACACATGCAGACATAGTACATTATGTCAGGATGGGAGGCAGTAAGATAAAGTAAGCTTCCTATCATACTACGGTACAAGGTGGTATCAATATATTTGCCATTCTCATCTTTAGAAGGTTTGACAGTGGTACTCATAGGAGTCCTAGCGTCCTTAGTTGTTTCTAGGCCAAACTTTTTAACAATCTCTGAAGCATATTTAGATTGCGATAAAAATAATCCTTCTGAATCTGTTTAACTTGGAGTCCTAAGAAGAATTGTAACTCACCCATAAGTGACATCTGAAATTCTTTGTGCATAATGTCAGAGAATGTTTCAACTTCTAAAGGGGATGTGGAACCAAAAATGATATCGTCAATATATACTTGAGTAATAGTAATGTTATTGTCAAAATGTTTGACAAACAAGGTTTGGTCATTCCCTCCTCTCCTAAATCCATTATTAAAAAGAAAGGTGGATAGATGATCATACCAAGCTCTAGGAGCTTGTTTTAACCCATAAAGAGCTTTTTTAAGACGATAAACATAATTTGGGTGATGAGGGTTAATAAACCCTTTGGGTTGTTCTACATAGATCTCCACAGATAAAATTCCATTAAGGAAGGATGGCTTAGCATCCATTTGATATAAAGTGAAATGCAAATGACATGCTATGGCAAAAAGTAAGAGAATTGATTCGAGGCGAGTGACAGGAGCAAAGGTTTCCTTGAAATCTATTCCATTAATCTGAGAGTAGCCCTGGACAACTAATCTATCTTTATTCCAAATAATCATCCCAGATTCATCAGACTTGTTTTTAAAAATCTAACGTATGACAATAACCCTTTTATTTTCAGACCTGGGTACAAGATACCAAACATCATGAATGACAAATTAAAGAAGTTCTTCGTGCATAGCACTTATCCATAAAGTGTCATTCAATGCTTTATTTACGTTTTTGGGCTCAATAAGAGACACTAAACATGCAAAATGGGCAATGTTACGAAGTTGAGATCTTGTACGAATAGGCTCAGTAGGATTACCGACAACACTATCTAAAGGATGATCTTTGGAAACCCAGTTAAGTACATCAGGAGTCGTAGTTGGTAAAGATTCAACTATTTATGAATAGTCATAATTTAAAATGTTTTCGGACTCATCCATAATAATTAATTCGTTGGTCTTACTTTCTACATTAGTGTCACCTACAACCACATTAATGGATTCCATCATGGTTTTGGTACGAATATTGTACACACGATAGGCTCTACTATTTGGAGAATATCCTAAAAAGATGGCTTTATCACCTCTGGTTTCGAATTTCGACAGATGTTCTCTGTCCTTATAGATATAACAGGTACTACCAAAGGTTCTAAAGTATTTTAGGTTAGGTTTCTTTCCTTACTAAAGCTCATAGGATGTTTGTTTGGTATTATTCTTTAAGTAAACATGATTGATTATATGACAGGCAGTACGAATGGATTCTACCCAAACATATTTTGGTAGGTCTTTTGTGTGAATCATCACACGGGCCATTTCTTGAAGAGTGGACTTTTATGCTCATCAATCACATTTTATTGAGGTGTCTTAGGAGCACTAAATTCATGTTTGTAACCATTATAGTCACAATATTCTATGATACCTCAATCTATGAATTTTCCTCCTCTATCACTACGAATTCTATCTACTTGGGTGTCCTTTTCATTTTCTATATGAACTAATATTTTGATTTTTTTTGAAAGGTTTCTGATTTATGTTTTAAGAAACCAACCCAGGTAAATCGAGTGAAATCATCAACGATAACAAGGATGTAACTGTTTCTACAAAGACTAATAGTATGAGAGGAGCCCATTAGGTCCATATGGATGAGTTCTAGAGGTTTAGTGGATAGAACTTCTTTAACTTTCTTATGGGGAACCTTGACAATTTTTCCTTCTTGATATGGACCACAAACAATGTTTAAAATTGGTTTGATCTTGGTAACACCTCTAACTATCTCTTGGGAGAATAATTTGACAAGATTATCATAGTTAATGTGACCCAACTTGTTATGCCATATCTCATTGTCATCCATTCTAGCAATGTTACAGACCTCTATACTTGGATTGACTGTGTAACAGTTATCTGGAGTATGGAGTCCTGTAATAATGCAGTCACCTTTTTCAATTAAAATTCTACAATTTTTCTTTGAAAAGGTGACAGTATGGTTTGAGTCACACAACTGTGATATACTTAGTAAATTGGCTTAAGTCCTTTCACTAAGAGTACATTCTCAAGAATGGGTAATCCTTGTTCATTGAGTGTTCCTTTACCAATGATATGGGATGATACACCATCTTTAAACAAGACTTTTCCACCAGCGAAGTTAGTTTTATTTGAGATCATCCCCGATCATATATTTAGAACATCCTGAGTCTAAATACCATCCAGTTGTAGTATGTTCAGCTCTAAAGTCACTGATCACTATGTTGCATTCTAATTGGGGTACTAGATCATATTTTCTAACCCAAATTGCTTTAGCTTTCAATTTGCGCCTATTAGCTCGTATTTGATAAAAATTGCGAGCTTCTGCCTTTTCTTTAAAAGATTTTTCGGCAATTTTATTGTTGTTATAAACAGTTGGAGAAATTGGTCTAGAATAGAATCTAGGATTCCTTCATGTAGATTGTCTTTTAGTATTAGTCCTTTTCCTTCTATTATGATAGTTAGAGTTCTTGTTTGGCTGTCTAGGAAGGACATAGTTGTTTCGATTTCTCCTAGAATAGTTGAAGTTATGGTAGATAGGAGAGGTATAGACTGGATTACATATATGTTTGGAATAGCAACCATCTAAGGAATATCCATAGACATCACAATAGGAGCAGTAAAGATGGTATGTTGAACTCATAACCTTGGGAATTTTTTTATTCAAAGGTTTATCTAGGTTTTAAGCTCTAGTCTTATTCCTAGGTGGCACAGGATGAAACACCGAATCTTCTTGTCGAATAGGAGGGCAGACATATTTGGTCTTTTGTTCAACATTATGCTTAGAGTTGCTTGATTCACCAATGTCTAACTTTAGTTGATTTTTACCAAAATCATTTTTTAAACCTTGAAAATCTTAACAAATTTCAATAGGTCTTTTGCCACCCGACACAAAATTTATGGTTTTAAAGTTTTTAGTTTGTTTATTATAATTGGGATAAAAACCTATTCCATTTCTTTCATCAGAATTGGTTTTGCTTTCAGCTACACAATCTTCAAAACACTTAGAATTATTTTTAAATTTTGCGATTTTTTTGAAGAATGTGGATGTTTTCTTTTTTGTTTGTTCCAATTATAACAACGTTCCTCTGTATTTCTTTTCTAGAACTTCATTAGAGTGAGACAACTCTTTAAGTTTTTCTTCAAAATTTTTGGTTTCATTCTCATGAGTTAGACATTGAGTAGTATATTCTTCATCATTTTGTTTGATCATCAGACTTAAGGTTTCTATCTTCCGGGTAAGATACTTGATAGTTTTTTCAAGACTAGTGCTTTTCCTGAGAATTTTTGTGTACAGTGTGTGAATATCAGGAAGGTCATCATTTTTGGAGTCACTAAGTGTGTAGTGTGCAGTGTCCCCTCACGGTTCATTTTTAGTACCCACACACCCATTGACATCAACAATAGAGAGTTACATTTGACTTACACACACGACATTTCAAGCATTATCAACATTATCAAGCAATAAAGCAGATAAACCAGTAGGCATACTATCAGTCATGGTATGATCAAATTCCTCCTCATCATTATAGATTATCTCAGCAAAGAATGACATACAAGGGTCAAATGTGTTAGATGACTCAGGTTCATCATTTTCAGAATCACTTAAGTCATCCCAAGTGTTGCTTAAATGAGCCCTGTTATGTTTGTGAATTTTGTTTAACTCTACAATCAGTAGCCATGTGTCCTAACTTTCCACATCGTATAGCATTCAATATTTTAAGGTCTTTCTCCGGTCTCTTGTGATTGTTAGACTAGTATTTATATTATCTTCTCTCATGAGGCATGTTATTAGATTGATTTGTATAAGTAGACTTTCCTTGTCTTTTTGCTATTTTATTTTGAAAGCTCATAATTTTCTTAAACTGTTTAGACATTAAGGCAATCTGATTATCCCAAAGTCTCTAAATCACGGTTCTCATCAGAGTCTCAGTCAATGTTAGGTATGCTAAATTTAGGTGTGGTCAACTTAGATGAAAAGACAAGATTGGAGGTAGACTGTCTCTTTTGGGACTGGGTTAATGGTTTCTTAAATTATAATTCCATTTCCATAGTTCTCAATTTTCTACTGAGGAGTTTAGGTGTACGATTTTGATCATCCATCTCCTCAATTGCATATCTATTATTATCAAATTTTTGTGGAAGTGATCTTAGTATTTTAGATATAATTTCCTTTATATCATAAACAATCCCATTAGCATGTAATTTTGTCATAATATCTATTAGTCTAATATAGAAGTCATCAAATGTCTTAGTCTCAGTCATGATCAAGGAGTTATACTGCTAGATTAACATTTGAGCTTTAGCAGCTTTAACTCTGGTATCACCCTTATGTGCAGTTACAAGGGTGTATTATGCTTCTTTAGAGGTAGAGTAAAAAGATATCCTCTTAAATTCATGTTCATTGATAGACATTAATATGGCCTTTTTGCCTTTATTATTATTAAGTGAAACCTGTTTTTGTTCTTTAGTGAATTCACTTAGTAACTTTCTAATCCTCACAGTATTTCCTTCAGTGACTGGTTTAGTAGGAAAGGTGTAACCATTTTAAATAACTTCCCAAACATCATCTCCCAAAGTCCCTTGGATGAATGCCACCATCCTTGCCTTCCAGTAAGAAAAGTTGGTTCCATCAAAGAGAGGGGGTCGGGATAGGTTACCTAGTCTCTCAAATTTCTTGTCCATAATTTTTTTGAGAAAATAATTTCAGAAACACAAGATCTAAAGAATTTTTGAGAAACCAAAGCTCTGATATCAATTGAAAAAGTACCACTTAAGTTGTTTAATACAAGATTAAACTATTGAAATGGCTCTGAACAGTTTGTTGAATAAACTCTTTTCTTAAAACAAATTTTAAACTCAAGATGTGTAAAATAGTATGAACGAGTAATTTCAGTTATAGGTTTACCAGTTTTGAAAAACAAAACTTTAAGCAATATAAACCAACACATCCATAAGAAAGGGATGAGAGGAAGTGTACACGATCAATTTTAACGTAGTAAAATCCCACCCAATTGGGGAAACATCCACGGTGACCTCTACGCCATAAAAGTAAAAAGTCCATTAAAAACGAGTAACAAATTACAAGATATATAACAATCAAGACACATAATCAAACCTAATCTAAGTTCAGAAATGTACCAACTCCTCTGACATGTTCTGACTTCTCCTAAGGTTCTGATGTTTATGATGTTCTCCCAGCTTCGTAACTTTACTCCTTTGAGCTTTACGTCGACTCTAAAGTTACAATATCTCAACACCAACACTTTTCAGTGTAGTAGTGTGAAGGTGTATGTGGTGTAGTGCTCTAAACTCATGCATGCAACTCACACACACTTAATTATAGACAATATGAGTAACAAATTACAAATAGATCTCTCAAGATGCAAGGGTTTCTAAAATCAACTTAGTCAAATAAATCGGACTGTGGATCTTTCAAATAATCAAAGATCAAGAAAGAATCTTGCTATACAAACTAGCCAAGATCCTATACACTTTCTTTATTTGAAAACATTAACTTTTGAAAGTGAAATCCCCATTCAAGACCTCAAAATTAGATCTAAGTCTGAAAGTTTGAGTAAGATGAAATCAAAAAGGGTTTTGTTGGTTTGTTTGAAAACAACATTTACTTTGAAAGCAACCAACTACAAAATATTTCTCGAAACAAGAAATCAAATCCAGCAAGTAACTAAGTGATCTGTATCACAGAAATCAAATCTCAGATTTATATTCAAAGAAATAGAAACTTAATCAACGTGATTAAATTGGTAAGGAGATATAAGACATTAGAGGAAAAACTTCACAAATCTCGAACTATAAACACTCAGAAAAATATTTTCTCATTTGGATTTGGTTGAAGTTTGAGTGAAGGTTTGTAAAAACTCTTCGAACTCCCTCTCTCTCTCTCTCTCTCTCTCTCTCTCTCTCTCGCTCTCTCTCTCTTCTATCTATTTTCTCTCAGATGTGAAAGTAAAAAAAGTTGCAAAATATGAGACGAAGTCTTCTTATATACTGAGAGAAGGATCTGGAAGATTAAGGGTAAATGAACGATCAGGATTAAAACGAAGTTGATCTAGTGGCTAACAACCCACCGCTTTTAAAACGCATTTGATTGGTTCAAAAATAAACACGGGGATTATAAGAAAACACATGCAGATCGTTGATTATAAAAGATCCAATGGTCCACAGAGAGGCTTAAGTATGTGAGAGCGAGAAAACACATATCTGGTCGTTATAAAGGCAACACATGTAAGGCCGCGATGTAATAAAAATGCGTGTTTTTGAATTCTGAGAAATATAAATTTTACCCACAATATTCTCAAGCGCTTTTAGTTTCTACCCAACCCAATTTTATGATATAAACACAAATTAGAATCTAGCCCCAATGGTTTTAAACCATTATTTTTAATTCCAAAAAAATCATTTTAAATTCTTAGAAATTATTTAAAAATTCCCAAAAATATTAGAAAATCAATTTCAAAGGAATTAACTCACACACAACCAATTATAGAATTATATGATGTATGTATGTAATCCTAGTGTGTGGTGTTGGTGAGCTACCTTTAAGAACTTATAAAGGCATTATGTAGAGTCTGAAGTTTCTTTTGGAAACTAGGGATGGGACTCAAATTTTATCATAATTTCCAAACTAGATGAGCACCTATATAGTATAGACTTAAGTAAGTCAAAGATATAAGGTGCTTCATTAGCTGGTGCATGTATAGAGTCTTCCCTATTATTATCCTTGGTGTAGTCCTATAAGCCTAAAGGGCATTGTGCAGCTCATTCATCCAATTTCCTTTAGCATCATCTTATATTTTCTTCAATCTGTTAAGAAAACTCTTGTTAGGAATCTCTGTCTAACCATTACACTATGGATGTCCAGGTGATGAATGAAGCTTTTAAATTCTAGACCGGATGAAAATTCCTTAAAATCATCAATGTCAAGATGGGTTCCATGGTTGGTGATGAAAGCATAGGGCATTCCATAGAGGCATATGATTTGCTTCCATATAAACTGGAAAATCCTGTAATAAGACATATCAACCAAAGGCTCAGCCTCCACCCATTTGATGAAATAATCCACTACTATAATCAAATACTTGAAAATCCCTTTGGTGGTTGGCAATGGACCGATCAAGTTTATTCTCTAAATAACAAATAACCAATGAGAAGTGATGGGAGTTAATGTAGCCCTTGGTCATCCATGGATAGTTGCAAATTTTTGGCATTTATCACACTTTTTGGTGAAAGAAACACAATCTGCCTTCATCGTCGGCCAGTAGTAGCCCTTCAAGACTATTATTTATACTAGTGATTGGTCAGATGAGTGAGCTCCACATGAGCCTTCATGTACTTCCTTGATCAGATCATTTACTTCAGCTAAATGAACACAAAAAAGTAAAGAGACAATGTATCCCCTTCTATATAGAACACTTTTCTCTAGAACATAACTCACAGCTTTATATCTCATCTTCCTAGCTTCTTAATAGCTGACTAGTAATAAGCCTCTTTCGATGTAATCCTTTATCGTATCCATCCAAGAAGGACCCAATTCCATAAAGATTATACTAGCACCTTCCACATCAATGCTTTTATGGGTGATAATTTCTATGAGAATGGTTAGTCTAAGTTCTAACTGAGTCATTGAGGCTACCCGATCAAGGGCATCTACTTAGATTTTCTCCAACCTTAGAACTTGGATGATCTTGACTGCAGGAAACAAATAGATAACCGCTATAGCCTTGTTCAAATATATTATCATTGTTTCTCCTTGAACTCCATATATTTGAAGCATCTGATGGATAATGAGTTGAGAATCATTGTGCGCTATTACCTGCTCAGCACCTAGTAATGAAACTAGTTTTAATCCAGTAAGTAATTCCTCATACTTGGCTTCATTCTTTGGAAGCTTGAAACTGAAATCGCAAAGTATGTTTCACATCTAAATTATCTGGAGTGTTGATAATAAGTCCAACTCTACTACCTGTGGCGCATGAAGATCCGTCTATAAATAATTTCTAGACTGGAATGTTGTTGTTGAAGTCTTCCTCTAATAACACTCCATATTTGAATATCTTCTTACTTTATTCAGCCATTTGCTGAGTTCTTTCTTGAGCAGTCGATGATTCTGGTTGGTCGACGACAATCTCAGTTTTTTTTTGAGCTGAGCTATCTTTCGAAGAAGTATGCTAGGCAGGCAAACTTGAATTGTTTGGTACCTCTGTATATGTGAACTCTGTAATGAAATTTGTCACCGTTTGTCCTTTTAGTGCAGTTCTTGGCCTATATACAATCTCATATTCCCTAAGTTCGACTGTCCAAGACATCAACCTTCCTAATTTTTTAGGTTTGTGCAAAGCTTGTCGTAAAGGTAATTCAGTGTATGCCACAATAGTATAGGCCTAGAAGTATGGTCTTATTATTCTAGAGGCTTCAATAAGTGAAAGTGCCAACTTCTCTAAGCGTGGATACCTGATTTCTGATCCTTGGAAGGATTTACTGGTATAATATATTGGCTTCTGAATTCTTCCATCTAGTTGGATAAAATTTGAACTAGAAACTCACTCTGAAATAGCTAAGTATAAATACAACTTTTCTCCCAAAACTGGTCAGAAGAAGAGAGGTGGAGATCCCAAATACTTTTTCAGCTCGAGAAAAGCTTTCCCGTTCTCATCATTCTACTCAAAGGTCTTTTTGAGCACCTTAGAGAATGGGAGTCATTTTTCTCAGGACATAAAATGATTTAGAGTTGCCACTCTTTCAGTCAGTTTTTGCACGTCCTTCTTACTGGTAGGGGACTGCATTTCCATTAAAGACTTTATTTTATTAGTATTGGATTCAATTCCCCTTTGGTTCACAATATATCCCAATAACATTCCTTCTTGTACCCCGAATATACATTTGGTCAGGTTGAGCTTCATTTGGTGCTTTTCCAACTAGTCAAATATCTGAGCCAAGTCTTTTATGTGGTCTGCGGTAGCCTTTCTCTTAGTAAGCATGTCATCCACATACAATTCCATGTTTTTTACTATTTGTTCTTCAAATACTTTGTTCATCGGCCTTCGGTATGTTACTCTGACATTTTTAGCCCAGATGGCATAACATTATAGCAATATGTTCCTAGATTGGTGATAAAAGTTTTACTCTCCTTATCTTCTGGCTTAATTTTATTCTGGTTGTACCCAGAGTAGGCATCCATGAAACTAAGAAACTCATTACTTGCATTTGCATCTACCAATTGATCAACCTTGGTAAAGGAAAATGATCTTTTGGGCAAACTTTGTTGAGGTCAGTGAAGTCTACACACATGCGCCACTTGTCATTCTTCTTTTTAACCATCACTACATTGGCCAACCAATTGGGATAATTGACGTCTTCTATAAACTGGGCTCTCTATAACTTTTCCATTTCCTCCTAGATTTCCATCTTCTTCTCAGGATTGAAAACTTTGCATTTCTTCTTGATCGTCTTTGAGTCCTAGTAAATGTTGAGCTCATGGAAAATGAAATTAGGATTGATCCTTGGCATATCCTCATGGATCCAGGCGATACCATTCTTCCTTTATCTGAGGAATGCAATTAATTCATGTTTGAGGTAAGGGGCTAATATTGAACCAATTTGATATGCCCTTTCTAGCTTCTCATCATCAAGCACAATAGTCTCCGTCGCTTTCATAACCCACCCCTTCACTAAATCTTCCTCATGTTGAGGATCCAGAGTGTCAATATGATAGGTGGTAATTTTTTTCTAGACTTCTTATTAGTCGACTGAGGTATAATAGCATTCTCTAGCTTCTATCTGGTTGCCATTCACTACGTCGACTCCATAATTGGTAGAAAACTTCATGCTCTGGTGCACAGTAGACGGTACTTCCTCTAACTACTTCATTCCCACTCTGTCGAGAATTATGTTGTAAGTTGAAGGGACATTTTTATATAGTACAAAGAAACGAATTATTTCCTTTTTTCTTGTCAGCTAAGTGTTGACCAATACCTCCAAATTTATTGTTCCCAAGAGATACACGTTTTCTCTTAAGAACCCTTTGAGAGGCTTGTGATAAGGTTCTAGATTACTGCCTCCTAGCCCTAGGCTGTGGAAACAATTGTAGAATATGATGTTTAAAAAACTCCCATTATTAACTAGGATTCTTGCTACTCTACTATAGTGAACCCTGTAAGTAATGACTAGTGGATCATCATGAGGATAACGTACTCTACTCAAATCATTCTTAGAGAAACCGATTACTAATATGTCCTTATTGATTTTTTTAGGCCAACCATCTATGCATTCAGACATGTCAATTTGTCTTATAGTGGGACAAAATTTGGCTTCATTCAAATAAGCCTTTCTCTCAACAAGTGTATCTCCTCCGCTAGTATCTCCTCCTATAATGAAATGACATCCAAAAGAAATCATTTCTAGCTCTACTTCATGTTCTTTCGATTTTTTTGAAAAGTCAGGATCATCCTCATTACTATTATTGCGTGCCCTTTTCACGTCATCCTTTTCTTATCCAGGTGACTCAGATCTTCTTCTAGTGTCTCAGTCACCATTTTGATCGACAAATTTAGTTAAGTTTCCTCATCAAATAAGATTCTCCACTTAATTCTTTATGGCGACACAATTGTCAGTTGTATGACCATGATCTCTATGAAAATGACAATATATGGATTTCTCTCTCCTTTTAGGAGGTGACTTTAGTTTTCCAGGCCAATTTAAGTCTTTATTACTCCTGATATCTTCCAATATGTAGTGGATACCCTTGGTGAGTGGAGTATACTCTTCATACTTCTTGATTTTTTCAACCTTCTTGTCTTTTTGATTTATCTTAATCGAATTCTTCTGACTTTTAAATATCAAATCTGGAGATTTTTGGCAGCCATAGCTTTCTCGACATTCATAATCTTCCTATCCTTAGCCATCAGCTCCGTCATAATTTTGGGTGGATTCTTTGCTAGATTATAGTAGAGATCCTTGGTGAATAATCCACTCATTAGTGCTGCAATGGAATTCTTTTATCCGTAATCAACTACCTCTAATTTCTCATTATTTAAGCGAGCGATGTATTCTCAAGTACTCTCTCTAGGTTTTCGAAGCATAATCATAAGATGAGTGACACTTTTGATTGACTTAGTCCCAAAATAGAAATTATCAATAACTAGCTCGACCAACTAATGGAAGCTAGAAATTTTACATCTGGGAAGGTTATTTACCATATTTGGGCGGGGCCTGTGATGGAACTAGAAAAAGCCCTGCAATGCATCTCATCAGGGAGAGAATGGATATCAACAACATCTTGATATTGCTTAATAAAGAAGATTGGACCAGTCTTCCCATTATACTTGGGAGTAACAACTGGTGGCTTGAATTTAGAAGGCGTGGGGAAGTCTATAATAATCTGAATAAAAGAGGATCCCATCACAACACTTCTTTGCAAAGGATTCTTAGTTTTTGCCATTTCTCCTGGCTGATCTTTTAGACGCTGCATAAATCCTTTATAGGAATGTTCCTCTGGTTTAGACTTAGTTAAAGCAGCTTTAGTTGCTTCACTATGAAAATGTGTTGAGCTCTCTTCTTGAGAAGTTTTCTCAATGCGCACAAAGCCTCTCATGCTATCCCTAGACCTCACGAATCCCTCTATGTGCTCATAGGGATGATCTTTCTCCCTATGACAGCCTTTAGTTGCTCGAGGACCCAAACAATCAAAGGTAGATTCCCTACTTTGTCCCTCCAATATGCTCGATCGCTCGCTGAAGAAAGACCTACCATCGTAATAATTCATTGATCGGAATGATGATGTTGCTACAGGACAGTGTGATCTGTCATGAGAGGACCTAGAGCGATGAATTCTCTCAATCCTGGATGGCAGAAGTGGCATATCCCTCCTGGACGATTCATTGGTGGATTTGATTTGCAACGTGCGAGCCAATTTCCTAACTAACTCTTGCGTGGCTTCTTATCCTTTATTCAGGTTGAGAAAAATTCCCAGAAGATCTGTCACACTAGGGGAGAAGATGAATTTGGGTTATTACTTGCATCTGCAATGATGCTCTTAGGAAAAATTATCATTCTTCAAAGAACTTCCAAAATGAACAAACAGAAATAAAGGGGTAGAGAACGATGACAAGCAGTCGTTCCCACAGGCGGCGCCAATCTATTGATGTCTAAAAGTGGGTGGGGTCCAATTTTATAATCGCATATGAATAAATATAAACAAGCCAGATAAACACACAGAAAGTAAGGTTTTTAAAGTGGTTCAGCTATAAGAAAAGCCTACGTCCACTGTTGATATTATGTTAGGTGATTATAATAGCTCAGTAAGGTATGTGCTTCTGCTTGGTTGAAACTTCTCCTTAAGCTAATGGAGAACATGCATTTATATTGATTAAGAACTTAAGATATGGAATGCCTTTATATTTCCAGGCATTTACGTATGTATACAATAAATAAGACTCTTGATATTCATGTCTCGTCGCTATTCCACCCGAGTAAACTCTGTTATTCTTGATATCTCACGTTCTTGGTATCAGTCGGCATTTTAGCCAACAAAGTGTCTCTGAAGCCGACCAAGATAGATAAGTGTCCATATAGGACTATAGGTGTCTACTTTTCATTAGTCCACATAGGAGAGTAATTTTTACATACAACACATGGGATTGGAGCCTAAAAAATCTTAGGAAATAGGATTAAAGCGAAAAAAACTAATTTTTTATTTGTACTTTGAAATATTTAAAACTCACAAAAAAAAGTCAACCAATTTTTTTTACCATTTAAAAAAAAGGATCAAATACCAAAAAGTCCCTCAAACATTTTTTAATACACACTTAGTCCAAGCCTTTTATTTTGTACCAAAAAGCCCCTTATTCTCTTATCTTTCAAGGTCCGCACCAGCGGCATGGTAAATCCTTTTTGGTATGGTGAAGGAATTTTTGGTGCAAAATAAAAAGGTTTGGACCAAACTTGTATTAAAAAAAGTTCGAGGGACTATTTGGTATATGCCCCTAAAAAAAATAGTCCACACCATGCAGACCTATTTTTAGGGCCGCATGTGAGGGGGACTCTCTCTCTCTCTCTCTCTCTATATATATATATATATATATATATATATATATATATATATACATATATATATATATGTATGTATGTATGTATGTATGTATGTATGTATATGTGTGTGTGTGTGTGTATATCAGTCAAGCTCTCCAACATATCTCACTTAACATATCTATGGACATACCCATGTCTAAAAAAATAGTAAAAAAATATATATATAAAGCGAAAATATCATGCATACTTGGGAATTATTATATAAAAAAGAACTTTAGCGATGTGAAAGAGTGGATGAAATAAATGAGAAGTAGTTTAGACAAGTAGTAATTAATGTGAGTGTTGATACTAAATTTATTCTACTGACGTGGACCAATTATGTGGAGACACGTGTCAATATACATGGCACCCACGAACATTTTTTGACAACACTTTGACTCCGAGGAACTCAACCTCCCCGACCAACTCAAGCGCTCCGAGCAACAAATGTTCTTCGAGGAACGTTATCTACCGAGCAACTCATATAGGCCGAGCTACTGAGGCGGTCCGAGCAACTTTGGCGGTCCGAGTTGCACCTCGTACACAGCAGTTATAACCGGATAATTAAGAGGATTGAATGCGCATTAAATGCTGATTATTATCATACAAATGTACACGCCTATTGGACAACTATGCAATATTCTCTCACATGTACAGCCTCAAGGCTATAAATACATTGTAACCTCCTCATTAGTAGGGGACTCAAAATTTCTTGGCAAACCCCTTATCGAAAATTCTGTAAACAGTCAGCAATAACACAAACAATGGACGTAGGCCATTCTTTCAAGGCTGAACCACATTAAAAATCTTTTGTCTTGTTTAATTTTATCTGTGATCAAAGAATTAGGTCAAATCTAATTTTTTACATCAACAGATTGGCGCCGTCTGTGGGAAACGAGTACAGTTATCGTTTTTCACCAAAACAATTCGTCACCAATGGCTGATAATCCTGAATACAGTAATCGAAACGCTGGATACACCCCAAATCCATTTGCTCCACCAAACGTCCAAGATTTGGCTAGAATAATGGCTAATCTAGCCCAAGGATAGACAACCATGCAAGAAACTATGCGACAACTCATGCAAACTATCCATGGTGGAGTATCGACCCATTCAGGACAATGAAGCGTTCAAAGAAACACCCGTTTACTGTCTTCGCGTACTGGGCATACCTATTAATATCGCATGGAAAGTTCTGATGATTTTTCTTATCAACCAGGTCGAACTTCGTTAGTACGAGCCACAGATACTAAACAACACATCACCCTCTATCCAGAAAGGACTAGTGCATTGGAGAGATTAAGTAGGGCCTCTCCTTTTGATCGATTGGGCCCTAGGAGGAATGGGAGCCCTCCTAAGGCTGTGTCGAGAAACTTTCGACGACCATTCGATCTAAAGGAAGGTTTTGCCCAATCACGACCATCTGCTCGACATGATAGATCCAAGGAAGCGACGTCAACACGATCAATTGATCGAACCAATAGGCCCAAGGACGGAAATGATGCATGGAAATGATCTATTCAAAGATTGGAGGATATACTAGGGGAAATGGCTAAGGCCAAGAATCCTCTACCAAGAACTTTTGTCCAAGGGACACCTTTTATCTAGGCAATTGTGGATTTTCTCACACCATCTAAGTTCAAAGCACCTGTTGTGACTCCTAAATATGGTGGAAAAACTGACCCTGTCCTTCATATAGAACAATACCAAGCTGCTACCGACATCTATGCCGTGCCCGATGAGATGAGATGCATGGCATTTTCGGGAACTCTTACCGAATCTGCTCAAATAGGGTACAATAATCTTCCTCGGGGGATGATTTCAACTTTCTTTCAACTGGCCGAGCTCTTTATTGGAAATTTCCGTTTTGGAGCAAAACCAGTTAAACGAGTAGCACACTTGCTAAGTGTTAGACAAAAGGCGGGTGAGAGCACCAAGGATTATATAACTCGTTTCAATAACGAGAAGCTCGAAGTTATTGATTACAAAGAAAAGACAACGATTACTGCTTTGATGAGTGGGCTGTTGCCTAATAAATTATACTACACTCTAGCCAAAGATCCACCCAGGACCATGTCAAAACTAATGGCAAAAGCGACCAAAATCATGAATGCCGAGGAGGCTATAGCTGCGAAGAAGAACATGGACACCAAAGAGAACATGGTGGAGGTCGATAAGGCTAAAAAGAAAGAGCATAAGAACAATGGTGGTGACAAGCAGTCAAAAGCAAAGTCATCATGGGAAATATTGAAGAAATTTGAAAATTATACTCCTTTGAAAGTAGACATAAACTATGTCCTGGAAGAAATAAAAAATAGCGAGGAGCTAAACTGGCCAAAGAAGATGAAGACAGATCCTCACAAGAGGAATAAGTCCAAATATTTCAAGTTCCATAAAGATCATGGTCACACGACCAAGAATTGCATAGCTCTCCAGAACGAAATCGAAGCACTCATCAGACGAGGAAAGCTGGCCAAGTATGTTGATCGGAGAAATGAAAGAAAAAACAACGATCGAGCAAGGCAGAGGTCTAGATCTCCTCATCGAGAAGAAGAAAACAAGAAAAGAGATCATGAAGATGATCTAGAAGACGACCCTGATCTCCCCAAAAGACCAAGGCATCCAGAGCGTGAGGTATTTTCAATCCGTTTTGGATCATTTGATTGTAATGTTATTATAGGTGGAGATGCAGGAGGTGGAGACCTTACTGCAGAAAGGAAATCTTACCTCAATGAAGCTCAAGCATGTTCATACATTCAACGAATAAATCTAGCCGAGGATGATCGCCCGAGGAAGGTAAACAAAGAAAAACTGGTCATCAGTTTCTCCAAGAACGACCTCGTAGGTGTGCTGTTACCTCATGATGACCCACTGGTGATCAAAATGAGGATGAAGGAAGTGATGATCTCCAGAGTACTAGGTGATAATGGTAGCTCGGCGAATATTATGTTCTACTCATGCTTTGACAACTTAAATCTAAAGTTATCTCAGTTGGAACTTTATCACAGGCCCCTCCTCGATTTTGCTGGCAAGAAAGTTTTTCCACTTGGTACGATCAAGTTGGATATGTTCATCGGTACATGGCCTGCTTCTCGAACAGAAAGAGTGCGCTTTTTTGTGATAAATAAGAATGTTCATTCAGCTTACAATATCATCATGGTAAGGGTAGGTTTGAAGAAGTTCGAAGCAGTACCATCTACTGTACATCAATGCCTAAAATTTCCAACCAACTTTGAAGTAGGAGTTGTGAAGGGTGACCAAAAAGTAGCTCGGTAGTGTTACTACTCATCTGTCGAGTAGGAAGAACTGGAGGAATCTAGGAAAAAGACTACCACCTATCAAGTGGATGAAGGTGCAGAGATTGAAACATTAGATCCTAGAGATGAGTCGTAACTCGTGAAAGGCCAAGTGGTGGAAGCTACTGAAAATGTCATTCTGGACGACGAGCACCCAGAATGAACAACTCAAATAGATTCGTCGTTGGATGCATCACTAAAACAAGAATTGATAGTTTTCTTAAAAAGTAGATAATAAACTTTTGCTTGGATCCATGAGGACATGCCAGGAATAGACCCAAATTTTTTATGTCACGAGCTCAATGTAAATAAGGAAATCAAGCCAGTGAAGCAGAGAAGAAGAGTGTTCAGCCCTGAGAAGAACCAAGATATACAAGAGGAGGTCGAGAAGCTCCAAAAAGCTAGATTTATTGAAGATGTTAAATATCCAAACTGGTTAGCTAATGTGGTGACGGTGAAGAAGAAAAATAATAAGTGGAGGATGTGTGTAGACTTCACCGACCTCAACAAGGCATGCCCAAAGGATCATTTTCCTTTGCCCTGAATTAATCAATTAGTGGATGCTACCTCGGGACACGAGCTGTTGAGCTTCATGGATGCTTATTCTGGCTACAACCAGATTAAAATAAAACCTGAAGATAGGGAGATTATCTCTTTCATTACCCCTAGGGGAACTTATTGTTATAATGTTATGCCTTTTGGTTTGAAAAATGCAGGTGAAAAATATCAGCGGCAGATGAACAAGGTGTTTACAGAGAAAATCAGTCATAATATGAAGGTTTATGTTGAAAGCTGCTGACCATCTAATTGATTAAAGTCAAACCTTTGATCAATTAGATAAATATCAAATGAAGTTGAATCCCACCAAGTGCATATTCGGAGTACGAGAAGGCATGTTCCTCGGGTATATTGTTAACCAACGAGGAATCGAAGCAAACCAGGAGAAGATCAAGGCTCTATTGGGACTACGATCTCCAACAACGAAGAAGGAAGTGCAAAGTCTCACTGAGCGAGTTGCAGCACTTAATAGATTTATATCATGAGCAATAGATAGATGCCTCCCATTCTTCAAAACACTCCGAAAAACGTCTGAATGGAATGACGAATGCGAGAAGGCTTTTCAAGAGTTGAAGAAATATTTGGGAGCACCTCCACTGTTGTCTAGGACAGTGATGGGAGAAAGATTGTACTTGTATTTGGCAGTGTCGGAAAATGCAGTTAGCTCGGCATTGATAAGAATGGAGAATGGAGTGAAAAAACTGATCTATTACACTAGCAAAGCCTTCCGAGGAGCAGAGATCAGATATCCAAGACTGGAAAAACTGGCACTAGCGTTGATCGAGGCGAGTAGGAGAATGGGGACGTACTTCCAAGATCATACCATAGTTGTGTATACTGATATGCCATTGAGACAAGCTCTTCATAAACCAGAAAAATCAGGAAGATTGATGTACTGGGCAGTAGAACTTGGTGAATATGACATAGTTTATGAACCTAGATCGTCACTTAAAGGACAAGCAGTAGCAGATTTTATAGCAGAATTCACCTATCCTGATATTCTCGAGGAGCATAAGCTGCACACCGACCAACCTGTGGATGTTACAGGATCATCAGATTTAAACCCCGACCAACTTAGATCGGGTGACGAGCAAGAAAAGATGATCGACGAGCAACAAGGATTACTAGAGGAGGATAAAAGGAAACAACAGATACTCCACCGAGGAACTCTATCCGATTAAAAATTTGAAGACGAGGTACCTATATGGAATCTATATGTGGATGGCTCATCTTGCACTACAGGCTGTGGGGCAGGGATTGTTTTGAACAGTCCGGATGAGGTCGATGTGGAATATTCTTTACGCTTCCAATTCAAGGCTTCTAATAATGAGGCTGAATATGAAGCTATGATCGCAGGTCTTAGTTTGGGAAAAACCATGGGGGCAGAGCAGGTTATCATTTTCAGTGACTCCTAATTGATCGTAAATCAGATGCTATGGGTATATGCAGCCAAAGGAGAGTTAATGATCAAATGTCATGAAAAAGAAATGGAGATTTTATCAAGCCTGATTGCAGTACAGATAATTAGAATTCCAAGGTTGGAGAATGCAAGAGCAGATGCCTTAGCTCGATTAGCCTCAGCAACATGCACCGAGCTACGAAAAACAATCCCAATAGAAGTCTTGGCTAGTCGGAGCATAGATGAAGATTTGATGATGAACTTTATTACCCTCGATTTAGGGCCATCTTGGATGGATCCCATCAGGGCATATTTTGAGGAAGGGAAGTTACCAACTGACAAACTCGTAGCCAAGAAACTGAAGTTTAAAGCTGCTCATTACGTGTTGACCAATGGTGTTCTATATAGACGAGGAATTATAGAAGGTTTGCAAAGATGTGTACATCCTACCGAGGTGAAAGACTTGATCGAAGAAATCCATTAAGGGTCTTGTGGAGCCCATGTAGCAGGTCGGACACTTTTGCAAAGAATAATGATACAGGGATACTATTGGCCAACTATGAGGGCTGATTGTATAGCCTATACAAAGAAATGTGACAAATGTCAATGTGTCTCCTCTATTCGAAAAACTCCCCAAGCATTGTTAGATCCCATTACTTCCCCTTAGCCATTTGCCATGTGGGGAATTAACTTGATCGGGTAACTTCCAACGACCAGAGGAAGGTTTAAATATCTCGTCGTATCAGTGGATTACTTTACTAAGTGGGTGGAAGCTGAGCCTCTTGTCGACATGACGTACGAAAAGGTGTACCAATTTATTTGGAAGAATATCATCTGTAGATATGGTCTTCCCCATGCATTTATCACCGACCATGGAACCCAATTTGACAGCGAGGAGTTCGCTGCATATTATCATCAGTCAAACATATTGAAAACCCACTTTGCACCAGGCCATCCCCAGAGCAATGGGCAAACTGAGGTGACAAACAGAACTCTGCTGAATGGTTTGAAGAAAAGACTGGATGATGCGAAGGCAAACTGGATGAACGAGCTACATTATGTGTTATGGGCTTATCGTACTGCACCATGAGCAACAATACGATAATCTCCATATATGTTGGCATTTGGAAGTGAAGCTGTTATACCTGCCGAGATAGGCCTCCCAACACATAGAGTGTTGAATTTCAATTCTCCTATCAGCGACATGATGAGAAGATTAGATTTGGATGTGCTCGAGGAAGTTAGAGAAGAAGCAGCAATCAGGAATGCTGTATACCAATAACGAACAACTATGTTCTACAATAAGAGAGTAAAGAAATGTGATTTGAAAGAAGGGGACCATGTGCTAAAGAAAGTGATTCAAAAACACAACAAACTGGAGGCTAATTGGCATGGACCCTACAGAGTAACATAAATTGTTCGACCAGGGACATATAGGATTGAAACTTTAGAAGGGGAGGAGTTTAAGAATGCATGGAACGCAGAGCATCTTCGCAAATATTACAAGTAGTTCAATCCCCATGTAATGCAGTTTTCTTCAATATAAATAAAAGTTTCGGATGTTTTGCCCAATTCTCTCCTTTTGTTGAATTTTTTTTCGGATACTAGTGCTATACACTACGCATCAAGCCCAGAATCACCAACTACGGTTAGTTGGGAAGAAAATCCACCAACTACGGTTGGTCGGGAATAAAAAATCCACCAACTATAGTTGGTTGGGAAGAAAATCCACCAACTAAGGTTGGTCGGGAAGAAAATCCACCAACTACGGTTGGTCGAAAATAAAAAAAATCCACAAATTATAGTTGGTCGGGAATGAAAAAATCCCAGAATCACCAACTACGGTTGGTTGGGAAGAAAATCCACCAACTACGGTTGGTCGGGAATAAAAAATCCACCAACTATAGTTGGTCGGGAATGAAAAAATCTCAGAATCACCAACTACGGTTGGTTAGGAAGAAAAATCCCAGAATCACCAACTACGGTTGGTTGGGAAGAAAATCCACCAACCGCGGTTGGTCGGGAATAAAAAATCCACCAACTATAGTTGGTCGGGAATGAAAAAAGCCCAGAATCACCAACTACGGTTGGTTGGGAAGAAAAAGCCCAGAATCACCAACCACGGTTGGTTGGGAAGAAAAACCACCAGCTAAGGTTGGTCGGGAATAAAAATCCACCAGCTACGGTTGGTCGGGAATAAAAAATCCACCAACTAAGGTTGGTCGGGAATAAAAATCCATCAACTACGGTTGGTTGGAAATAAAAATCCACCAACAACAGTTGGTCGGGAATAAAAATCCACCAACTACGGTTGGTCGGGAATATTTGGTTAAACAAAGCAGAATCATGTGAGGAAAGTCGTCTAATGGCTTAGAATTAAAAAGTGATAAGTCATTACAGTAAAAAGTAAAACATAATTTTTTATACTTGTGACATTTTTACCACCAACTCTAAGTTGGTCGAGAAATAAAATATCACCAACTTTGATTAGTCGTCCAATAATTACCATAAACTCGGAATGGTCAATAATAGAATTTTCACCAACTACAGTTGGTCGACAATTTAAAACAACATAAAATATCTTTATACATGCACGTTCATTAGTAAATAAAAGAAATGTTTTACAGAATATTTACAAGATAATGACAATCAAGACTGCAAAGAGAACTAGAAGTTTTTCATTAAATCCAGAATGAAATACATTGAGAATGAAATACATAAGAAATTATTACATCAAGAATCCTATTTTATTGGTTTCTTCCCCTCTGCCTTTGAAACAGGTTCTTCACCAGCAGGAGGATCGTCTAAGGCATAGGGGGAAATTTATGAAATTTAGATCTTTGAGCATCCTGATGTTCATCACAGTTGGCTGATCAAGAAGGTGCTCCGGACGAGATATCTCAAAGTTAGAATGAAGACTGTAATCGCCGAGATACTTTGAAATCAGGCATTGAGGAATGACCCGAGCAGGAATCTAGCTCATATCAAGTTTGAAAGGTGGCACTGACAACTCGAGCAACCCAGGGTCATAGTAATCCCACAAATAGTGACCCTGTTCCAACTGCGGCACGCCCAAAGCATTCAGCCATCCTTTCTTGTACCCCTTATTGTTCGACTGCTGGATTCGGTCATCAAGGTGATAAAGGGCTTCATTATAACCAGCCATCTAGAACTCTCTGGACTTCTTATGGAATTGGTAGGTCAAACTCTCTAACTTCTCATGAAGATTCTTCACCAGATTTGTTTTGTTCTCCAAGGCAGTATTTTGGGCAGCAAGTTGCTCGTCGAAGGTCTGAATCTTCTTAGACATCTCAGCTAATGCCTGATTCTTTACCATCAACTGGAAGGCCTGATTCTCCAAGGCTGCCTGTGTTCTAGCTTCATCAACAGTAACCCGAGCAGCCCTTGCTCATCCCCGAGAAGCTCTTGCTCGTCCACAAGCAGATGTAGAAGGCCCAGTCCTCTTTCAAGTTTCCAACTCGTCTTTCAAATTGGAATTTTTGACTTCTAAGAAAGAGAACCCTGATCGTTAATAGGGACCAAAGCACTCGAGGTAGATGCTGCAGATTTCAACTGAGATATCTCTCCTCGCAGGTTATTATTTTCTTGCTCTAACAGTTTGGCGATCTGTCTATGTTCTTCAACCTCGATCTTCAAAATCCTCTCCTTCACATCATAAGCGGCGACCAACTTATCATATCCTTTATCAGCATTGAATTGCTGATATTTGTTCTCATACCCCTAATGTAAAAGGGTAGAAGACTCCTTGTATTGTTGTTGAAGTTCCTCGATAGTACCCTGGAGGTCTTCAATCATCTCATAATATGCCATATTATTGGCAACTGCACGATCGAGTAAGCATTTTAGGTACTGGTAGGCTTCTATTGCTCGCTCTGAAATATCTGGATCGAGGATATCGATGATTTGAGCTTCATTTAAGACAGCATGGCCAGCCTTGAAGTAGTCATTGCATTTTTTCATCAGTTCAGTATCGTGGGCTGACAAGAGCTCCATTCTAGCCATAAACTAGTAAAATAATGAGATAGAAAGAATCAATAAGAATTCAAACAGAGCAAGAAGAATAAAACAGATTGATAATGATAACAGAGCAAGAGAAAGGGAGTCAAGATGCATAACCAAAACTTCAAATTTTATTACATCATGAAAAGAAGTACATGACCCAAAATTACATTCAATAAAAAAATAAAAAGCAAAGAGCCCAAACAACTCTACACCTTCTCCTTGCTTCCTAAGATTTCCTCGGGAGGCTTGGACGAGAAGGTAGGTTGCTCGGTAGGAAGAGAAAGCTGTTCGGTAGACATATTGGTCGGCTGGGGCTGCTCGTAACGAAGTTCGACAGTAGGGACTTGGTCCCCAACTATAATTGAAGACTCTTCAGAGGTAGCCTCGTCCTCTTCTTCTTCTCCAGGAGAGGGAGGAGGACCATGAGTATGATGTTGAAATAACTCGGAATCCTTAGAGACTTTTTCCTCTTGAAGAGCTGCAACCCAGCCATCTCAAAATTATTTGAGACTGGCAAACTCCATCTGAGAGGACATGGCAACTAAGCCTTTGTCCCAACCCTTGTCCCAGCCAGTACTGAAGGAGTTATTAATGGTAATTTTTCTCTTTGTCTTCTCCGAGGAAATATTCTCAGAAAAAAGTTCCTCGGCAGCCTTCATCTTTCCTTCCAGCTCCTACTTCTGATGGTTAATGTCACGAAGTCTGCCGAGCTCATCTTCAGCAGTTTTTAGCTTGGTCTCAAGATCTCCAGCATTTTTGAGATTTTCCTCAATCTCATTGTTCTTCTTCTCACATTCTTTCATTTTCCTCTCCAACTCCTGAGAGGCCTCCACAGATTTGTCTCTTTCTTGCTCGACGGATTTTAGTTGCTTCTCCCAAGCAACCTTATCTTCTTCATATTTCTGACGAGAATCCTTTAAGGATTGAGTCAGACCTATAAAAGCCTCCTCCACACCTCTCGAGGAGCTCGAAGCTTTAATAGCTTCATCCTTTTTCAAGATGGTGTTGAAACAAGTTACCAACTGGAAAAAAAAGAAAATAATTGTAAGTCAGTGCAAGGACATAACATTGACAAATGAAAGTTTAGATTAGTAATACTTACTGAGGCAATATGTTGGGCTGCCAAGGTGGTAACCCTCTCCCGAGAAAGATTTTCTTCAATACCTTGGATCTCGGGGATAATCCAAGACTTCACCGAGCTCATGGCAGAGCTCGGAGAAACAAAAGTGGGAACACCACTTCCAGCAGTTAAAGGCTGAGAGATGGATTCAGCCAATTTCTTCGAGGAGCTTTTCTTCAATTTCCTCGTGGGAGCAGGAACATTTTCAACCAAGGATGTGATCTTGGTCAGTGATATTACTATAACCTCGCTTGGAGGAGAGACAGCAACAACCTTGCCCGGAGCCACAGGGGGCTTCTCGACAACCTTCTTAGTAGTAGCTGGAGGAGGGTGCTTCAATATTTCTCGTCCCTTCGTCTGGGACATCCTGCTTGCTTTCTTTGCCTCTCCAGCAGTAGAGGCAGACTTATCAAAGAAGGCAGGAGCTCTTCTTCTTTTCATTCTTTCACTTAGAGGAATATGCGATTCAGGAGAAGAACCTTCAGAAGCTGGTACTGGTTCTATGTCACTTATCACTAGACGAGCAGTAAAAGACAAAGTGTAGCTCTTATACTGCAACAAGTATGAGGATGATCTGATATGTTCATCGGCAATAGTTTGGTGCAAACCCCAGATAAGTTTCAGATGCTTTAAATTAACCTTTGTCTCCTTTGGAGATCTTCTTTTGCTATCAACTGTAAATAAACAAAAAATTAAAATGTCAAGAACGCATTTTATCAAACACAAAGAAAACATGATTTCAAAAATAAAATAAAATAAAATCAACCTATCCCATTGCCATAGGGCGGGCATCTAGGACCCTGATATACATCATTCCCATTTAAGGTAGAATGTTGCCAATTTTTCATAACAACCCCATGTTCGAAGTAATCCCGGTTGGAACCTGGGAGATTGACAACTAAGTCCCTATTTAAAAACCTAGTTTTCAAATAAAAAGTGCTATCGCTAACAACCCATATATAGAAAAACATAATTTCTGGGATCCCTAAGCGGGTTCCATGGATCTGATTTAACCTATGAATTCCTTTAACTATTCTCCAAGTGTTTGGTGCTATTTTTGCAGGAACCACATCAAAATATTGACAGAACTCCAAACACAAGGGGTTTGGAGGAAAAGAAAAGACACATTCGGCCACAAAGAGACTGGGGAACCAATGCCCCTCAGCCAAACGAAAATAGTCAGAAGGTTCAGCAAGTTCCTCCAAAATGACCCATGAAGGAATAGAAAAATCAGAACGAAATTTATCAAGAGACTCCACAAGGTAAACCATGATGAACGAAGAAAGAAAAAGAGAAGGAAGAAGATCTTACAGGAAAAGGGTGGATCAGTTGACAACGAATAATGGCAGAAATGAATGCACAAGATAGAGAAGAAGGGAAGAAGTTCTGAGATGTAGATTTGAAAAAGTAAAAGGCAATCGAATTTTTTGAAGCGTTTAAATACTTTACCTTGGGAATAGAGAAGAACAATGATTACCAGGATGGACGATTGCGTACTCGGAGGCTAAAAAGGAGAAAGTGACACAGAAAACGAAGCGTTTATAGAAATTCAAAAAGCCTGATACTATGTACTCAAAAAAAGTAGTTATGTACAATGAACGTTTGTCTAAAATCCATAAAGTTTAGGGTGCATAAATGTTCCATATTTTTCTTCAACATCAAACTACGAAACATTGGGGGCTTCTGTTGATACTAAATTTATTCTACTGACGTGGACCAATTATGTGGAGACACGTGTCAATCTACATGGCACCCGCGAACATTTTTTTACAACACCTTGACTCCGAGGAACTCAACCTCCCCGACCAACTCAAGCGCTCCGAGCAACAAATGTTCTTCGAGGAACGTTATCGTACCAAGCAACTCATATAGGCCGAGCTACTGAGGCGGTCCGAGCAACTTTGGCGGGCCGAGATGCACCTCGTATACAGCAGTTATAATTGGATAATTAAGAGGATTGAATGCGCATTAAATGCTGATTATTATCATACAAATGTACACGCCTATTGGACAGCCATGTAATATTCCCTCCCATGTACAGCTTCAAGGCTATAAATGCATTATAACCTCCTCATTAGCAGGGGACTCGGAATTTCTTGGTAAACCCCTTATCGAGAATTCTGTAAACAGTCAGCAATAACACAAACAGTGGACGTAGGCCATTCTTTCAAGGCTGAACCACTTTAAAAATCTTTTATCTTGTTTAATTTTATCTATGATCAAAGAATTTGGTCAAATCTAATTTTTTACATCAACAGTGTGTTTGATGGGTAGGGTTTAGGAGCATACACAAGAAAAGGAGCTTGTTTGTTATATTAAGGGACTTCATTTCTCAGCATTATGTCATCAATTCACTCAAGGCTGAAAGTTGGATCAAGTGGAGAATATCTTGGGTTCCAAGATGATAACAAAGCTACAGTAATATAGAAGAATTCAATGGTTGTATTCATCCAAGGGAACCAAAGAAATTAATTATTCACTTACAAAATGATAGATGAAACAAATTGTTTTGTATTTTTTTATAAATATATGATAACTTTGGAAAAATAAATTTAATTCAGATAATTTTTATACATAATTCAGTTGAACAATTTTTGTTAGTTAAGTTTAAAATTTGAAACTTTACAAAAAAAATGAACATTTACATATATAGTTCTTGTAGAATCTCTTCAGCGGAAATATTTCGACTTCTCAAATAAAATCAAATTTTAATTAATCCCAAATTTTAGTTAAACCCTAAAACATGCATCTAGATGATTTATCAAATAAAATAAAGCATGCAGGATAAAATAAACAATTTCAGGAAAAATCCCCAAAGTGGCAAAACCTTTTTATTTTCACTATAATTTGTAAAAACAGTTACACGGATTACAATGAAAATAAGAGTGATATACAAAATATCCTCATGCGTCGGTTTCAATTCCTCGGCTAAAATCTCCCGTAGGAAATCCAGGTGGTCAGCCATGAAGAAGACAAACGGCTTCTCCACAAGTTTGTCAGCAGGAACTTTCCCTTTCCAGGAGGGCAGCAATGAAGAAGAGAGACGGTTTCTCCACAAGTTTGAACAAAAGCAAAGCAGTGTTCTTGGGTTTCAAAAGGATTCACAAAAGTATGAGAATGATGTGTGAGTAAAAACATTTGTTTTGGGACTCAAAAATATGAAGACTTGAGCTAATAGAACTCTCAAAAATGTCTCTCCAAGTCTTGCAAAATAGCTCCCCCGAAGTTGGCTTTTATAAGAAACCAAAAGGAATTTTAAAACTTTGGAACTCTTGCCAGCGTCAGGTACCCCGAACTGGTTAGGCATGTACCTCAAACCGGTTCACCCCTGAACCGCTTCACCCTTCGGTTCGCAAAACATCGTTGGATTTGGGGCTAAAACACATAGCATTCTCCAGAAGGATTTTCTCGAAATTCTCTCCATTTTCAAAGGGCCATAACTTCTTCACCGTAGCTCGGATTGAGGTGTCGTTTCTTCTAGTATCTTTGTGGCGTCGAGATATTCAACTTTCCAGTTGACCAGACCTCCATACGGTGGCTATAAAATTACCAAAATACCCTTGAACTTTCCTATCTTGCCTTCTTTCATTGTTTTGACTTCTCTTGCGTACCACTTGCATAAAGTCCCTAAAATTATGGAACGTGAAGTCGTTGAGGAAGATGTGGGACACATGATGGAGATGTTGAATTCTTGATTTGGAGAGAAGCCATCATGTGATATCGTGAAGTGACGTGCCAAATGTAGCAGCGTACGACATACACAAATGTAACATATCGGACCTGAGAAACATGTCCTTACAAATCTCCCCCAATGTCTATGCCGGTACATAAATAAAAATATCCGAATTATTATGATACAATTGACCTATAAAATCTACCCTCCCATGAACCCAAAACTGGAAATATACAAATGAATAAGTCTTCATCATTTGTTCTGCAATTCTTCAAAATCTTAAATCTTTTCTCATCAGGGTGTGCAACATATGATTATCAATGTAGTATCTACACACATGAGATAAAGAAAAATACCAAGTGATGTATTTAGTTTGAAATGAGATAAACACATATACCAATGTATGAGAAAAGCATAAGTCAAATCTCAAAAACTCACCAAAATTCAAACTCCCTTATAAAATGATAATTCTTTCTCCCCCTTTTTATTATGTCCACAAATACACAAATGAGAAGAATAAATCAAACAAGCAAATTCGGGGTGCCACTGTATTCAAAACAAGGCATCAATCAGATGAAAAATGCGCTCTTGCAAAGAGATACTCAAAAAATCTTCACAAACTATTTTTGATTTTTCCAAAATTTTCATACAAAAAAATACAAAAATCACACCATGGATTTAAATTCAAACAACCAAGTCATGGAAAAGGAATGTATGGGTGTGAACACATTCGATAGCTAAATCGACTCAATCAAGCATATGTGCATGACGCATACGTGTACCCCTAGCGAATGAACATCAAAAGAATCCTTAGGTGTAAAAATTGTTGAGTTTAGATGACATCGTCTTATGCAAATAAAATATAATTTGTAAAATCGCTACAGCGGAAATACTATGACTTCTCGAATAAAATTTTCAAATAAAGAAATTATTTAATTAAACTCAGTTTTTCCAATTAAATCCTAAAAAATGCATCTAGATGATTTATCAAATAAAATAAAGCATGTGGGATAAAACAAACAATTTCAGGAAAAATCCCCTAAAGGGGCAAAACCTTTTTATTTTCACTATAATTTGTAAAAATGGTTACACGGATTACAATGAAAATAAGAGTGACATACAAAATACCCTCAGGTGTCGGTTTCGATGTCTCGACTAAAATCTCTTGCAGGAACTCCAGGTGGTCAGCGATGAAGAAGATAAACGTCTTCTCAACAAGTTTGTCAGCTGGAACTTTCCCTTTCCAGGGAAGGGCAACAATGAAGAAGAGAGACGACTTCTCCACAAGTTTAAACAAAAGCAAAGAAATGTTATTGGGTTTCAAAAGGATTCACAAAATTATGAGAATGATGTTTGAATCAAAACATGAGTTTTGGGACTCAAAAATATGAAGACTTGAGCTAATAGAACTCTAAAAAATGTCTCTCCAAGTCTTGCAATATAGCTCCCCTGAAGTTGGCTTTTATAGGAAACCAAAAGGAATTTTAAAACTTTGGAACTCTTGCCAGCATTAGGTACCCCGAACCGGTTCGGCATGTACCTCAAACCAGTTCGCCCCCCGAACCGCTTCACCCTTCGGTTCGCAAAACATTGCTGAATTTAGGTCTAAAACACATATCATTCTCTATAAGGATTTTATCGGAATTCTCTCCATTTTCAAAGGGCCATAACTTCTTCATCGTAGCTCGGATTGAGGTGTCATTTCTTCCAATATCTTTGTGGAATTGAGGTCTTCTACTTTCCACTTGACCAGACCTCCATACGTTGGCTGTAAAATGACCAAAATGCCCTTCAACTTTCCTATCTTTCCTTCTTTTATTGTTTTGACTTCTCTTGCGTACCACTTGTATAAAGTCCCTAAAGTTGTGGAACATGAAGTCGTTGAGGCAGATGTGGGACACATGACAGAGATGTTGAATTCTTGATTCAGAGATAAGCCATTATGTGATATCGTGAAGAGACGTGACAAATGTAGTGGCGTACGACATACACAAATGTAACATATCGGACTTGAGAAACATGTCCTTACAAATCTCCCCCTATGTCTATGACGGTACATACATAAAAATATCCAAATTATTATCATATAATTGACCTATGCAAATCTACCCTCCCATGAACCCAAAACTAGAAAGATACAAATGAATAAGTCTTCATCGTTTGTTCTGCAAATCTTCAAAATCTCAAATCTTTTCTCATCAGGGTGTGCGACATATGATAATTAATGTAGTATCTACACACATGAGATAAAGAAAAATACCAAGTGATGTATCGAGTTTGAAATGAGATAAACACATATACCAATGTATGAGAAAAGCATAAGTCAAATCTCAAAAACTCCCCAAAATTCAAACTCCCTCATAAAATGATAATTCTTTCTCCCCCTTTTTATTATGTCCACAAATAGACAAATGAGAAGAATAAATCAAACAAGAAAATTCGGGGTGCCACTGTATTCAAAATAAGGCATCAATCAGATGGAAAACGCGCTCTTGCAAAGAGATACTAAAAAAATCTTCACAAACTATTTTTAATTTTCCAAAATTTTCATACAAAAAAAATACGAAAATCACTCCATGGATTTAAATTCAAACAACCAAGTCATGGAAAAGGAATGTATGGGTGTGAACACATTCGATAGCTAAATCGACTCAATCAAGCATATGTGCACGACGCATACGTGTACCCCTAGCGAATGAACATCAAAAGAATCCTTAGGTGTAAAAATTGTTGAGTTTAGATGACATCGTCTTATGCAAATAAAATATAATTTGTAAAATCGCTACAGCGGAAATACTATGACTTCTCGAATAAAATTTTCAAATAAAGAAATTATTTAATTAAACTCAGTTTTTTTAATTAAATCCTAAAACATGCATCTAGATTATTTATCAAATAAAATAAAGCATGAAGGATAAAACAAACAATTTCAGGAAAAATCCCCCAAAGGGGCAAAACCTTTTTATTTTCACTATAATTTGTAAAAACGGTTACATGGATTACAATGAAAATAAGAGTGACATAAGACATACCCTCAGGCGTCGGTTTTGATGTCTCAGCTGAAATCTCCCGTAGGAACTCCAGGTGGTCAGTAATGAAGAAGAGAAACGACGTCTCCATAAGTTTGTCGACTGGAACTTTCCCTTTCCAGGAGGGCAGTAATGAAGAAGAGAGACGGCTTCTCCATAAGTTTGAACAAAATCAAAGCAGTGTTCTTGGGTTTCAAAAGTATTCACAAAAGTATCAGAATGATGTGTGAATCAAAACATGAGTTTTGGGACTCAAAAATATGAAGACTTGAGCTAATAGAACTCTCAAAAATGTCTCTCCAAGTCTTGCAAAATAACTCCCCCGAAGTTGGCTTTTATATGAAACCAAAAGGAGTTTTAAAAGTTTAGAACTCTTGACAGCATCAGGTACCACGAACCAGTTTGGCATGTACCTCAAACCGGCTCGCCCCCCGAACCTGTTCACCCTTCGCTTCACAAAACATCGCTGGATTTGGGGTTAAAACACATAGCATTCTCCATAAGGATTTTCTCAGAATTCTCTCTATTTTCAAAGGGCCATAACTTCTTCACCATATCTCGAATTGAGGTGCCATTTCTTCTAGTATATTCTGGCATCAAGATATTAAACTTTCCAGTTAACTGGACCTCCGAACGGTGGCTATAAAATTACCAAAATGCCCTTGAACTTTCCTATCTTGCCTTCTTTTATTATTTTGACTTCTCTTGCGTACCACTTGAATAAAGTCCCTAAAATTGTGGAATGTTAAGTCATTGAGGTAGATGTGGCACGCATGATGGAGATGTTGAATGCTTGATTCAGAGAGAAGCCATCATCTGATATCGTGAAGTGACGTGCCAAATTTAGCGGCGTACGACATACACAAATGTAACATATCGGAATTGAGAAACATGTCCTTACAGTTCTCACGAGCCCTCTTATTTTCTAATTGGAAAATAATGCTAACCAAATAACAAAATTTGAAAATAAATGTAATCAAACAACCACTAGAATAGTTCTCCATGGATAATATTTCTCCTGAATAGTTTTCTATGGAAATCAATTTTTTTCAATTCATTTTCCACTTTGAAATCAAACTCACACTTATAGAAGAATATGTAGACCATTTTTACTTGATCCTTAGAGTAAAACTTTTTGCAAACTCAATCCTCGAGAATAGATGAGATGGATAAATTAAAAAAAAGGCATTATTATCAATAATGAATTATTGAATTGATAAAAGACTTAAGAAATTATTGAAGAAAAAAAATCAAATAAATGAAATTATGGATGATGATGTGTCATTATGCCATCGTATGCAATGGGTAGTTCGTCTTCATTAGCATTATGGAGATGTAAGCTACGCAGTATGTCAACGGTGCTATCAAGATACAATAGAGTTATTGGGGAGAACAATGTAGGAAAAAGTTAGGTAGTGGAAGTGTGGGAATACGCAAAGAGTTGTATAGTAGTATGATGTTATGGGTGGGGTGGGGTGTAATAAATAGAACAATTGACAATGTAGTTTACCCCATGGAAAATATAATATTTTTTTTAAATAATGGAAAATCTAAAATATAAAATGAGTAGTTGGGGAAGAAGGGGGTTATGAGAACCTGAACTTGAGGTCTGATGCCCCTGCACGTATCCTTTAAGACACATGTGGAGAAAAGGGTCTTTAACGGTGACACGTAGTCATCACTTCATTCTATTTTGAAAAGAATAGAGTCACCAATCTATTTTACACAAAATAGACAAAATAAGTGGTAAGTCTATGTAAATACCTAGTGACGGAAAGTGATCTACAGGTTTAATTAAGAGAGCCAAAAGTCTGGGGACAGGGTTACAGATTGGAAAGTTATTAGGTACCCGCTCTGCCCTTTTGATCTTAAATGTAGATGTAAAATAATTGTATCATCATGTAATAGTGTAATAAAGAAATAATGAAATGACAATAGTTAGTATGTAAATAGACTGTGCAATGTAGTGTGGGATGTGTGTGTATAAAAAGTATAAACAAAGGATAAATATGTACAAAGTCGGACTTTCTCACTCAGACGGTTGTCCGAGTGAGATTACATACTCTCGCGGAGCGATTCAAAGTCCACGTAGTTTGTGAAGTGGACTAGAGACATTATACCTTGTACTTTAACTCGATGTAGGAGATCTTTACTCCCTTAAATATCTTGAAATAGTTTTAAGATGAAACTAGTTTAGCTGAAATTTATGAAAAAGGCTTGTATCCAACTAAAACAATTTGATGCAACTAGGATTAATAAATTAAACTATTATGATGAAAATAGGAATTAATACATTTCACATTATGATTAAAGCATTGGGTAGGATCCCCGAATCAAGTATCCTCTAATATACTTGTGGCCATATCTCCTCGGTATGGCGTGCGCGTGGGTGGTTCGTGCCCTTCCTCGAGGCGCTTCGATCGTCACCAATTTGGGGATGTATAGAGATAGAGTCGCCTGCTTATTTTGCAAAAAAGAGGCAAAAGAAATGTTATCGACTTGAGATAACGACATCAAGGACATACTGATGCTTGTGAAACCAATAGCTCAAGGATTCAGGGACCAAGTTACAAAATGGGAAGGTGTTAGGCACCCATACCACCCTTTTGGTCTCTCATGGACACGTGTTATTCTTATTTTTATAACTCCGTGAAGTGTGTGCGCGTATATATAAATGGAGAGTGAAACTGCGCAACTCGCGTCATGGATAAAGGTGGAGGGAGGTCATTCATAGGAGTGTTCCCAAAATAGTAATCAAAATATTGTATGAGCATTTATCTGGTCACCGATCATTTATAGAAGGACTATGGTGAAAGTTGGATAAAACACAAGCATAAATCACAAATATATGATATGAAAATAATGTATGCACAAAACGTGAGAGGACTCAAATCTCATACTTTACCCGAGATGTCTACATAGACTAAAAAGGCATCAAAGTCCATGTAGTTTTCATATAACACGGGGTGGGTTTTATTTTTCTTGTATATATGTGTGTGTGAAAAGGATGTTTTATTGTGAAAAACTGGAGTGAGAAATTCCCTTTTGAAATTTACAAGCAAAACCTCTTTTTCTTGTTTTTTTTTAATATAAAATGTATAGTATGTGAAATACTACTAATAAAAAACTTTTATATTAATATGTGCAATCTAATCAAAAGTAAATGCTAAAATAAGAATTAAGTAACTAATGCAGAAATAAGGGAATTTAAAGAGAAAGTAAAAGATTTGGACCTTATTTTGAAGTTTTGAAGTTGACCTTGAATGCTGAAGGGTTGCTCTTGCAAGTAGATGAAGGTGGTAGGAGGAGAGGGAAGGGAATTTGCCAAACTGGGAAAGGAAAGGATGGAAATGGAATGTGGGGGAGAGGTTTCAATATGTAAACCGTGCTAACTTCGAGAGAATGTTACTGAGATCACTAAGAGGGATGTTTCTGAGGTCTCTTTAGAAGTGAGATCACACTCTCTTTATATAGGGTCAAGGGGGTACCGATCGAAAATTTTCTTGTCCTGCCTATTGGTAGGAAATCCCAGACACACTATCGATAGGTAGGGAAATGGGTTTTCCATTCAACAGTCCTCTGTAGATTTTTCAAAAAAATGATCATAAAAAGTAATATGTAATTCTAAATCGTGCATGGGATGAACCATTGGAAAGGGTATTCAGAGCCCTTTCCATTGTTCGAGAACTGACTATGGTCAAACGAGGCTTGAAAACGTCCTTTGGTCTTTTGGAGAAGAGGAAAATGGATCGTTCATCCGAACCATAAGGACAATTCATACACTTAATGAACTTTTAGAAAGGTTATGCCAGGCTATTCGATATTGCAAATAGTTTGGAGAGTTCATTAAGGTCAAACGGGGCCCGAAAGTACCCGATAACCCTTCAGAGTGAAATGGGTAAGTCGTCCGTACTGTAAGACTGATACGTGCATGGGATAGATCATTGGAAATGGGATTCAGAGCCCTTTGTGGATCCAAATAGTCAATTTGGAGAGTTAATCGGAGCCAAATGGGGCACGAGAGTGCTCGATGGCCGGCCTTCAATTCAGTTTTGGGAGAAAAATTGATCATTTGTCCAAACTGTAAGGTTGATTCATGCATAGGATAGACAATTAGAAAGGGGATTTAGAGCCCTTCGAGGATCCAAATAGCTTCACTCAAGTTGGAGAGTTGATCGGAGTCAAACGGGTCCTGGGAGCGTCCAATGGCCTCTAGATCAATTTATGGAGAAAATTAACCGTTCATCCAAACTGTAAGGTTGATTAACGCGCGAGGTGGACCTTTGAAAAGGGTATTGAGGGACCTTCAAAGACCCAATGATCTTTTATTCAGGTGAAAATTTTAATCGATGGTCAAATGGGGTTCCAGAGCGCCCAGTGGCCTCCAAATCAATACTCAGAGTCTAACCTAGGGTTTATGGTGATGGAAGAAGTGTTAGGAACCTAAGGAAATGCTTAAGAGGTCCAATAATGTGGTCTCTATAGATACCCTTGATGGGTGAGCTTGGAATAAATGAAGGCCATCGAATAGACACCACAATGACATTGGGAGAGAGGGTGTTTGAGGGTGATCGGTTCAAAGGGTCGGGGTCAATTTTGAGGACCGAAGGTTGTGTTGAGGATGACTAATTCGATGGGTCGAGGTCAGTTTTGAGGACCTAAAGTTAAGGGAAATGATTTTGCGGGTCAAGGTCAATTTTGAGGACCTAAAGTTATGATGATCGATTATGAGGGTCGAGGTCAGTTATGAAGACCTAAAGTTATCACAACCGATTCTACGAGCTGAGGTCAATTTTGAGGACATAAAGTTGCAACGACCGATTGTGCGGGTCGAGGTTAATTGTGAGAACATAAAGTTGAGGGGATCAATTCTTCAAGTCGAGGTTAATTCTGAGGACCTAAAGTTGTAAGGACCGATTCTGCGGATCGAGGTCAATTCTGAGGACCTAAAGTTGTGGGGACCGATTCTGCGAGTGGAGGTTAGTTTTGAGGACCTAAAATTCTAGGGGTTGATTATAGGTCAATTTGAGGACCTAAAATTATAGCGACCAATTCTACTGGTCGAGGTCAATTCTGAGGACCTAAAGTTGTAGGAACTGATTTTGCGGGTCGAGTTCAGTTCTGAGGACCTAAAATTGTAAGGAATGTTTTGTTAGCTGAGGTCAATTTCGAGAACCTAAAGTTTTAACAATCGATTATGTGGGCCGAGGTCAATTTTGAGGACTTAAAGTTATAACAACCGATTATACGGGTTGAGGTCAATTATGAGATTGACGAGTCAAGGTCACTTCTGAGGACTTAAAGTTGTAGGGACCAATTTTGTGGGTCGAATTTTAATTCTGAGGACTTAAAGTTGTAATGACCGATTATGTGGGTTGAGGTCAATTCTTAGGACCTAAAGTTGTAACATGGGGAGTTACTTTCCTGGGGAATTTTTAAATTATCTTGGTGAAGATGCACCTATGGTTCGTATGGGGATTGTGTTGTTGTGGGGACTTCGATGGGGAAGGATTTTGTCTTTGAGATATCTAGCTGAGGATTATGTTGTCTTAAAACTCCACTGGGAGATGTTTATGCGGGTGTGTAAGATGAATCTGGCTGGGGATTTTGTAAGAGATAAGGGTGTAATATTAATCTTGTTTGGGATTTTCAAAGTTTAGTGCTCCAAAATAAAATGGTTTTCTTGATGAAGAAATGTTCCAATATTTATCTGGTATTTTAAAGAATTTTTAGAGTAATTTTTGGATTTTTCTAGTATTTTTGTACAAAATTTTGGGGGGGGGGGGGGGGGGGGGGTTGATAGGCAAGCTGGAGTGGTTGCCATTGGCAATGGTACAGACTCCTAGGCTTCCTTGGGAAGAGGAACAAGCAGGTGTCGATCGGTATGTAGAGGGATTTGCCGATCGTCATGGTGTTTAGTCTCTTATAAAGGGGGGCTTTCCATCCTCATTTTTCACACCTTTAAGTGCTTGAATCTTCTTCTTTCTCCTTCTAAATACCGTTCTTGAGTCATTTTCCTTTCAAGACTTCAAATGGCGAGTTTTCTAATGATGGATACAATGTGGAGTGATTGGGTATTGATGACTGATTTGGTCTAGAGTGGAAGTTTAGGGTGCCCCTTGCCTTAGGCGAAGAGTATGCCTTTGATCTCTTTGAGCTAGTAGCTAAAGAAAGCTTCCTTTTGCGCGAGAATGCACATCACCATTCGACTAGGGTGAGGATCCCTAGTGGATATGTAAGTAGGGTGACTTTTGGTGTTCCATTTCATTTTTCTCTTTGTTCTTTGTGCTGATGAAAGGTTTTTTTCTTATTTTTCTTTGTTCTGACATAACTCCCTCGAGCTTGCATTCTCAGGGAATGACTGGGTTGAAGGATATTTGGGAGCATCTCCTGGTTGTGGTGTACTGGATGGTTTGTTTTGCTTGTTTTAGCCGTCTAGCCCAGGCCTTTAGAAGACGCCGTATTCTACTATGGTGTTATGAGCTTTGGGAGAGAGGTAGTGGGACAATACCAACACCTTCCATTTGGGCTTTGGGGCGATGAATATTACTCCCATTAACATTCAGTAGCTGCTGGGGATATACCGTGAGGTTGTTCAGGTAGAGGTGGATCGTACAGTGAGGGTAACATCGAGGTGATTTAGATAGAACTGGGTGATATGGGTAGGATCGTTTATAGGGATTCTATCCACATCTCTGCTCTTCGGGAGGTTCTTTTGAGTTGGAGAGTAGCTGAGACTGAAGGGAAGCAGGTGAGGTAAATGGATCGATTGTTCATTTTGCTTTTGCTTGGCAGATTTCTGTAGCGATGAGTGGTGACGTTATTGATCTCTGGTTTTTGCAATTTCTGAGGATATTTTTCGACGTCCCATTTTATGATTGGGGGATCCTGACTTTGGAAACCCTCTATTCTTCTTTGGATTCTTTTAGTCGGTGCCTTCGATAGACCTTTATAGGGGCCACGTACCTTTAGGAGGTAACTTCAGATTTATTTTTCTTATTATGTATTTCCTTGCCTTTTTTTTAGTTTCTTCTTTGTTGATTCCTATCTTTTACAGACGTGGTTTTATAAGGTTATTGGTCTCAATGTGAGGTTAATAGATAAAAAAGATGAGAATTTTGGGGACTCCTGTCGAATGTTTCGATGGCCAAAGTCCAACCAATGATCGAACCAGTCTTTGTCCTTAGCAGTGGTGCGGCAGGCTCTGAACACCTTAATGACTGATCAGGTTATTTTGTGCTTCTTTTGAGTCCTTTATTTGCATTTTATTTCTCGCATGAATACTAATTCTTTATCAAGGATTGCAGGTGACCTTTTACCCTTGGGGGACTGCTCCTCGGGATACGGGGATGATGGGTATGCTCACGCAGATGTGGAAATTGATGGCTTACGTGTTTAGGTACGTCGAGTACCTAAGAAAGAGGGTGGTGTGACAGATTGTGGAGCATGAGGTGGTTGTCCCACCATCGGTGCCCCCGATGTACATGAGGCGAGTGAGGGAGATGTATGCCTCTGTGACTTTTTACATCAAGGATTCTGTTCCTTCCTATTTGGTTTTGTCTTCCTCTTTAGATAAGGGATCGAGTTATAGGAGTGGATGTTCAACCGCTCATTGTCGGGGAAAGCATATCCGCCATAGAGGGTGAGTGATTGTTGGTTTGGGCTGAGTCACATTGTTTTGTATTTTTTGTTTTTCTTCTTTTTTCTACAAAGATGTAATCATGAAACAACAATATATATATATTTTTTTTTTCTTTTTCTTTTTCTTTAATGACTAATCCTATATGCCCTTTGCTTTTCTTTAATAGCTCGTCCGTTGGTTACTAGTGAAATTATTTCCCTTCGGGCTATTATGCACTCCGTGCGCTTGAGGGATTTTAATGATGCAGGCTATGCTGAAGATGTTGCCTTGCACCTTACTTCAAGGCGTGATGGGGGACTTAATGGTGGATCCCCAGTTGGCTGTAATAACAACGTGGATGTCTTAATGTCGTAGTCCTGCGGCATTAATACTAGCCGAGACTCTGAATGGTATTGACTCTTGGACAGAAGGCCACTTCGATATTCTTAGGGGGAGACCGGTGATGTTATTCATGTGGATGGATGAGAGGTTCTGTCTGAGGCTCCTCCTGAGTACCCCTTGACAAGTGTGCCAAATTTCTTTACTCGGTACTTTTTCAATTTCGGCCCATCTGTAGAGAACTAGTTCAAGTGGTTTGTGGAGCATAAAGCCCTAGCACAATAGTTAATATAATTCATTTATAATGAAAGGCCAAATTTTGAAAAGTTACGAACACTTCCATAATTAATAATTAAAACCAAACCATCAATAGTGACATAAGCATCCAACTAAAGTAATCAAATTTCCACCAACATAAAATAAAAATATTCGGGCTTATGCCCTTACAAGTTCCAAATGGATAAAAGACTAGAACTGAGAAGCACCAATACTAGATCCAACCTAGATGAAGTATGAAAGCAAGTAAGGTTGTAAGATTGCTATGGAAAATCCAGATGTCCCTGTCTTTGCACACCTGGGGGTGGGGGAACACTTAAATTTAGGTTAGAGCCCGAGGTGTACACGAATTAACTTGAATAAATTATGATAAAATACGGTCAATGCACAATAATTACCACCTTTTTACCATCCCTCACATGCATATAACACCTCAACCCTCATCTAAGTGTGACATTATTCGCACTCCAGCCCAATTACATCCCTAATAATAATAATTCGTCGTACTATCACATGTAAAGAAGATTTCATTCCCAATTAATTAATCTAAATACAATATCTATATCTAAATTACCAACTTGCGCTAATTCCAGTCTTGTCAGAATCATATATAAGGCATAAACATCTATTAATGTTTAAAGTCCACATCCTTAGAAAATTAAGTTTAATTCCACAATATTCGGGTAATTAATAATATATGTCCTTCCATATACGTGACACACAATGCATCTACCATTGGTGTCTAATTCATGCTCTATCGGCAAGTTCGAAGGAATCTTAACATCCTAAGTGGACAGTCCGAAAGAATCCTGACATCCGAAAGGGACACCACATAACACACATAATTTTGGTGGCGGGCTCTACGCAGGACACCTGTATATGGCCCATACCTAGTGGTAATACAAGAAGAGTCAGAGCCACACCAACCCCTCGAGGGTGGAGCCTCTACGTAGTACTTATGTGCCTACACAACATCAATCCCAACTTTGTCGATGTGTGGTCATTAGCCAGAATGCGCGAACCCCCAAGCCACCCACTCGCTTGGACTCCTAAAAATGTCCACATCCAAACCCCAAGCCCGACTCATCTTGTCCCCGGGAGCGAATCAATTCGGTAAAGGTCGAATCGATTCGCTGTTCAAGCCGAATCGATTCTCTCTAGGCCCAATCGATTCAAACCTGAGCAGCAACCCAGATCTGTATCGTTTCTGCTAAGATGAAATTCATATTTTTCATCACAAATCAAATTCCTAGGGTTCCTTCTACATTGTAATCAACTAGTTGATTCCTACAACTTAGTTAATCTATTTAGGGTCATTAATCATGCCAATTAGTCCCGAATTCATGCCCAAATTATCAGAATTTATGCATCTCTATTATTTAAATTAAATCAAAATTTCATCCAAAATTTCCCATTATTTGCCTTGTGTTATAACACACCTAAAGTTGGATTTTATACTAGATTTAAGTCCCAATTTCATAATCCACTCTTCCCTAATTTAATATTTATAATAACCCTAATTTAATCATCAAGAACACTAAATAATTTAAATCCAACTTCCAAGAACAAAATTCATAATTTCTGGAAATAATACTACCAAAAGAATTGGGTCCTCTAAATAGGTTATTCATTATCAATTCAAGCATACTTAAGATAATTTTTCAGAAATCTAAGGGAACAAACTGTTGTGCATTAAGAAATATTTTAACGGCATAAGTAAGCAAAAAAATTCTTGCCTTAAAAATGGTTGAAGATGATCCCCTTTATGTTCTTCCTTGATCTCCCTCTTCTTCTTCCCCTTTTCTCTTATCTTTAGTGTCTCTCTCTTTTCCTTCCATAATTGTGAGTCTGTGAGTTGTGGAATAAGGGTGGGGGAGTGGTTTTCCCCCACTTAACCTCTAATTAGAATACTAATCCCTAGTTGGGTGCTTGGCCCAACTTTTGGACCCCCAAATGGACCCAAATCCCTTAGTTAATTGGTTCAAAACTGTCCTAACCCATATGGTATAGACCCAAGACCATTTTTAATGACCTTCAAAATGATCCCATATAAGTCCTAAAATAGCTTCTGAATTATTTAAGTCAATATTAGTCGCTTCTAAATTTGTGTCTCCCATAAATTATACATTTTTCTTTTTCAATGTGCAACTATCATAATTATGCTAAAAAGTTAATCACACACAAGCATACTAAATAAAATAAATTTTTTCACTTAACATTTCCGAATAGAAAATATTTAGTCGGATTTAATTTCGAGATTAACTATTTATTTCTAAAATAATATTCTTTAATGGTTTAAGAAAATGCGGGGTGCTACAAAGACTTTTATCTATTACATCAATCTTTTATTGATATTTTTGTACGCAAAAAATAATTACTACTGACAATATGTTAGAGCGCAATATATGTTCAAAATCTTGCTAAACATCACATGCATATGGGAAAACTTAACTATATTGCATAAGATCTTTTCCTCCTACGCTCAACCCTACAAGATATTTGGTGCAAAGTTATAATTGAAAATTGATACTTGGATGGGCACGGTCGTATAAGAAACATCTTATCAACAATCAACACATAAATTCATTTGGCTGACAAAAAAAACATTTTAACGAAAATAAGTAAATTCATTTAATTTAATTCTTTGACAAATAAAAAAAATCTTTCAAATTCAAAAGCTTCTATAAATTATTTTGGTTGAAAAATATATTAAATAATTATATCGTCATATTTCAAAATCTTGATTGGTTGATGAGTTCTAATAAGACACTATCAGGGCGCCAATGATACTTATATAACGGTCCAACGAATAACTATTAAAGATGGGACAATATTGTAACAATGCACATGTGAGTAAAAGAAAAAAACTCAATTTCATATTTTTCTATGTTTTCTGTATGACATTACATTCAATAGAAATTCTGTAACATATAAAATTTCTTAACCCAAATAAAATTACATAACACGGCATAATTAAAAATTGTGTCGTGTTCATCTTAAGTAAAAAAAGATTTCGTGCCGTATAGTTTGGGGTTGTTTTTAATTGGACTGTGTCCATATTTGGTAAACAAAATGGCATGACCGAACAAGACATTAAATCCTAATTTTTCTACCTAAATAATATTTTTTAGTGTTTTAATTGTGTCGTGTTTGAGTTAGGTAAAAAATATGATTTGGTGTTGTGCCATATCTTATTTGGGTCATATTTTTGTTTTGACATTGCTTTGTGTTCATGTTTGTTAAATTTTTTTTTTTAAAATTTCATTTAATAAAGTTTTATTGGATTAAAAAATAATTTCGCATCGTGTCACATTTTATTTGTAATGTAAAAAAGATAAAATTTCGTATCATATTTTAATCAGTCGTAATCGTGTTACAAAGGAGAATTTATATCCACTTCCTTATGAATATGTATACTGCATACTTTTAAAATAATATTTAATCTTTTTTATTAGTATGATGTAAACTTGTTACTTTGAATTTAAGTAGTGATTTAATCAAATTATTTGGTGGGATTGCTCCATCAACATTTTTTATTATTATTTTGTGTTGGTTTATGATCAGTTTGGATAGTTTCCATTGACTTTCAATTGTGATTGATATTTTCTTAATCATATAATCATTTGGTTAGATCACATGATTGTCAAGTTCGTTGATTGGGATACACGCATGTGGACTTATGATTAAGAAGATTTTTGGTTGGTGATACTATTAATGGATTAGTCTCAAATCCATATTACAACAATCTATATTTTTAGATAAGAAATAAGAGAAAGAGGTGTATCGGTAATTCTTATATCAATTAAGGGTATAAACGTCTACAGCGGACATTTGTGTTTTAGTCGCTTTTTAAGTTAGTATAAGACTTACTTGGATAGAAAAAAAAGGGCTGGCCCAGCCCATATTTGGACCAACCCATATTTGGTTCGCTGGTATTTTACCTAAACCATAGTTTTGCCACTCGTAGTTTTAACCAATCATGTGCGAGAGTCACCATAACCCACTTTCAAAGTGAGTCAACAAATTTAAGATACCTATTCATATCCTCAAAAGTCAAAATTTAGCTTTTTAATATAGTATTAAGTTCTGACTCAAGGTAACAAATAACATATTTATTTAACAATAATAAACGAGTCATAATTTTTTTTGAAAAAAGATTTAGTATAAAATATTTTTAAAATTATATTTCTTTTTATGATTTATAAATTGGTTAAGGAGGTGGGATTTGAAGTTAGTCGTATTTTCATATTGAATTAGTCTCTAGAACCAATACATTTAAAATACATATTTTTAATTATCATGTATTTTGTTATAATCAGGTTGACACGGTAAAAAGTGTTATTGTATTAAAAAAATTTACTCCTCCATAGAATTATCATGCTAGCACTAACAACGAAGTGATACCGACAAGCTAGCATTTTTGGATGGGATCGCTAATAAAGTTGCCAAAAAGTACTGATGTGACAAGGTTATGTCATAACAACTACTAGCGTGATAACCATTTTTTTACATGACATTATGGCATCATCTTGTCATGTTAGCCCAACTTATTTTAGTATTACACAATTGATATCTACAGGTGGTAAAATCCAACTATGATGATTCAACACAATTAAGCCGAGCGTCAAAGGAAAATCACACAATCGCACATCAGAAGATATGTGTGGTTTGTTAACATGCCTGTGTCCACGATGGTATTTCTCTCTCCTATAAATCAATTTTTGATAAGAAAAATTACATGTACATTTTTCTAGGGGTATGAGTTACATTTATTGAGAAGAAAAAGATAATGAGTCAAGAGGGGCTTTACGGCCTTTAGGTAGTCATTGTGATCTAGTTGAGTAGATCTAGGCCCGATATTTCCATTGATCGGCTCATATTTTGTTCTTATCTTCAAGCTATGATCATTTATCTGGACCGACGGACACGTGTCATCTTTCCCAATTCGAATGGATAATTCCCTAATAATTGACCCTAAATCTTTACAGTCTGAATGGGGTGGAAAGGTTTGCTCACAAGTTGAGTTTTACCCTGGTCGACATTAATCTTTACACTTGTGCTTTTGAGATAAAAATACATTTATTTTACCCATTGAGTCTCGAAGGCACACTTGTAATTTGCCTTGGTTTTTTAGGGGTATGCTAGTAAATGTGTGCTGAAAAGACCAAGAGGTGCTGATGCGTATGTGTTAACCATCACATTGAGTCTTGTTTCAAATGATGAGTCATCATGGAAGTTGAACCAAACAGTTCAATGAATTTTCCTACCACCATTATGCAATGGACTTTCACTTATTCACTTATTCAAAGCAGTTGAGCGATGATGCCATATTCATTAACTCTGAGTATGCTTTCTTTCTCTCATTCCTTGTATTCTGCAAATAATTCTGTCAAGCAGACGTATTCATATTTTCCACCCTTCTTTCCATTTTGTGGTGAGAAACAGTCCATTCGGTGAGTGATAAGTCCATAGGAGAGTGTATAACTCATTTTTCTATTCCTGAATCGATTGTAATAGAGCTGGAGGAAAAGCTAAAATCTTATTACAATATAGAAGGAGGACATTGGATGGTCTTTAATTCATTGTTGAGGCCGGAGTAACCTTCCCTCTAAACAAATTATTCATGGAGTTTTTCAAGTACATCAATGTAGTGTCGACCCAACGTATCCCAAATACTTGGAGTATACAAAATGGGGTGCATATGATCAATGAGTTGTATAGAACTCGTTATGGATCTCATAAATCAGATACTTCTACTCGTTGGTGCAAATCAATGAGGATAGCTTCAAAGTCTAGCAGGGTTCAGTGAGTGTTGGTTATGAAACATATTTATTCCAAAATGAGCTATTGGTCTGATGGATTTGTTGTAAGAAAATGGAAACATCCATTAATTCTAGAGAGTGGTAAACCCTATCAAGGTTTTAGATGTCCAATAGAGGGCGTGACATAGGTCGATTGTTGTTTCTAGATGTTTATAATTTTGGTCAATCACATTTTTTGATTCTTTGCTAGTGTTTTCTTTATTTGTTCAATGCAGAAGATTCCAATATAAAAAAGGCCCATCGAACACACATCAATTTTGGTGAGTTGAGCAAGGTCTGGAACCTTAGGAGATATTAACATGCTGGTGACGAACACTCTAGTATAGTTTTTTTTATTTGAGTACACCACAACACAAATTCCTTCATCGTAAGGATAGTTGTTGGAATATGTGCTCCCCAATTTTAAAATTTTCAAAATGAATTTCCTTTTTAAATGCGGAATAAAGATGGTTACTAACAAAATTTATTTTTTTAGAATTTATTTAATTTTCTTTTCCTTAAAGAGGGAAAATTATAGTGAACACAAATTTTAATTTCTTACAACAAATTAAAATTAAACACTACAAAGTGAATTAACGTAAACACGCACACACTTTAAATTCACGCAAACCACACTAATTTAATTATTAAGTTTAAACAATTTAGACAAGAAAATTATCCAATTAATTTAGTGCCAACTTGAATTAAATTAACTTAAAATAAACTTACCCAAATAATTAAACAAGAACCATTTTAATCAAGATTGCGAATTAAACCAAATTTTATCTTTTTACCTAAGCATGCATCTAAGGTGGATTTCGCAAGATAAAATAAATTTACAACCACTATGCCGCGATGTACGAGGAAAACCCAAATGGTCAAAACCTCGGATGGCCCTAGCCTTAAGTCCACTAAGTACGGTATTTTTACAAGTACAAGACAAATGACTTACTCAACTCAACTTGACTCCTTCAAGCCCCTGACGCATCTTCTTGTACCAACCTCTGCCTAGTCGACAATCTCAGAATCCACCGGAACCTTGGAATCCACCAATGAAGCTTTTTGGACAACCATTAACCCACACCCGAAGCTTTTCTCCGAGTGGGAACGTCGCAGCAAACTTTTCTCCTTTTTGGAATAGAGAAGAACCAAAACAACTCTTTTATGGGATGAGAATGAACTCGATACCAAACTCTCGAAGAAATATATATATATATATATATATATATATATATATATATATATATATATATTTGGCACTTGGAATAAACTAATATGGGTGTAAACAAAAGTGTTTAAGAATGATTTTCTTGTAAAACAAACACTCAAAATTTGAACTTTTTCATGGAGGAATTAAGATATCAAAACTCTCTCTTAGAGGTGGAGAAAATTGCCAAAAACTATCAAAGAATTTTCCCGCCGAAAATCTCTTTCGAACGAACATCTAACTATGTTCCAGGGGCCAAAAGGGAAAATTCATTGGCAAATTCATTCGAACAAAATTCCCATTCGAATGACATTCTCGTTCGAACGATAATTTCGAACGAAATGTCAAAATGGCCATTTTTTAATTTAAGCCCAAAAACTTTTTATTCAAAGTTCTAAAGTAACCTTTTGAAAATAAAATTCATTTTAAAATAAAATTACACCCATTATAAAATTATTCCAAGTCTCCCTATATACATAAAAATGCATACATACCTTTTGGACACCTGAATATGATGTTGATGACGTGAAACGAGGCACTTAAACTTGGCAATGATATTTTCTTGAAACAAAGGCCATAACGTCTTCAGATTTAACATGTCATAGGCTTGATGGATGGTCAAGAACTCTATCCTATGACTCAAGTGTTTTTGATTGGAATTGAGTCAACACTACATTAAGACTCAATTGGAAATTTGTGTCCTTACACTGGTGGATAGAGTAACTGAGATCCCTATTCTCGAATAGGTCTCTATAAGTGATACCACCATAGGCACTTTTGAGTTCGTGGATATTGCCTCCATTCCTTCAGCAATCCCATATACTTTGGAATAATAAATTTATGCCAAAAAGAAAAGTCCTCGCTCTATGGGATGAATCAGGCATGCCAACTTCTCTAAAAGCCTAATCCTCCAAGAGGAAAGAGGAAAGAGGTTGAGAGGCCATCCGACACATTACATTTAGGGGATTCCCCTAAGAAGTGACAAGGTTGAATTGTGAAGAAGAGTGTGGCGAACACAAGTCTTGATGTTTTTATGATCACTAATAAGGTTGATTGATTTGATAAAAATAAGGGCCACATTATCATGTCCATGGATAAGGATCCCAGTTTGGACCTTGCTACCGAACGGGGTCTGCTTCTTGGCTAACAATGCGGTGGTTAGTAAATTATCGACCTCCTAGTTAGTCTCCACGCTGCCTAGGCGTTGTCTATGGTAAGTCGCCTATATTCTTCTTGGATTTTGTACTTAGAAATCTTCTGTTGTACTAACTGCTTTAATATTCTATTCCTTATTATTCCTTGTGGATTTTGTCGACTACTAGACATAAAGGCTACCTAAGACAAATCCAACAATAACCTGGGCCCTACCTTGGATAAGTCCCAAAATACTCTAAATGATGCGAGGGAGGCCTATGAAAAGGAGAAAAATTCCACAAAGATGGAGATGTCCATGCCGGTGTCCGAAAATAAGCTATTAAAAAGATGCAAAAGAATCTGCTCAGACCTTATAAACGACGGGGATGTGCCTATGGCCAGGATAAAAAATAGCTAGACTATATTCGTATATCCAACTTCAAGAAAGGTTTCGATGCCATATTGGTTAGGGTAGGAGTCCTTTCTAAGTTAGACTTATTCAATGAGAATAACCCACACTCCCCCTAAGTCTGGATGGGGAGGAGGTAAAGGCTTCAACTAATGGTCAATATAAGGATGGATCAGAGCAAAAGAAGGAGGTCGCAGACCTGAATAAGGGTTTGTCCAATCAAGAGTAGGTGAAAGAGAAAGAAGTCCAACCTAGTTAGATTTAGACTAGGTTTCCTTATTTTCAGTATTTTCTTATCTTTTGATATATGTGTTGTAAAGTCTTTCCCATCCTTTGATTTTAATAAAAAAGTTATATTTTGGCCTTGTCATTACTTTCTCATTTGTTGATTGTTTATAAATATTTTAATTTTAGTTTTTCAATATCTTCCCTTTGGTCTTTGTAGTATGATAATAACTTAATAGTGATGCTCATAACTCAAAGAAGTGAAGATCCTTTGTTAAGAAGCTTCTGGCATGAGCTCTTGAAGCATTCGTATTAGGTCGATAGGCACTTCAAAAAAATTACAAGTGCATATGTGAGTAATCTTTCATAATCGTTTCACATAGTGTCAAGATCAAAGATGTGGAAAACATTGTCGAGCTGTTGGAGAGGGAGAACAATTCTCTAAGGGAAAATATCGATCATGCATAGAAATCCTTTCATGAAGACCAAATGACCAAATGTAGTCTTTAACAAAAAGTGATGAGAATGAGATACCAGTTTCATCATGGTCCTCATAAAGTCTGGTTGTGAGGGTATGAGCCCAAATGGATATATGACTTACCCTAATTAAAATATCTATGCAGGTTGCATACAATCATGGGTGGCTAAATGACTTAGTTTATATAAAGGTCCCCAGTCATTCTTAATTCTAGATTTGGTAAGGGTTGACTGCCTGTTTGTTCGACTCCCCCTCTTAGAAGTGTGAAGTCATGGATCCCTGCAGATGCCATCTCGATTCAGCTTATAAAGGAATATCTTTTAGTCCATAACAGTGATGAATAATTTTGCCCCAATCCAAATGACATTCATTATGCTAAAGTGACCACTGAACTCGAGCATCGGGGATTGACTAATTGATTCCCTTTTTATATCTCACTTTATGTATTTTGCCAACCTGGATACGTGTAATTAATTGAACATGAATGAAATTGTTTAATTAATTCCATGTCTAGAATTATCCCATTTTTATGTCGGGAATAATTCATTAGTTGTCTTACCTTTTAGGATAAGTGCCATTACACCACCTCAGGCCTAGGAGAACTATGGAGAAATTGACTTGGTCATTGGATAATCCACTTGTTTAGGATTTTAACCAACCAAAGTCAACACACTTAGTGTCTAAGAATCCCCTTTAGGTTTTTTCTTTACCTAGTAAATTTTTGATTTTTTTGTGTTTATTAGTAATGAAAACATGTAGCCTTAAGACTGAATTAAGTGTAAACTTAGTAAGCATTCAAACTGGAGATTAGGAGTTTATAGGATAAATTTCAAGAAATTTATGATAATTAGCAAAGATAGCTTGCCATTTGGAATAACAAGAAAGATAATTTTATATTTATTAAACTTTAAATCATCTGAGAAACAGTAGTTAAATCTTTGAATGAAAACTACAAAGTTTCAAATATAAAATTTCCTAAGATTGGTTGTATACCAAAACCTAAGAATCTTCCTACCCATCATAATTTCTAAATGGTAGGATCCTTGGAGGTAATCTCTGTAACATTGAATGGTCCTTACCAATTAAGACCTAAATTTCCATCTAATGGCTTCCTCACGCTCTCAATCACCTTTCTGAGGATGTAAACTATGACCTAGAATTTCCTTATTTTATGTCTTTATTATACCACTTAGTTAATGTTGTTAGTAAGGAGAGGGTTCGATTAAGGTTTGCTCCCTCCTTTCTTCGGCCAGGTTGATCTCAGTCCTTATGATTTTTTCATTCAGGCTTTGAATGATAATAATTATCTCCATAGTCGACAAACTAGCTTCTAATGGCCTTATGGCTTCCATCCCATAAGCTTAGGTAAAAGGAATTTTCCCAGTCGACTCCCAGGAATTATTTGATATACCCAGAGGACATGAGGAAGCTTGTCCACCCAAGCGCCTTTTGCCTTCTTCGACCTTTTCTTCAGTCTATCGAGTACTATTTTGTTAGAGGCCTCATCATGCCCATTGTACTAGGAGTAGGCCATTGTACTGTAGTAGTTCTTCATCTTATTATTGTTGTAGAAGTCTTGAAATGGATCGCTCTTAAATTTCATTCCATTATCGATTATGACCATTATTAGGATGCCAAAATGGGTCTTGATATTACTTTTGATTAATCTGATCATATCAGTATCCCTTATATTCGTTAAAGGTTCAACCTCTATCCACTTGGTGAAGTAATAGATGCCGACTAGGAGATACGTCTAATTTCCTAATGTCGTGGGTAATGAACTCAGACACCCATTGAGAGAAAGGCTATAGACTAGTAAGTGACTTGAGGTCGTTGGATGGTTGGTGAACTATAGGTGAGAACTCATAACATTTCCTGCACTTTCTAACATATAAGACTAAGTCTTTCTACATATATGACCACAAATAACCTTCTTTGATGGATCTAAATGCTAGAGACCTTCCTCTGGCATAACTTCCACGTATTCCATTGTACAACTCATATAGGACTTGCTAGACTTCTTTTGGGTGCACGAATTGGAGATATGTGCATGTGAAAGATAACTTGTAAACCCACACTTGATGTGATGGTCCATCTTCCTATCGACAAATAATATGTCTTCTAGCAAGTATGATATGATTGGTTCCATCCGGCTGGGAGACTTTTGGATAAGGAGGATCTGATCGGTGACCTTCTTCTTCATGATTTTTTTATGAGCTCTATCCATTGCCTCTACCTACGATTTAGATTTATTTGAGTGAAAATATATTGGAGGATCTTATGATCCAATTACTCCTCGAATCATTACCCATACAGGTAATATCTCAAAATCTTAAGGGCAAAGACAAATGCTCCAAGCTCTAGGCTCGGGTAATTTTTCTCGTGAAACTTTAACTACCTTAATGCATAAGCCACCACATTTTTCCCTTGCTTTAGTACCTCTCCTCTCCTGATGATTCAAGATATAAGGTATATCCCTATTCTCCATCCATCTTTGGAAGAATACATATTCAAAATGTTTGGATCTTATTGAGATTTTATTCAACATATTCTTATAAGTTTATTATCTTCCTATGAGGTAGGGCTTCTATACTATATTTTTAAGTTTGAAGACAAAGCATGATAGATATGTGTATATATGTATGATTAAGATAATTACATATGCTTATTATAACTATATATGATTTTATTATGAAGAATAAGTGATAAAAATGGATAAAAGCTAAAGATTGAAAGAATGTTTAGTTTCAGAAAGTTTAAGCCAACTATATCATGCATAAATTATGTTAAACTTTTGATTTCATGAGAAATGAGATATTGAAGTTGTTGAAAAAATAGTATGATGCATGTTATGGGTTTTACTGGCATAAAACCTTACTTTCTTGAACATAAATTGGTGTGATTGGGATAAATGGGTTAAATATGTTGAAAGCATATTAAAATGAGCCTTTGAACATGAAATGATAAATCCTAAAATTTTAGAATATTAATCATATGAAATAGTACAAAGATTTGTGAAAAAACTCCTTAAAGTTTTGGAAAGATGGGACTAAATGTGAAAGTAGTAAAAGGTTTGGGGTAAAAATAGTAAATTCTATACTATTAATGCATAAAAATGATAAGGGAACATAGTACATAGTGAAAAGTTAATAAGTTGAAGGATAAGTCTTGAAATAGCAAAAGTAATATTTTAGTACAAAAGTGTTATTTTATGTGAAAGTTGAACATAAGAATAAATTCACTAAGTAAAGAGGAGTAGATTTTAAAGTATATGATGAAAACTCTTATTTTGGAAAATAAAGATGAAAAGGAAATTTTTGGCAGAGTGAATAAAATGCACGTTTTAATACTGTACGTGAATAGTGAAAAAAGTACATAAAAAGGTATGAAATGGGTATTTGAACTTAAAAGAATAATTTTCACAAGAAATTGTAAATAAAGTTTAAAAAAAAGAAATATCGAGTTTTAAAGTAAAATGAAAATAGACCTTTGATAAAGTGTGTCGAGACTAGTTTCTTCTCGGATACTTGGCCTCGTCAATTGGCAAATGGAATAAAGAAAAAAGGCTTAAAGAGAATAAAAAAGAAAGGAAAAAGAGGTTCAAAGATGTAATGGTTAAAAGACACTCGAAGGTAACCATGAAATTCAAGGAGGGCCTAAATCCATAGGGTGAGGCTTAATGCTTAGTCCCAATACCATTGATTAACAACATATTATTGCAAGGCACTAAACACACATGGGATTTGTACTTCGTTAAGAAAGTGAAAAGATGACCCTGATCACGACGCTTATTAATTTATACACAATTTAATGTAATGCCTTAGGAAATGCTAAATTTATATTAATGGATTAATTAATGGGACTTGCGTAATTTGTCAACGATGAAAAGGAAGATTAAGTGTGGCTGGGCTCATCACTCGAGTTGCATGGTTTTAATGTAAATCTCATGGTTACGATACAACTTGCATGAGAACATTTCATAAAAAAGATCATTTCATAAATGCTAAAATACATTGTATTTTTATAGATATATCCTTGTACGTTATATACACTGCTAGTATTTCTCCTACTGGGCGTACACTAATACCCCGAAAATTGTAAACCATACAGGTACTTAGGGTAGAGTCAATGAAAAGGAGACCGGGAAAGGAATGGAAAGTTAGTCATGTCAATAGTGATCTGATTTTTATTTTGTTTTAATATGCAATTTAAATTCAAGCGTTGGTTTTTGTTATTTGATCTTTAATGCAAGGACTTTAAGTTTGGTAGTAATAATACAGGACAAACGCAAATTTTACTTTAATGTCTATTTATCAAACGAGAGTATAAAATAAAGTCTTTTTAAAAGAAACATTCAAATGTTTGATAAGTTGTCACCATTTTATATACTAAAATTGGATATCTTGTGCGATACGAGTTAGTAAGTTAAGTGTGTATTTGAAAATGAAATCAAATAATAAAAAGGTTTTTCGCATTGACAATCGGATTCGGGGAGTCATAACTTGGTATCAGATCATAGGTTACGTGAGTCTCAGAGAGTGCACTTATGTTTTGACTTCGTTAAATAATAGTTCTTTACACATTCTATCCATACTAAACTATGAAACGTATTGTTATAATTTGATCCGCAAGCCAAAGACCTAAAAGCCGTCTAGTGTGCAAAAAGGAAGGAATTCTCTTTCCTACGGAAAGGAGAGAGAACAAGTGAAAACTCAGCAAAAAGTAGTACCTAAGGATTGACCCTTAAAATTATTCCTAAAAGATTCTCCCAAACTTATGGTTTTGGCTTTACTAGTTGAAGCATTTTGGGAATCGAAGCCAATACCACACATGTCATTTTTAATTTGGACGGTTCCTATCATTTTGTCTAATTTTTTGAACCGACACTCCAAATCAAATTTGACACGTCTTGAGTCTCTCAATTTTTCTTCCAACTCTAAATTTTTTGACTCAAGCAAACACTTTCTCTCTTCAAAATAAAGAAGATCTTTATTCATAGCCTCCATTAAACCTCTAAGGCGAACTCTATCATTTTTAATAAACTCAAGCTTCTTACAAAAATATCTTTCACGTATCCTAAGGTCTTCAACTAAAGCACTCTCATTATTAACCTTGTCAAGTTCTCTTAAACTTTCTTCTAACTTCAATTTAGACCTTTTTATTTTTATCGATATAGTTTCCAGAAAGCAACTTGAAATCAACCTCTTCTTCATTTTCACTTTCTCTTTCATCTCCACTCTCACAACCATAAAAAAACATGGGATTCATAAACTTTAACATCAGAATTGTCATGAATTATAATGTCATCATTGGACGAGTTCTCACCTTCACTTACATGACTTGCCATGAACGAGGTAAAATTATGCTCAATGGGGGAATTGGGTCCCTCTTCCTTATCACTATCATCACTAAGGGTGACATTATATGAAATTGGTTGTTTACCTTCCCTCCTTAGTTTGGTGGGACACTTTCTTGCCTTATGGACATAACCCTCACAACCATAACATCTATTCGATTCGTTCTATTAATATCTTCATTAAATTTTTTAGGGAATTTTTCGACTTTGTCATACTTAGATTTTTCAAAATTTTAAAAATCCTTTTTATGATTATCTTTATTAAACTTAAGAAATTTTTTAAATTTCCTAGCAAACATATCCATCTCCTCGAAATCGATGTCATTCTCATCATCCGAAACTTGTTTTTCCTCCTTTAGGGCTTTCAAAGAGATGCCCTTATCTTTCTTCTTTTCATCCTTGGAGGTAAACATGTCAAGTTCATAGGTTTATAAGTCGCCTATGACATCTTCAAGTTTCGTAGAGGCTAAAATGCGTAAAGAAATTAAAACGATCACTTTTGGAATGAACCTATTGGGTAAGGACCTTAATATTTTCTTTACTACATGGTTGTTGGGTATCTTTTCTCCCAAATTAAAGAATGAATTAAAAATTTCGGAAAGTCTAGCATAGAATTCATTAAAAGTCTCACTTTCTAACATTTCAATGTTTTCGAATTGAGTGGTGAGGTTTTGGAGTTTTGAAGATTTCACGACACTAGTTCCCTCATGGGTAAGTTGTAAAATATCCCAAGCCTCTTTCGCAGTTTCACACGTCATGATATGTCTAAATTTATCCGGTGTGACCGAACTAAAAATGACATTTAAACCACGAGAATTAAAATTTGTTAATTTGAATTCTTTCTCACTTCATCTCTCAACGGGTTTGGAACACACTCATTTTCTACTAAACACGTAGGTGGGGGCCACCCGATAATTACGATTGCCAAAGTCGCTCATCTAGGGACTTAAGTGATGATTTCATTTGCGCCTTCCAATACGTGTAATTTGAACCATCAAAAATAGAAAATTTTGAAAATAGTAAAATATCAACTTTTAAAACAAGCGCAAAAAGGACCTACTTGCAATAAATAAGCGCTCCTTGTAAGGACATTGTCCGTCACATTTAGTATGTCATATACCACTACAAGATTGTCGAAGATTTGGGAAGCTATTATCTACAATCGATGATCCGAATTTCAAGATGACTTCGACAATCATGCCCAACAAGGATGAATTTGGTAAATTGTGTTTTAGTTCCAATTTACATTTCACATAAAAAGTGTTGGGATATTTTTGTGAAAATTAAATATTAATCTAGTTATGAAAAATAATTTTAGAAAAGTTTTTAAATGATTTTTATCATAAAAAGTTTTGGGTAAATGCTCCTGATCCCGTAAACAGTTTTGGTTTTTTAAGGATTCCATTTTATTTAATTTTTAAAAGTTTTTTTAATGGATTAATGATATTGTTCAAAAGACGTCACATCTCGTTCGAACGAGATGGAGTATCATTCAAACGACATCTTTAGTCGTTTCGAACGACAGAGTTAAACTTTGACACGTCACCGCCTTAAATTTTAGTATTTAAAGGGTGTGAGGCTACTGGATTTCGTGTGGAGAAATACTGGTTTCTACAGAATACGTTTTTCTATTCTCCAATACATTTTGAGAGTTTAATCTTTTGTTTTCAATTCACAAAAACATCCCAATCTTATGTGAGTTGTTTGGAACCCAAGAACACTACTTTCTATTGTTCAACTCCCTGTAGAGAGGAGAAACCTACACCAGACTGAGATCAACTTAGGAATGTTGCGGTATTCCTGGGTTAAAGATAGGACTGCGGTTCTTGTCAGTTCGTTACGCGTGGATTCACTGCTGCGACATCGACCGACACCTGCGGGTATTCGTATGTCACTTGTATTTTCATTATAATCCGATTGTAAACTGACTTTTACAAATTATAGTGGAAATAAAAAGGTTTTTGCCCTTCGGGGATTTTATCCTGAAATCGTTTCTTTTACAGCATGCTTTAATTTTTTTATGGATTAATTCATTTAGATGCATGTTTAAAGTCTAAGAAGATAAAATTGGAAATACTTGAAAATATTGGTTTTACCTAAATCACACAAAAAAGGCCATTGCAATTATTTTTGCACTTTGACTCCTAGATCTGATGCCAATTTTTAGATGCGATTTCTTTATACTATAACATTCAGATACCACTTGTTGTTGCGGAAGCCCTCAAATTTTAAACTACTCAAAATTATGGGATGGTTCAATTTCAATTCCAAACAAAAAAAATTCTCTTTAAATTTTAATAATAAATTCCAAATTTTAATTTCACCAAAATTAATATTAAACTTACACAAGAAATTCAATTCAAGTCCAAAATTAGCCTAATAATTAATTCAATTTTCAATATAGGCTAAACAAACTAAACACCAATTTTGACAAATTAATTTTCTTGACTTGATTTAACTTAAACTAAAATTACCCAAATATTAATTGCACTAAATTAAACCAAATTTTATCTTTTCAACCTAAGCATGCATATAGGTGAGTTAACAAGATAAAATAAACAATCACACTACGCCACGATGTACGAGAAAAACCCAAATGGGACAAACCTCAGCTGACCCTACCTACAAGTCCACTAAGTATGATATGTTTACAAATACAAGACAAAAGACTTACAACACACGACTTGACTCCATCCGAGCCTCGACACTTCTTGTTGTGTCAACCTCCGCCTAGTTGATAGTCACGGACTCCACCGTAGTTTTGGAATCCACCAATGGGGCTCGGTCACCGTCAACCCACACACGAAGTCTTTCTTCATATGGGAACGCCACAACAAACTTTTCTCCTTTTTGGGGTAAAGAAGAATCCAAACAGTCTCTTTTATGAGGATGAGAATGAGTCCGGTGCAAAATGATCTCCAAGGAAGACATATATATATTGAGGAACTTGGATTTAAACAAAAACTTTGATGGGTGTAAACATATGTGTTTTTTAGATGTTTAAACCATGAAAACTCACACACAAAAATGGGACTTTTGTTTGAAGAATTTTTCCTCTCTAAGGCTCTTAAAAGGATGCAAAGTCTCTCTTGAAAACTCCCTCCCAAACTGGTTAAAAGATAGTAAAAAGTTAGTGGGAAGTGGGAAAGTGCAATAAAAAAAGGTCAAAAACTGTTCCCGCCGACAGGTCGTTCGAACGAAAAAACAGAGAATAACGAGGTCAAAAGTTTGTTAGATGAACTCGTTTGAACAAAAATTCAAACGAAAAAACAAAAAATTTGAGCACAGAGTCGTTTGAAACTCGTTAGTAATTCGTGCGAACGACTTGGGATTCTCATTCAAACGAGATCCCAGTTTCATTTGAACGACATTACAAAAAATCCAGATTCGTTATTTTAAGCCGAAAACCTTTATTGAAAGTTATAAAATGATTTTCTAAAAAATAAAACGTCGTTTAGACAAAAACTTATAAAAATAACACCCATAAAAAATATTCCATGCTCATATATATATTAATGCATTTATACCTTTTGGCGACATTGGAATCCACATGTTGATGACGTGAAACTTGGCACGAAAACTGGCAAGGATATATTCTCCAATTTTTGGCCGCCATGTCTTCAACATACACTAATCATAGGCTTGGAAGGATACAACATGAACATATATCACATGAATCAAATTGTTTCGTCCGGAATTAAGCCAATACTACAAATTAACTCGATTGGAAATTTGTCCTTACATATTAATTAGGATAATGAGAAAAATAGCTAAGAAATGAACGATAAATAATATTTGGGGGAGAATGGTGTATTAGTGAGATTTGTAATAGGACTAGTTAAGTGGGGTAGTGTAACAAAGTAGGTTAAGATGTACACGCTAGGGGCACTACAGTTGAAGGTGAAGGGTATCTCATGAGAGTACGACACCGACTTAAATATGGAAAGCTTTATTGCATATTTATTTACTGCATCTTAATTACTTGCAAGTATTTTTAAAAGTTTTGGGCTCTGACCCATATCAAATCTATTTTTCAAAAACTTTTAGGTGTCCATCCATAGGGATGCCGTGGATGAATATTCTTTCCAGGGAAACAAAGTTATAGCTAAAGTGAAGGCTTGAAAGTTACTGAGTAACTGCTTCACTTATTTCATTCTAGATTAGGTTCTCTATTTAGGTATTCATTAGGCATGTTTCACCTTTCCATTCAAACTTATGTATTTCAGAGTACTTTAGTTAGATGGATTGGATGTATTATATTTTTACCCGATGTTGATACCAAAAATTATCTATCTGCGTGGACCTATCGAAAATGGGCACTTGTCTCCTTATGCGTCAACAATCCGAGTCAGCAGTCAATTAATCAAACCCGAAGATAGTTTCTCGGCAAGCATACCGACCAACATGAAGAATGCAGACCATCAAAGTATATCAACAGTCACCATATAGGAGAGATAACCAAGAGTCCTTCCACATGTGGTCTTGACAATAAACCGTCACATTCATTTTAGTACAGGTGTAAATGATTGAGTATATAAAGACATTCCAACCCTTGATCTCTGAATCACTATAAATACATTGTATTCATTTCATAAATGGCAACATATAATGGATTCTAGGATATTTTCTTAACATGAGTACCTAGTTTTCTGTAATCATTGAGATCAATACAATTATAATGGACATAGGCTTTCTTTTAGAGCCGAACCACTTTAAAACTCCTTGTCTCTTATTTGATTATTTCATTAAATTTTATATTTTATTCGTGATTAAGAAAATTGGATCTAGTTCATTTTTTGACATCAACAGATTGGCACCGTCTGTGAGAACATGTGTCTAATTTCCATTCTCTATCTCGTACAACCTTGTTCCAGGGATGATGAATGATCATGAGCCTAGTGTCAGAAATGAAGGCAACCCAACTGTTCCATCTGTACCGCCTACAACAACTGACCTAACTGGAATTCTTGCCAGTATTGCCTGGGGTCAGGATGCCATGCTAGAGACAATGAATCAATTGGCTTAATCCTTAACAGCCAAATCTCTAGCCCTTTTAAGAAGCAAATAGTTCCTTCATCGAGGAGAGAAATTCCACCCCCACCTCCCAGGCATATGCAACATAGCTATTCTAGATCTCCATATGAAAGGTCTTACCATACAAGGGTAAGTTCACCACTCAGATCCATAAAACCTTTTAATGACCATTCCTTTTCTCCTGAAAGACCAAGAATTTTGCAAAGATTGAGTAGAGCTTCGCCTTTTGACTGTTTGGTACCCCGAGCAAGTAGAAAAACTACCAGAGAGTTATCTAGAACTAATCAACACCCATCCGACCACCGTGAAGGCTCAATCAGGTCCAAATCAAGTGTCCGACGATCTATACACGCCGAGCAGACTTCGCAGGAAGAGATCTCAACACAAACACATGATCAAAATAGCCGAGCAGCTTCACACAAATCTGACGCAGGAAACCGTTCATGAAAAGGGTCAATCCAGTGATTTGAAGATCGAATGGGAGAAGAGGTAAAGGCAAAGAATACATTATAGAGGAATTTTGTCAAGGGATATCTTTTCATTCAATCAATTATTGATTTCCTAACTCCATACAAGTTTAAAACCACCGTGGTCACCCCTAAGTATGATGGTAAAACTAATCCAATTGTACACATTGAGCAATACCTAGCTGTAGATGACATCAATTTTGATCCTGATGAAATGAGATATAGATCTTTTTCTAGAACCATTATCGGTTCAGCCCAAATATGATACGATAACTAGCCCCGAGGATAAATTGCCAACTTTAACTAACTTACCGATTTTCTCATCAGTAACTTCTGTTTTGGGGCCAAGGCACTGAAGAGAGTAGCCTACCTCTAGAGTGTTTGGCAGCGAATAGGGGAAACCACTAGGGAGTACATCACTCATTTTAATAATAAGAAATTGGAAATGGTTTATTATAAGGAGAAAAAATCATCACTGCTCTAATAAGTGGATTGCTTCCAGAAAAGCTATACTACGCTTTGGCCAAAGATCCTCATAAAACCACGTTTGAGGTCATGGCTAAGGCAGGGAAAATCATGAATGTCGAGGAAGTAATGGCTGCAAAGAAAAGTACCGCCACTAAGCTGGAGAAAAAGAAGCAGAAAGAAAAGAAAAGTAATAAGGATGATACACTCAAAAAATATGGAACATATACTCCATCAATGGTCAACATCCATCATATCCTAGAGGAAATCAAACACAATAAATATTTGTGATGGCCCGAGAGGTTGAGGGCACTACCTAACAGGAGGGAAAAATATAAATACTATGAGTTCTATAAGGATCATGGTCAAACGACCGATAATTGTATAACTTTAAATAATGAAGTGGAATCCCTCATTCACCAAGGAAAGCTGAAAAAATTTATTGATCAACAAGAAAGCAAAAAAATAAGGGGAAGGTAACATTCTCCCTGTAAACCCAGAGATAACAGGAAGAGAAACCATAAAGATGGTTATGAAGATGATCCCGACTTGTCGAAGAAGCCTAAGCAACCAGAGCATGAGGTAGCTATAATAAGTTTTTGGATCTTTTGACTATCTTGTAATTACAGGTGGTGATACATGAAGAGGGGATCACACTGTAGAGATAAAGGCCTACCTAAATGAAGCGCAAGACTGTTACTATATCCAGAGAATCAATATGAATGAAGATGATTGGCCCAGGAAAGTCAACAAGGACAAACTGGTAATTATCTTTTCTAAGAATGACCTATTTGAAGTACTGTATCCCCATGATGATCTGTTGGTCCTCAAGTTTAGTATCCAAGATGCCATTATTGCCAGGGTTTTGATTGATAATAGGAGATCGACTGATATCATGTTCTACCCCTACTTTCAGAGTTTAGATTTGAAACTCAATCAGCTGGAACTATACCACAGGACATTAATAATTTTTTCAGGAGAAAAAGTCTGGCCCCTTGGGATAATGAAACTAAGAACTTAAAACATTGATGGATGGATGGTATAACTTCAAACACTTGGCCAGCAAGTCGTACTAAAAAGATACGTTTTTTTGTGATGGATAAGAATGTTCAGTCTTCTTATAATATAATCCTCGGTAGGGCAGGGATAAGGAAGTTTGAAGTTGTACCATCCACAGTCCATCAGTGTTTGAAGTCCCTAACTCACTTTAGGGTTGATGTCATGAAAGGTAAATAAAAGGTGGCCAAAGAGTGTTATTAATCCTCAACCGAGCAAGAAGATTTGCTTGATCTGAAGAAGAAGACAATTACTTACCAGGTAGACACTACTGAACCCAACAGTGAGTCAGAAGTTAAAACTCTGGATCCCCGAGATGAAATGAAGTTAGTCAAAGGGAAGATTGCTGAAGCGACCAAAAGTATATTCCAACATGATGAAAAATCAAACCCAAATTGGCTCCACACTGGATCCACTCCTTAAACATAAATTGATTATGTTCTTGAGATAATAGAGGAATGTGTTTTCTTAGAGTAACAAGGATACTTGGGATTGATCCCAACTTCCTCTGTCACGAGCTCAACATTAATAAGGATGCCAAGACAACCAAGCAAAGGCATAGTGTGTTCAGTCCGAAGAAAAATCAAGCTATACAGGAAGTGGTGGAGAAATTATAAAAGTCCCAATTCATTGAAGATGTTAAATATCCAGCCTAATTGGTCAATGTTGTAATGGACAAAAAGAAAAATAATAACTGGATAATGTGTGTAGATTTTATTTATCTTAATAAATCCTGCCCAAAGGATCATTTTCCTCTGCCCAAAATTGATCAGTTAGTAGATGCCATATCTGAACACATTGTTGTTCAGCTTCATGGATGCTTATTCTGGCTATAACCAAATCAAAATGAAACTAGAGGATAGAGAAAACACCTAATTACCAATAGAGGTACTTATTTCTACAATGTAATTCCCTTTGGGCAAAAAAACACTGAAGCAACATACTAGAGGTTGGTCAATAAGCTGTTTGAAGAGAATATTGGGGAAAATATGGAGGATTATATAGATAATATGTTGACTAAAAGAAAGAAGGATTTAGATCATATCAAGGACCTCAATCAGACGTTCGGCCAGCTGGAAAAATATCAGATAAAGATAAATTTGACTAAGTATGTGTTCGGTGTGAAAGAGGGAATGATGCTCAACTTTATAGTAAACCAAAGAGGAATTAAAGCTAACCCTGCAAGAATAAAAGCTTCAATAGAGATGTAGTCACTGACCTGCAAAAAGGATATTCAAAAACTTACTGGTAGAGTAGCTGCTTTAAAGAGGTTTATATCTTGATCAATAGATTGATGCTTGCCATTCTTTAAGGTTCTTAAAAAGACCTTTGAGTGGAATGCATAATGTGAAGAAGCATTCCAAGAATTAAATAAGTATCTGGGATCCCCACCTTTGTTGTCCCGACCTATTTTGGGAGAAATTTTTACTTATAGTTAGATGTTTCTTAGTCCACCGTTAGCTCAACACCGGTTTGATCAGATATTGGAATCCAAAAACCAGTTTAATACACTAGCAAAGCATTCAGAGGAGCCAAAATCAGGTTTCCACACTTGGAAAAACTGGCATTAGAACTTATTGAAGCCTCCAAGCATACAAAACCTTATATCCAAGAACATAACATAGTTGTGTATACTGATCTATCTCTTCGGTATGCGCTCCACAAACCTGAGAAGTCATGAAGATTGATGTACTCGGTAGTAAAACGGGGGAATATGGGATCATCTACGAACCAAGGTCATCACTTAAAGGGTAATATTTAGTGGATTTCATTGTAACCAGAGGTTCCCGACCAATAAAACTTACCTTCCGAGCAGACTTCTTCGGATGATAGCTCAGCTCAAAAGTAAGACAAAGTTGTAGCCGATCAACCTGACTCATCCAGAACTTAAGAAATGTCTTAGAAGTATGCATAGGAGAGTAAGAAAATATTCCACCATAATTTTCTATCTACATAAAGCTTTCACAGTGATATTCCCTTGTAGAATTTATATGTGGATGGATTCTCATACGCAACTGGAATTGGAAAAGGTATCACACTCAATACTCGTGATGATATTGATGTTGAATATGCTCTTAGGTTTCAATTCAAGGCATAAAACTATAAAGCAGAGTATGAAACTTTGATAGTCAAAATATAATTGGCCCAGTCATTAGGTACCGAGCAAATTGTGGCACACAGTAATTCACAACTGGTTGTCAACCAAGTTCTTTATCTATATGGAGTCAAGGGAAAATTGATGACGAGATACTTGGCTAAGGCCATGGAAGTTATTTCATTATTTGCAGGCCTACAAATGAAGAGGATACCAAGAATAACTAATGCCTGAGCTTATGCACTTTCTCAGCTAGCTTCAGTAATAAGAATTAAACTCTGGAGAAGCATTCCAATTGAGATCCCGGAAAATAGGATCATAGACGAGGATCGGATGGTTAGTTTTATTACTTTAGATTTAGGACCTTCATGGATGGATCCGATCAGGGCTTACATTGAAGAAAGGATCCTACCAGCTGATCCCAAAGAAGCAAAATATCTTTAGTACAAAGTAGCCAGATATGTGTTGGACAAAGGAGTCTTATACATAAGAGGATTAACTATCTCCTTATTACATTGCATTCATCTGTTAGAGGTCGAAGATTTGATAAAGGAGGTGCATAAGGGTTCTTGTGGATCTCATTCAGTTAGTCTGTTGTTGATCCAAAAAATCAACACATAGGGTACTACTAGACAACTACGAGGGGTAGACTGTAGGGCCTTCTCCCGAAAGTGTGATAAGTGCTAAAGGTTCTCTGTAATTCATAAAGCACCCAACGCTACACTAGCACCAATTACTTCTCCTTGGTCATTATCTATCTGGGGAATTGATTTGGTCGGCCCGCTGTCGATGACCCCACTTGTTAGTTATTGTTGACTATTTTATAAAATCGGTGAAAGCAGAGCCATTGATTGAAATGTCTTATAAGAAGGTATATTATATCATCTGGAAGAGCATCATATGTCGGTATGGCATGCCGTATGACTTTATTACTAACCATGGAACCCAATTTGACAACGATGAGTTTGAAGCATATTATGTGCATTCCAAGATCTGAAAACTCCATTATACTCTAGGTTATCTACAAAGCAATGGTCAAACGGAAGTGACAAACATAACCTTGCTTCATGGCCTGAAGATAAGACTTGATGCTGCTAAGTAATTGGATTAATGAACTGCCTTCTATTCTTTGGGCTTATAGAATAATGTCAAGGACAACAACTAGAGAAACACCTTACATGCTTGCATTTGGGATATAAGCTATGGTCCCAGTCGAGATAGGACTACCAACCACAGGGTTCTGAAATTTCATTCTCTTAAGAATGATTTGATGAGAATATTTGACTTAAAAATGATGAAAGAAGTTCGAAAAGAGGCCGCCCTCAGAAATGTTGCGCACCAACAAAGGACTACTCATTTTTATAACAAAAGGGTCAAGCTGACCAACTTAAAAGAAGGCGGCTATATCCTCAAGAAGGCCAGCTAGAAGGGAAATAATCTTGAGTCCAATTGGCATGGCCCATATCATATTTCAATAGTTATCCAACCGGGGACTTTTTTGACTTGAGACACTTGAAGGGGATGAATTCAAGAATCCTTAGAACGCCGAGCACCTTCACAAGTATTATCAGTAAATAAAGTCATTAAAACATTGTACTTCTTTTTACATTATGTTGAACACAAAATATCGTTCAAGTTCAATAAAAAATATGTATTTTAGTTCCTTCATTTATTTTTTATTTTTTCAGAGTACAGTGATATCCATTCCCAAGAAACAACAAACAACAAACATAACATGTCTCTTGGTCTTCAGCTCTTACTGATCAACAACACATACTTAATCAAGTTGAACTTGTCAAATTCAATATACACCAACAACTTAATGCACAGTCATATCTCGCCCAAGTTATTACTTCATCTATGACTTCATATGTACAAGTCATGAACAAGAAGCTATTAATTCATATATAACTTCGTATTAACAAGTCACGGACAAGAAGTATTATCCGACTAAGTTAAATATAGGAATGCACTCCACACACTTGGTCGGCATTACTAATTTACTTCATGTATGACTTCGTCTTTCATAAGTGAAGAATAAGAAGTTTGTAAAACTTGGTATATAACTCAAACAGTTATAAACAAGTTTTACCTGACTAAGTTAAATGAAGGAAGACATGTAGACATTCCTAACTATTGGAATACACAAATATATTCCTAATACACTTAGTCAACACTGATAATTGATGCTAAAATTTGATCAGTAAAACCATTTATAGTTTTATCTAAGTGCATTAGTAGAATTTATGACCTTACAACAACAATTTAACACAAACGTATGAATTTTTATTCCAATACTAATTGCATTACATTCAAGATCAAATGAATAACAAAATATAAAAATCTATTCAACTAGACGTTTTCCTTGAGCTTTGGAAAAAGGTTGTACGCTCTCTATACCAGAAGGCGGATCATCCAAGGTGTAAGGGGAATTGATAAAGTTGAAATCCCTCAGCATTTTCCCATTACTTCTACTCAACTTATTAATCAGATAAGGAGGATGAACTATACCATAAAAATCATAAAAATCGTAATCTCCCAAGTATTTGGTGATTGAGCATTGGGTAATAGCATCTGGTGGAATATATGATATATCCTACTTGAATGGGAGCTTATCACAATCCAGCAGACCAGACTCATTCAAGGACCAGAGCTCACTGTAACCTTCACGATGAATTTATGAAAAATGGTCACCAACATGGCTAAGGGCCTCGTTATAGCCTACCATCCATACCTCCCTGGGTTTCTTGTGAAATTAAAAAGTTAACCTTTCAACTGGACGTTGAAGTTTCTTCAAACATCGCCTTTCACTTTCAACTGAACAGTTTGGTCGACGGTAGCTTTATCTTTAGCCTCTAGCTTGATAGATAAAAAAGAAATGGCCTGACTCTTTGCTTTTAGCGGGGAAGTTTGGTGAGCTAATGTCTTTTTAGTTCTTGCCTTATCTACGACTGGAAAGCTAGTCCTTAATTGCCTGGAAGTTTGCCCAGGTTTGGTTTTCTGTAATGCTTCAATTTTTTCTACTAATCTGGCTTTTAAACTTCCAAGAAAGAATCACCTTCATCAGCACCACTAGCGGATGACTTCTTTAAGATGTACAACTCATTGTTGAGCTTATTATTATCCTCTTCAAGAAGTTTGGCTATCTCTCTGGCTTCATTCACTTTTTGGCTCAACAAGAACTCTTTTTTTCTGTACATGGAGGCATATTCTTTAAGCTTCTTGTCAAAAATAGAACCTTCACTTAACAATTTGTACTTAGTTTGGTAATCAGCATGGAGCGAAGCCAAAGAAAATTTGTGGTCTTTATGCAAATCTTCAATCATTTCATAATATGTCACATTATTAGCTACACCCCTGTCCCATAAGTAATGAATATGAAGGTATAATTCCTTGAGTTTCTTGGACACATCAGCGCCAAGTAATTTGACCAACTCATCTTTAAACAGGGGAGTATGACCAGCTTCCAGAAGACTTTTACTCCGTCGAATAAGGTCAGTTTCTACAAAAATGATAGCCTTTTTCCTAACATCACATTGAAAATTGCAAATGTAAGTACATAAGTGAGATTACTGATAAAATATGATACAAAGTGTGAGATTTCATTCAACTATAAAAGAAGGCTTAATTATGATAAATATAACATATTAATCCAAAAAGAGAAACGTTTCATTGATACACCAAAAGATATTACACACAACTGGTCCTATTACAAAGGAGATGAGCAAAAAGGAAAAAAACAAAGGAGTTAAACCTTCTCTTTATCTTAAACATTGCTCTCAGAGGGGAGGTCGGCTGTAGGGGTAGCTTCAACAATGGGCTTGAAGGCAGACCCAGTAGGCAGAAGGGAGGAATCTCCTGACCCTTCCTCATCATCAAAATCTTCCTCCAAGTTTGGAGGAGAGCTTGGATCATGCCTCAGGAATAATTTAAAATCCTTTGTCGTGCCAACCTCCTTAAGGGCGTCTAACCAACCATCCTTAAAGTATTTCTTCCTGACAAACTCAATCTGAGTGGAGGCAGCTAGAAACACCTTATCTCATCCTTTATTGAAAGATTTTTTGTTTATCTTCTTATTTTTGGCATTCTCTTCAACCATCGCAGATGTCAAAAACAGCTTTCGCCTCGACAGACTTCGGGAGAGCTTAAATCTCTACTACTTCATCTTCGACCATCTTGGTCTTATTTTTAGCGGCTATCAAACTGTTCTTAGTAGTTACCAAATTTCCCTCAATAGTGGTGGCACTCTCCTTAGCCTTCTTCAATTCTTACTCCAAAGCTTTTTGCTTAGATTCCAGCAATCACTTTGAAGTTTCTAATGACTGCTTCGGATCATCATGGGCCTCTACTACATCTCCTCCCATAGAACGTATTTGATTGTACTTCTCCATTAGTTGATTGAAATTTACCAAAAACTACACAAAGGAAAACATCAGATTATAGGGAGAAAAATAAGATGTTAAGAGCATGGAATAGAATGGAAAGAATCACCATAAGAAAACTTTGGCAAGCATTTTCTTCTGACTTCAGTCATGGCAAAGGAGAAAGGGTTTCTCTATTAGCAGAGTGAGTACCCATCTTGATCAATTTCCTAGCCATGCCAAGATTGATAACAACAGAGGATGGTGATGACTTGAGGAACATTCTCTTTCTCAGTAACCTTGGTTACTTTCTATGACTTCTTCGCATCGACAACCTTACTAGTCTTCTCGACAACTCTCTTAGTAGCAGGATACAAAGCTCCAGTCATTATGTTAGGAATTTTTCTCTTTTTCATGGTAGCAATTAGGGAGGTGGGAATAGTAAAAATTTCCAACGACTCAAAAGAAGACGAAGTACCAAAGTCCTTCTCTACTCCTACAGATTCCTGAACTGAAGAAGTAGGAACTCATTCCTATTTAAGCTTTATGGGGACTAAAGCAACAAAAGTGGTGGGCCTAGCAATAAAGGAGGTAATTAAACTCTTGTATTGCAACAAGCATGAGGCAGCTCTAAGGTGTACCTCACTAATCCTCTGGTTAAGTCTCCAAAGGAATTTTAATTCACGGATATTGACTTCCCATTCTTTGGGACACTTCTTCTTGTTCTCAACGGTGCAAAACAGAGTAAGAAAATATTAGTCAAAATATTATCAAACAGTTAGTTAGCGAGAAAAGAAGAATACACTAATTAAATTCAACAACCTATGCTATGTCATACTTAGGGGCATCTGGGCCCATCATACACTTTTTCTCCCTAAAAAGGGGCATGTTGCCAATTCTTAGCAATAACCCCATAATCAAAATAATCTTTGTTTGAGTCTAGCAAATTTACAACTAGGGCTCTATTGGCAAACATAGTTTTCATGTAGTAGGGGCTATCACCGGTTACCCATTTATAACATAACCTTAGATTAGGGATGCCAATGTGGGTTCTATGTATTTTATTAAGCCTATGTATCCCAGACACTACTCTCTAAGTGTTGGGGGCTACTCTAGTAGGGACAACATAAAAATATTGACAAAACTGTAGAAAAAAATGATTAGGGGAAAAAGTGAAACCACATTCAACAATGAACAAGGAGGGAATCCAGTGACCCTCTAGCACTGCTAACACCTCAACAAGAGGTATTGGCATTTCTAAATCTACCCAATCAGGAATGTTCCTTACCCACCTAAATTCATCTAGAGAATCTCCATGAACTATGTAAACCATGGTTACAGTAATGAAAGGAAGAAATCGAAAAGAAAGCTTACAAAAAAGATGGTGGCAGAAGAAAAGGTAGGATGCAAAGGAAAGCTCAAAGACGGAGAACTTAATGAAGAAGGAGAGTTTGAAAGGTTAGAAAAAGTTATTGTGTGAAAAACCAACAAACTCTCGTCTCTTATAAAATCGTGTAAGAAATGACTACTTATATCGATGATTGATGTTCTGATGGATTTCGGGTTTTAAAAGTGTAAAAAAACCAATATACCCTTTGGAGGTTTGCAAATTTTCAAATTATTTACAAAAATGCCATTACAAGGTCAAAACGTGGAAATTTTTTACAAGTCCCATACGTCGGTGTACGCTTCCAACTCTGAAGAAAATATACTCCACCCTTTCAATAAAAACATAAAGAATGGAGAATTGGGGGTTCTGTTGATAAAAAAATTATACACCAGTGGACCAATTAGAAATGGACACTTGTCTCCTTACGTGACAACAATCCTAGTCAGCGGTCACTTAATCAACCCTGAAAATAGTTGCTCGGTAAGCATCCCGACCAATATGAAGAATGCAAACTATCAAAGTAAATCAACAGTCACCATATATGAGAGATAACCAAGATTCCTTCGACATGTGGTTTAGGCAATCAACCGTCACATTCATTATGTATGGGTGTAAATTATTGAATATATAAGGGAATTCCAACCCTTGATCCCCGGATCACTATAAATGAATTGTATTAATTTCATAAAAGGCAAGATATAATGAATTCTAGGAAATTCTTCTTAACAAGAGTACCTAGCTTTCTGTAATCATTAAGATCAATACAATAACAGTGGACATAGACTTTCTGTCACACCCCACACCTAATATCCATACTAATCATTTGTTATTAGAATAATTGGATCATAATCTTGAGCCCATTGGAAATATAATTCATTTATCAATATTTTTCTGCATAATGTGCATAATGAACATAATATTATTCTTATACCATAATAAAAATCAATATCAGAGTCATAATTAAGCGGACATAAATTACTATGATTAACTATGATAAAATTTCACAATCATCAACTCAATCCATGCTAATGCAAAATATACAATGTGTGATTATATTAAAATCTTCAGTGTGACAATGATAAAATCCCCATATTTAACCCCAGCACTTTCCAACAATGCAACTCTCAAAGTTACCTGTCATATGGTATCCTAGCTGGCAGCGTATAAGCTTGAAATTGTTAAAATATAAACCGTAAGCATTAAGCTTAGTGAGGTACTCCTTCCCTACAATGAAATAACAATCCTATATCGAATATGTGGATGTAAAATCCAAACAATCCTGCCCATTGGCAATAAAAAATCGTGGATCATAAGATCCAAATAATTCTTCCCATTGGCAATAACAAATCTTCGAACATTAGTTCCAACAAATCCTTGTCATAAGACAAATCAAATCATTGGATCTTTGTACAATTCTAATCCTGGATCATAAGACCCAATCAAATTTTGGATATTTGAATATCCAAACAATTCCTGAATACCGAAGTATTCAAATAAATCTTTCTCTTAGAGCTATATTCATATATCTATATACATGAAACAATCATAAGTACACTCACCTTGATAGTTTAACTGGCTTTTCCCTTGCCTTTATTTGGTACTTATTCAATCAGCTCTTCTAGCCTTCCTATCATTCTTACAATAGTAGTATCATCATAATAATATTAATAATCCAAAGAATAACTTCAACATAACTTAATTCATAACCATCATATGATTCAATTCAAATCATTAATCATAAATGAAGTTCCATCTAGACTTAGGTTATGATATCTAACATATTCAAATTCCAGCCCAAACCCACTTTAATTATTCTTGGTAATCCAATACTTATCATATTAGGTTTACAACACAAAAGACGACACATCATTCCAAGTTTCCTAGAGCAAGATATGCCCATTTCTTTACTACATAGCAAATCCGCCCTATAGGCTCCTCTATCATTCGGCCATCTTCCAAGAATTTTCATAATTTTTATACCTAATAAATTTTTATGATATTTCACCCAATTTCAGAAAACATATTGAAAAATAAAATATTAAAATTTCATAATTTTCAGAGTTCATTTGCTATGCCAAGCAAAACATCAAACATATGGTATGCATATTTAAACTTTTGGGGCAGATTTCATACCCGAACTTCAAATCATCACTCAAGGTTCATTTCTTGGTATTTTTACTTGAGTTTCGGATATGATATACATATATGAGTATATTTTAATGTACAATTGGAATCAATCAATTCCAACAAGTATAAAAAAAGATCTGGAAGTTCGAATACACAAAGTTTCTAAATGAAGCAATTTCAAGGGTTTACACATTCAAATTTGTTTAAACTTGCATCTATCCATAAGTACACATCAATACATGGAATTTCAGTTAACAAATATTTATTTATATCATTTAAATTAGTAATACAAAAAAATAAACAAAATTTATGGATGGAATTACCTTAGGGGCTTTTACATAATTTTCTATGAATTTTTCTTCAATTCCTCCTCACACTTTCTTCCAAAACTTTAAAACTCTCTTTCCTTTGCTTAAAACTCTCCCATGGCTAAAATATGCTGAAGGAAGAGCTTAATTCAAGGGTTATAAGTCGGCATAAGGTCACCCCCCTTGGTACAATTAAAAATAACATGTGGCATTATATAAAATAAAATATCATTTAAGGCTAAATGACTACTTTACCCCATGTTCGTAAAAAGACAATATCTTCCCACTCGAATGTCCGTTAGATGAACCCTTTGTTGTGTTACAAACCTAACTCATATATCTAAAAATATCTGGTTTATACCTCACGTCAATTATTATATTATAATGGTCAAAACTAGCCTCCAATATGAACATTCTTACCAAAAACTTCAAAATTTGGTGTTTGTAACTACTTCAATATTTCATACTTTATGAAGGTAGAATTAGACTAAATATAATGACTTAACATTACATATACTAATAACATATTATCCATAACACAGAAGCTAATCATGATTTAAACATAACTTATCATAATTATATTCGAGTTGTCACAATTCTCCCCCTGTTAGGAAATTTCGTCCCCGAATTGACATGCCTTGATTGTTCGAATAAAACAAATATGGATAACGCATTTTCATGCTATCCTCACTCTCCGATATAGCTTATTTCATGGAATTCCTTCTCCATACAATCTTCATAAGTGGGATCACTTTAGATCTCAATATATGTTCCTTCCTATCCACGATAGCAAGCGGTTCTTCCACGTAGCTCAAATATTCCTTCAACTCAATAGGTTGTTCCACCAATACATGTGAAGGATCCGCTACATTCTTTCTCAACATGGAAATATGGAAAACATCATGTAATCGAGCTAACTCCTGTGATAGCACTAACTTATAGGCAACCATTCCGACTTTCTCAATAATTTCATAAGGTCCAATGTAGCGTGGACTTAATTTACCTTTCTTTCAACACCTCATAACTCGTTTCCATGGTGATATTCGAAGAAACACGTAACCCCCCTTCTGGAATTCTAAATCTTTCCATCGCTTATCCGCATAACTTTTTTGTCTTCTTTGAGCCGTTCTCATTCTATCTTAAATAATCTTCACTTTTTCAGTGGTGACTTCAATCAACTCTGGACCCTCTATTTTCCTTTCACTAACTTCGCCCCAACACACGGGTGTACGACACCGTCTACCATACAACACTTCATATGGCGCCATACCAATAGTGGATTGAAAACTATTGTTATATGAAAATTCTAACAAAGGCAAATATTCATCCCAATTTCCTTTAAAATCAAGCACACAAGCTCTAAGCATATCTTCCAAAATCTGTATTTCCCTTTCAGACTGCCCATCTGTCTGAGGATGAAAAGTCATACTAAACTTTAAGTTAGTACCTAGATCATACTGCAAGGTATCCCAAAATCTGGATGTAAAAGTAGGGTCCCTATCTGAAACAAAAGATACCAGTGCTCCATGCAATCGAATAATATCATTAACATACAATCTAGCATACATATCAACTGTATACATAGTATTGAATACTAGAAAATGAGCGGACTTGGTCAATATGTCCACCACTACCCAAATGGACTCTGACCCCTTCTGAGATCGAGGAAGTCCAACCACAAAATCCATCGTTATGTGTTCCAATTCCCATTCCGGTATTGGCATTGGCTAAAGCAGAATAATAGGTTTTTGATGCTCCACTTTCACTTGCTGACATAAAAGGCACCTAGCAACAAAATCAGGTATTTCCTTCTTTATATTATTCCACCAATAATGCTCCTTTAAACCCCTATACATTTTAGTGCTACTAGGATGCATAGTATATATAGAATTATGAGCCTCATCTAAAATTTCATCTTTTAATCCACTCACATTAGGCACACATAAATGCTGCTTATACAACAAAGTGCCATCATTCACAATACAAAAATCTTCAGACTTACCATCTCAGACATCTTGTCATTTCTTCTCAAGAAAATGATCTTGACTTTAAAAATTATGAATATGAGTAGCTAACAAAGGTCTCACGCTTACATGAGAAAAGAACCTGTCCCCATCTGGTAGCTTCAATTCTACTCCCATCAATCTCAACTCCATGATGTGGGCAACTCTAGCACACCAAATATAAGATAACCTGCCCGAAGCCTTTATACTCAGAGCATCTGCAACTACATTTTCCTTCCCTGGGTGGTAGTGAATTGTGCAATCATAATCTTTAATTAACTCCATCCACCGCCTCAGCCTCAAATTGAACTCCTTTTGAGTAAATAAACACTTATGGCTTTAATAGTCAGTAAAAATTTCACATACCTCACCATATACATAATGATGCCATAATTTCAAAGCAAACACAATAGTAGCGAGTTCCAAATCATGTGTAGGATAATTACGTTCATGTGTACGCTACCATGCTGCATAAAAACACAACCCAACCCCTGATGTGAAGCATCGGTATAAACAACAAAACCATCTCCACCATGCGGACTAGTAAGAGCAGGTGCAGTTACCAACCTCTTTTTCAATTCATCAAAACTATTTTTGCAATCAGAATTCCATTCAAAATTAACATCTTTTCGGGTTAGTTTAGTCATTGGCAAGGAAATCGAAGAAAACCCCTTAATAAACCTTCTATAATACCCAGCTATACCCAGAAAACTCCTCACCTCATTCACATTATTGGGATTCTCCTATTTTACAATAGCTTCTACCTTTTTAGGATCAACACATATACTATCTCCAGAAATAACATGGCCTAAAAATATAACTTGTGATAGCCAAAATTCACACTTGCTAAACTTGGCATACAACTTCTTATCTTTCAACAGATTCAAAATAGTTATGAGATGCTTTTGATGTTCAACCATATCACGTGAATAAATCATAATATCATCAATAAAAACTATCACAAATGAATCAACAAAATGATGCAGTACCCGACTCATAAGATCCATAAATACAGCTGGAGCATTAGTCACCCCAAAAGGCATCACCATATTCAAAATGACCATACCGAGTACGAAAAGCAGTTTTAGAAATATCACTATCCTTGACCCTTAAGTGATGATAACCCAATCAAGTCTATTTTTGAAAACACTTTAGCACCCTGTAACTGATCAAACAAATCATCTATACGAGGTAAAGGGTACTTGTTCTTAATTGTATCTTTATTTAATTGCCTATAATCAATACACAAACCCATGGTACCATCTTTCTTCTTCACAAATAAAACTGGTGCACCCCATGGACAAACACTAGGCTGTATGAACCCCCTATCAAGTAAATCCTGCAACTGAATCTTGAGTTCTTTCAACTCAGCAGGTGCTATTCTACACGGTGCCATAGAAATAGGGTATGTCCCCGGTGCTAATTCAATACTAAATTTAACTTCTCTTTCTTGAGGTAACCCCAGTAACTCCCTAGGAAACACTTCTAAAAATTCCCGTACAATAGGAACATCGACTAATTGTAAAGCCCCCTTTCCTAGTGTCAAGAACATATGCAATAAAACCCTCACAACCCTTACTCAATAATTTCCTCGTCTGAATAGAAGAAATGATGCAACTTGGAACAATTTTCCTTTCCCCCATAAATTTAAATTCAGGCTCACAAGGCATATTAAAAACAACTTCCTTACAGAAATAATCCATAGATGCATGATATTTAGATAACCAATCCATTCCATGAATTATATCAAAATCATAAATATCAAATGGAAGTAAATCTATAATTGTATCTCTAACTCCCACAGTCAAAACACAATCACGAAAAACATATTCGGCTATAACCATATCCCCCACAAGCATATAAATACCCAACCCCACATCTAAACGAGTACACGGTTTATTCAGGTATACAGCAAAAGCATAGGATACAAAAGAATGTGTGAAACCAGGATCAATCAAAACATAAGCACTTCTATCAGTAACAGAAATTGTACCTATCACCATATCTGGAGTAATCTAAGCTTCTTTCATTGTAAAGACTCGTCCACCTATCCTGGAATTACTAGCTTGTCCTCTGCCCATACATTTCACTACCTGGAGATAACACCCTACTTGCTGCTTCACTGGGTTCTGATGGAGTCTTTGCCAACTGCAGACATTTCTTCTTAACATGCCCCACTTGATGACAATGGTAGCATTCCACTCCTTTAAGCTTAGGACACTCGGATTTATAATGCCCCTCCTCTTTACAAAAGAAATATGTAACAACCCTCGTCAGTGCCTCACCTTTTCCTGACCTCCTAACCAGACTAGAAGATTCTCCACCCCTAGTATCTCTGCCTAATATCCCCTGACCTCTACCACTATCACCACCACCTCTCTAAAATTTATGAGGTTCCATCTTAACACTTCCACCCTCACCTCCCTTAGACTGAGATGCGTCGAATCTACTTTTCTTAAAACTCTCTCTACTCGCCACCCCTTGGTTTATTTGTCTTTCTACTATCGTGGCTTTGTTTACCAAAGAAGCATAATCTTCTAACTGATAAGTGGCCACTCTATTTTGAATAGGCCAAATCACTCCATCTTGAAACTTACTACATTTATTTTCTTCATCCTCCACATACTTTAGCAAATCTAGACAAAGCAGTAAATTTAGCCTCATACTCCCTCACAGATATTTTCCCTTGGGTCAAATTTATAAATTCCCTCACCTTCTCTCTCTTATAAACTTTAGGGAAATACTTAACATACAAAGCTTTAATAAATTCAGCCCAAGTAATAACATCAATACCTTACATCCTGGGCACCAAATGGTTGCTCGCTTCCCACCAATATTTGGCCTCTCCTTTCAGCTTAAACACAGCTAGATTCACTTTTGGGTTATCTGGAACCTTCATAATTGAAAAGATAGCTTCTAGATCCCTGACCCACATCTCAGCTTCTGTAGGTTCAACTGACCCTAAATATTCTGGAGGATTCAACTTCAAAAACTTCTCATGCATGGAATCCTTCATTTCCTTCCTTGCCTCTTTCTCAATCCTGGTCACAGTTTTTGATTCTAGATATCTAGCATGTTGCTCTGCCATTAATTCCATACTTCTTTCCTGTTGTTCTACCATCCTCAATATTACATGTGCCTTTATTTACATCTTTGTAGGCTGCTCATGCTCTCTATACCTTCTAGTAACACTCTTCTCTACTTGAGTATTGTCTATACGAGAAGCTACTCCCTCTTCTTTATATTGTCCATTCCCAGGTTCCATCTGGAATTATCTGTAATATAACAAAGTTCTAACAACCAATATAAACTGTTTATAATACTAAACTATTGGTTAGTACATAAACAATTCATAAATATAAAATCAACTAAATACTGCCATCTAACCGTCACACACGTCCATAATTAATAATCACGCTCTGACACCACTAATTGTCAGACCCCAAACTCAATATCCATACTAATCATTTGTTATTATAATAATTGGATCATAATCTTGAGCCCATTGGAAATATAATTCATTTGTCAATATTTTTTTGCATAATGTTTATAATGAACATAATATTATTCTTATACCATAATGAAATCAATATCAGAGTCATAATTAAGCGGACATAAATTTCTATGATTACCTATGATAAAATTTCACAATCATCAACTCAATCCATGCTAATGCAATATATACAATGTGTGAGTATATTAAAATATTCAGTGTGACAATGATAAAATCTCCATATTTAAACCCAGCTCTTTCCAACGGTGCAACTCTCAAAGTTACCGGTTATATGGTATCCTAGCCGGCAGCATATAAACCTGAAATTTTTAAAATATAAATCGTAAGCATTAAGCTTAGTGAGGTACTCCTTCCCTACAATGAAATAACAATCCTATATCAAATATGTGGATATAAAATCCAAACAATCCTTCCCATTGGCAATAACAATTCGTGGATCATAAGATCCAAATAATTCTTCCCATTGGCAATAACAAATCCTGTAACATTATTTCCAACAAATCCTTGTCATAAGACAAATCAAATCATTGGATCTTTTACCCATTCCAATCCTGGATCATAAGACCCAAACAAATCCTGAATACCGAAGTATTCAAACAAATCCTTCTCTTAGAGCTATATTCATATATCTGTATATAGGAAATAATCTTAAGTACTCTCACCTTGACAATTTAACTGGCTTTTCCCTTGCCTTTATTCGGTACTTGTTCAATTAGCTCTTCTTCCCTTCCTATCATTCTTACTATATTAGTAACATCATAAGAATATTAATAATCCAAATAATAACTTCAACATAACTCAATTCATAAGCATCATATGATTCAATTGAAATCATTCATCATAAATGAAGTCCCATCTGGACTTAGGTTATGATATCTAACATATTCAAATTCCAACCCAAACCCACTTTAATTATTCTTGGTAATCCAATACTTATCATATTAGGTTTACAACACAAAAGACGACACATCATTCCAAGTTTCCAAGAGCAAGATATGCCCATTTCTTTACTACATGGCAAATCCGCCCTATAGGCTCCTCTATCATTCAGTCATCTTCTAAGAAATTTCATGATTTTTATACATAATAACTTTCTATGATATTTCACCCAATTTCAGAAAACATATTGAAAATACAATATTAAAATTCCATAATTTTCAGAGTTCATTTGCTATGTCAAGCAAAACATCAAACATATGGTATGCATATTTAAACTTTTGAGGCAGATTTCATACCCGAACTTCAAATCATCACTCAAGGTTCATTTCTGGGTATTTTTACTTGAGTTTGTGATATTATATACATATATGAGTATATTTTAATGTCCAATTGGAATCAATAAATTCTAGCAAGTATAAAAAAAGATATGGAAGTTCGAATACACAAATTTTCTAAATGAAGCAATTTCAAGGGTTTACTCATTCAAGTTTGTTTAAACTTGCATCTATCCATAAGTACACATAAAGACATGGAATTTCAGTAAAGAAATGATGATTTATATCATTTAAATCAGTAATACAAAAAAATAAACAATATTTATGGATGTAATTACCTTAGGGGCTTGTACGTAATATTTTATGAATTTTTCTTCAATTCCTCCTCACACTTTCTTCCTAAACTTCAAAACTCTCTTTCCTTACGTTAAAACTCTTCTATGGATAAAATTTGCTAAATGAAGAGCTTAATTCAAGGTTTATAAGTCGTCATAAGGTCACCCCCCTTGGTCCAATCAAAATATATCACGTGACATTATATAAAACAAAATATCATTTAAGGCTAAATGACTACTTTACCCCCTGTTCGTAAAAAGACAATGTCTTCCCACTAGGATGTCCGTTCGATGAACCGTTTGTTTTTTTACAAACCTAAATCATATATCTACAAATATATAGTTTATACCTCAAGTTAGTTACTATATTATAATGGTCAAAACTATCCTCGAACATGAACATTCTTACCGAAAACTTCAAAATTTTGTGTTTGTAAGTAATTCAATATTTCATACTTTATGAAGGTAGAATTAGACTAAATATAATGACTTAAAATTATATATACTAATAACATATTATCCATAACACATAAGCTAATCATGTTTAAACATAATTTATGATAATTATATTCGGGTTGTCACACTTTCATTCATATCCAAACCACTTTAAAACTCCTCGTCTCTTTTTTGATTATTTCATTACATTTTATATTTTATCTGTGAATAAGAAAATTGGATCTAGTCCATTTTTTGACATCAACACCCGATATTTTATTCGGGGACCTTATCTATTTATCTTTGCTTTACAGTGTACATCATGCTTTCATTTAATTGATAACTATTTATATGATTAGTGTGGGTTGGTTAATATTGTTGTATGTTAATGAAAGATAAAATTTGGCACCGACTTATCTAATTAATATGTGGTTAGTAATTTAAAAATGTTTTCGATAGTGATGCTAAGAATGAACCAGATGAGACTCCTATTTTATGTGAGTAAAGGACTAATCATTTGTGATTAAAATAGGAAGGGTTTCACGGATGGTATCAGAGCATTAGGTTCTAGTGTCCTTAGCATCTGTGCGGACTTACTACATTTTTAGCGTGGATTTCCTTTGATATAGAGCCTTATGCTTACGATTGTTGATTCATAATGTGACTTAAATTCTCCTACTATTTAGTATAATTGATGTGAATCATATAAAAGTTCGGTTGGACTTCTTATACCAAACCATATAGGATGACCAACGCTGGCCGTTAGGAGGACTGCAGGAGGAGAGGGTCAGTCGGAGGTACAAAGTATTCTGGTAATGATGACCACCGTAGGAGTCACCACTAATATTATTCAGGTAGTTGATGCTGTGATAATGACTGGGGCGTAGTAGTCCACATGTATCGCCATAGTAGATGGTGGAAAAAGTTCAGTACAGTTGGTAAGGGATAGAGTTGAAGGGGATTTTTAGAAGGGCCTTACGCAAGAATTCAGGGAAGTTTGAAAGTGTTATTGGCCAACATAAGGATCATCCAAAAGAAAATACGTAGGGTGGAGTGCAATGACACTCAAAATTAAAAAGGTTTTAGCTCATAGGAGCAGTGTTGTAGTGATGGGACTTAGTCACCACATCGAAGGAGATATACCATGAGTATTGAGAAATTTGGGGTACGATTTGATCGCAAATCCTTTCATCAGCTATCTAAATAGAGATGCGAAGGAAATTTCAGTACTTATTTTAGGAAGGCTGGACAATGGTCGAATGCGAGGGAGAATTTTCTTGTTTAGAGAACTTCGTACCCGAGGAGGTGGATACGGAGAATAAAAAGGGTTGTTGAGTATATGATGCATTCATAGTAGAATACGCCATCATTGATGGGGAAATCCATCTTGAATGAATGATGGTGATGTCGTTAATGTCGTACCTTTGCAAGGGCAATATAAATGATTCCATGTGAAGGGAGCTAAAAGATTGGAGAGTCTATTCAGCAGAGAAAGAATAAATGGAATTAGTTCTAGCGAAGAACTACAGGGGTAGCCATTAGGAGACCCATTTAAATGATTCAAATCATTGGAATTCCTACCAAGTGATGGTGGATTCAGTCAGAGTTGGAAGGTCCAGTAGTGTGCTCCACAGGGCCAACAAAGCCAAAGGAAAAACAGGAGTGGCAATCAGGGAAAATGCTACCAGGCTTGAGAGAAGGACAACCGACAAGGTTAGTGGGGCCAGAGATACGGGATTGATGTCTTATTTGGGGAGAGTAGGTCCACATGTGTTGATCTTATCCGCGAAAAGTTAAGGGATAAAAGTGGGATTCCCATTAGGGGAAACATTTATAGAAGTTTTTGGTTCAGTTTGGATGAGATTATTATGTGCAGGAACCATTTGAACAACCAGTGCTATTAGTGATCGAAGAAATCAGTTTTATCCATGGATAAATGGGATAATAATTATGTGACACAGGTGAGTCACAGTATTTTGTTAGCACTAGATTCACGCGTGAGGCAAGTTTAGTGGGTATATCGTTAATGTTACTATTATGTGTAAATATTTATAGTTGTGTAGAGGGGATCTCTTTAGTTCCATATGCAGGGGAGAAGGTGTAGTTACTGAGAGGATATGTTTTAGTGGATTTAATCATTTTAGGAATATAATGTGCGAGTATGATGTTATCCTGGGTATGGACTAGTTAATGTTGGTTAGAGCGATGGTGGGCTGTCACAATAAGGCTATTTTGTTCATTATTCCAGGGTAGGATGTGCGGTTTTGCAATGTCTCACCTGGAAGAGGGTCGAGATCTCATTTATATTATACCATGGAGAAGACTTCAGAGAGCATATTTGTCTCGTTATATTTAATCACAATGTGTAGGGACTTTACTGATGTGATTGAGGGTATATCAGTCTTCTATAGAGTGGAGAGATTTAGCTCGTTCTTGATTTAATGTTGGGGATTTAGTGATAGTCCTAGCGCAGTGTTATATGAATCCATTAGATATGTGGGAGTTTATGATTAGAACTTATACAATAGGGGGACATGATTTTGAGTATCCTGGTTAAATGCTTTGGGCCTGTAGCACTCGATGATCGATAATTCTAGGTGATAGTGGATCGTAGGAGTTCCTTGTTTGAGTTTCATTTTTGATATGTTCTACGCATGAATCATTATAACCGTCGAGAGTGGGGAGAAGTTAATGGATGCTAGGGCATCAGTTTTAAATTTTAATCATGAGAAAACATTTTAAGCTGAGAGGCCTTATATTATATATGACCAATGTAGCTGGTAGTGTTGTGCACAAAGAACTAGGGAACTTTTGCACCACTAGTTCATAGGTGGGGTAGTCTCCCTGTTAGGTTCCTTACTTAATCCACATTAACTTTGCTTTTAAGGATTACAAAAACCAACTTTCTCTTTTTGAAAAACCTTTTTCAATTTTTATGTACACCTATTTTAACTTAACTAAAATTTATCTAGATTAATCCTAAACATACATCTAGTGATTAAAGAAAGTAAAGTAAGGAAAATTAAAACTCACAATGCCATAGTACGAGGAAACCACTAAGGGAAAAAATCTCGGATGGCCCAAGCCATATAATCACTATGAATGTGGTTTTACAATGGTACAGACGGTAGTCTTACTCAACGACTCGATCCCCCATGAGACTTAACGTTCATATGATCTTCAACAACTCCTCTCATAGTGTCCACGTATAAAGTAACCTTTTTCCACGATGCTCGTCCAGAACACACGCATCCACGTATATCTCGTTGTCCACTGATATGGCTTGTAATGTCTACGATATTGAAATAGTCCTCCACCGAATCTTCAACGCAAAACCAGCAATGGTCAAGTATAAAACAACTCTTCTTGGTTCAAACAAGATCACATAAACATATACCAATGATAACCCGAGTCTTTGAAAACTCTAAAGACGTTTTAAACTTGGAAAATCTTAGAAACGTGTGTGCATAAATGTTCTAGTTCGTAAACAGTATTTACAAAAAGCACACATTCCAAATCTGATGAAAAACACGTCATTTATATTTTTTATGAGGTAGTAGCTCGTTCCAACAAGATAGCCTTTCCATTCGAACGACAACCTATCTCGCTCGAATGATTGTAAATGTCGTTTAAATGACGCGTGCGATTAGAGTCCTAATCAAACTCTACTCTAATCCGACCTTATCAGTTTAAAATGAAATTTAAATGATTTCAAACACTTATAAAACATTTTTAAAATATTTATTTAAGAAAATAGCATCCTTACCATTATAAAATTAAATTCCGAGTCCCACTAATATTATGCATTCATACCTGAGTGATCTCGGAATGTAATTAAATTTGAAGGTGAATAAACTCGCACCAATTAAACCTTCGGTATAAATATTTCCTCGAAGCTTTGTTGCAACGTCTTCAGTTAAACTCCAACACGTCATAGTCTGTGTGGGATCATGACAGTAAAAATATACCTATGACTCAATACGTATTTTGTTCCGAGAATAAGTCAAAACTATACAACGGACTCAATTGGAAATTTTGTCCTTACAAATATCCCCCTTTGACTATTCTGAGACAAAACCAATAGTGAAATGCCTAATCTAGGTCGTCAAGCCGTATGATGCATAAATCCCATCCTATAAAGCCTAAAAGTAAAATTATATCATCAGTATAGGATAACACCCATAAATGATGGTCCGACAAGCATGAACTGACTCTGAATGTCTGCATGTGATATAGACTTGAAATCTCGAATCTCTTAAGCATACCTACACACATGAAACAGACAAATACCTAGTGAATTATGGAGGAACAAATGATACAAATTAATATGAACCATATGTTATGTGAGTAAAATATGATACCAATTTGTGATAATTGTGAATAACATTTAAATCAGGATATCAAGCTCGGAAAACTTACGAAAACTCTCCTTACATCACATACATCTCTCCCCCTTTTTGTCTCGAATAGACAATCCGGTGAAAAGATAGACAAATCTAGAATAGGCATAATCAATAAATTATATCTAGATAAATATGAAACAATCATCTAAACATGATTGTTTAGATGATTGTTTCATAATTACACAATCTGAATCTAAAATCTAAGTAGATGTGATTAAACGAGTGAATGCAGTAAACTATCAAATCAATCAAAGTACACCACATAAATAATAACCCAGAAGCAACCCAGTACCAAAATTATAAACAGAACAAACAGGGTACTAAAACACAATAGATTATAAACCCCAAGACTAGTCGCTCGAACAATTAAACCATGTCGTTAGAACGACAACATCGCGCGACATACTCAACTCGCTCGAATGAGCTCATCCAGTCGCTTAAACGAAAAAGATAAAATAGCAGCTAAAATAAAAAAAACAAAATGAGTTGCATGCCAAAATAGTATCGATGTGCTTAAACATAAACATGGAATGAAGGGGTGTGAACTACAAAAAATGAATCACAATTCCAACACATCAAAACGATCAAGAAGCTCTAATTGATAACAATCAATCATCAAACTTTATCATAGCCATATGTGATAATTAAAGTGTGTGCTTAATGAACTTAAATAAACATAATGCACACGGATCCAAAATTTTGATGATTCTATAAATAATAACGTCATGACACGATTTTCAATGTTAGGATTCTTTGTGCAAACCCATTTAAATTTTCATCCATCCAAATTCCCTCAAATATATCATATTTTTCTCTTGGAATGAATGTAAACTAATTTGGCCCATTTTTGGCATATGATCTTTTTACTGCCTTTTGATTTTTTTGGGGCTCTTTTAAACAGTGGCCTTCACGGCGAGTTAATTTTACATTCTTGTAGCTTTTTCACGTGAACACTCATCATTTTTTCAATTTAATCCTCACGGTAAACGGTTCTTACATGCACACTTCCTCCTTAAGTCTACTTACGCATAGATGACAAGATTGAGATAAGAACATCTTACCTAACTCAAATATGTGAGAGTAGTCAAACATCTATATAAACTCGTGCATGTGTGCAATTATGACACATAAATAAAGTCGAATCAAAATGCATATCAACTTCGATACAACCCCATAATACAATGGTTAAGATCATCCTAAGCATCAATAATTAAGACCAAATGTCCAAGCCACATGGATAATGGAAGGAAGGGGTCTAAGAACACCAATATGGCACATCAAACATGTAAACTCTAGACAAAAAAAAAATGATTTTTTTTGGCTTTCTCAAAATACTTTGACTCAAATAAAAATCAAAATCCTTTTAGATTTTTAAAAAATATTTAAAACCAAAAATCTTTTTGTGTTTTTTGAATTTTATTATCAATAATAAAATCTTTTTGTAGTATTTAAATAAGATGCAATAAATGAAAAATATAATATAAAATGATGAACATGGTAACACAATCATCCTTTTGATTTAGCATAGGAAGAATCAAGTGCAACCAAATGAGAAGCATGAAGTTTTAGTCCTAAAGTCTCTACTTTAGCACCTCCTTTTTCAAAAGCTCCATCAAACCTTTAAGTATATCTCTCTCTTTCTCGATATACTTTAACTTCTCCCTAAGCTTCTTCTCCCGCGCCCTAAGATCCTTAATCAATGCATCATTATTTTCTACGGCACACTCATTCAATATAGCTTGAAAATTAGGGTTTTCCTCTTTCACCTTCATCGTTTCTTCATATAACTCTCTATATGCAACTTGTAACTCACCTACGTCGATCTCCTCATCCTTACCCTCCTCACCCTCACACACTCGGGATGCACTCTCAACAGCCTCGAAAGTGTCATGAACATGAGTTTCCTTAGGGGAAGATATATCGTCATCGCTCACATGACATGCCAAGAAAGCAACAAATTTACCTTCTTTGGGGGGACTCTCTCCCTCTCTTGGTTCACTATCACTTAAGGTGGCCTTATATGAAATTGGTTTCTTGCCCTCTTTCTTAAGTCTAGTGGGACACTTGGCTACTTTGTGACCATATCCCTCACACCCAAAACACCTATCCGACTCATCCCTCCTAAATTTCTCAAACTTTTTATCATCTTTCGATTGTTTTTGAAATTTAAGAAATTTTTTAAACTTTTTGGTCAACAAAGCAGTATCCTTAAAATCAAAATCGGAGTCATCATATAAAACTTTAGTGTCCTCCTTTTTGAGATTTCAAAGCGGTGCCCTTTTCTTTCTTAGGCTCTTGCTTGGAGGTAAACATGTCGAGTTCATAGGTTTGGAGATCACTTACAATCTCTTCTAGCTTAGCCAACTCTAATATAACAAGGGAATTTAAAACAGTCACTTTAGCATCTAATCTTTTAGGCAAATACCTTAACATTTTCTTTACGGCTCGGTTATCGGGTATCTTGTCACCTAGGTTAAATGTCGCATTAACAATAGTGGACAACCTAGTGTAAAACTCATCAAAACTCTCACCCTCTAACATCTTAATCGTTTTAGTTTATGTAGTGAGATTTTGTAACTTAGAGGCCCTAACCATGCTCATGCCCTCGTGAGTGAGTGAAACTATATCCCAAGCCTCTTTTGATGTTTCACAAGTCATGATTATGTTATACTTTTCTGGTGTGACATATTAGGAAATAACGTGCAGACCTTTAGAGTTATACAGTGCAAGCCTATGTTCAGCCTCAATCAATGACTCAACGAGTTTTAAACTAGTGACCTCACCCTCTCGTGTGACAGATGGTGACCAATATTTTTTAGCAGCTAACCACACACATTCATCAATGGACTTAACACACTTCTCATTCACATTTTCCAATAAGCATAATTAGTTCCATAAAAAACAGAAGTATGAAAACTGTCATAGTTTCTAAAATTCATCATTACAAGAGAAAAGGGACCAAACACAATAAAAATATGTTTCTAGCTCTGATACCACTTTTTTAAGTTCCTTATTTAATTCAAACCCTCAATGCTTTTAAGGATGACAAAAACCAACTTTCTCTTTTTGAAAACCCTTTTTTAATTTTTATGTGCACCAATTTTAACTTAACCAAATTTTATCCTGATTAATCCTAAACATGCATCAAGTGATTAAAGAAAATAAATTAAGGAAAAGTAAAACTCATAACGTCGATGTATGAGGAAGCCGCTAAGTGAAAAAACCTCGGATGGTAGTCTTACTCAATGACTCGATCCCCCACGAGACTTCACTCTCCTCTAATCTTCAAACACTCCTCTCACAGTTTCCACAAAGAAAGTAACCTTCTTCCACGATGCTCATCCACAACACACGTGTCCATGTATGTCTCGGTGTCCACCTATATGTCTTGTAATGTCTCAGATGTTAAAACCGGACTCCACCGAATCTTCACCACAAAACAATGTTCGAGTATAGAACAACTCTTCTTGGTGCAAACAAGATCACATAAACATATACCAATGATAACTCAGATCTTTGAAAACTCTAAGTATGTTTTAAACTTGTAAAACCTTAGAAACTTATGTGCATAAATGTTCTGGTTTGTAACAATATTTACAGAAATCACACACACCAAATTTCAAGAAAAAAACACATTATCTATATTTTTTATGAGGTGGCACCTTGTTCTAACAAGATAGCCCTGTCATTCGAACGACAACCTATCATGCTCGAATGACTGTACATGTCGTTTGAACGATGCGCGCGATTAGATTCATAATTAAACTCTACTCTAATCCGACTTTAAGTGATTTCAAACACTAATAAAATCTTTTAAAGACATTTCCTTAATAAAATAACATCCTTATCATTATAAAATTAAATTCCGAGTCCCATTAATATTATGCATTCATACATGATTTGAATCACTTATACCTTTGACTCACTTGAGTCTATATTGTATAAGTGCTCATCTAGTTTGGAAATTGTGACAAAATTGTGTCATCCTAGAAACCAAAGAGCCTCAGTAGTTGGATTGCCTATTCATCTTTCTTTCTTGCTTTGATCAAGAGAATTGCCAACACTCACACACTTAGAATTCAATTCATGCATGTCATATTGCATTATAATGTGTGTACAATGTGTTGAGAGTGTTTAAATCCCTAAGTTTGATTTTTAATAATTTTTTGGGATTTTTCAAACAATTTTTTAAACCATGTTTTAATAATTAAAACTTGATTTAAAAGTTTTGGGGTCAATCTTTAAATATTATTTGTTGTATTTTATGGCCTAATGTTACCTTGGGTAGAATCCGAAAGCGGAAGAGACTTCAGGATAGTCTTTGTAATTAGTTAGGATGCGCGTATTACAGCCCTTAACTGGCCAACACCTGTCTGCCCCTGATTAGTTAGATGTGTGTTTCTTTACTGAGACAATAGACGTGTGTGTTATCAGCCCTTGGATCATTTTTTCTCAATGGTCTGCATGTTGCCTTGATGAATCCCCGAGTAACTCTTTAAGCCAATCAGCGTTAGTTTAGGCACCGCCTTGTGTGAGCCCTTAGATTCAAGTCAATTTAAATTGACTCGATCTCAGCCCTTGGTTTTGATCAGATATCTCGAACCTTCTCCTCTCACTATATAAAGGCCTCTATTCTCAGACTTCGAAGACTTTTTGCCATTTCATTTCCTCTGAGAAACTGAGAGAGAAGAGAGAAACCAGAGAGAGAAAAGTTAGAAACCCTAACTTTGTCCAAATCCTCTTGAAACCTAAGCCAAACACTTCTTCAAAAACACCATATCCAAAAACACCATCCTGAGTGTTCTTGAGTGTTTGAGTTGAGTTATTCTTGGTTGCTGTAACCTTGTGTTCGTGAGATCTTGTTTTCAACTTAGACTCATACTTAGATCTAGTTTCTGTTTCCATAGAAATCTCAGATCTGAGTTATTCATGTTACATTACACTTAGTTTATTTTTATTTCTCATCTTGAGAAATATATTGTTGATTTTTTTCTCGAAAACATTTTCTTACTTTGAAATCAACAATACATGCTTTCTGTTTATTGTTCTTATAAAACTAAACCTTTGACCTAGTTTGGAATCTCACTTGGAGGATTTCAATCTCAAAAAGTTTTTGTTTTAAATTCTGAGATTGATTAAGACCTTATCTGTCTTTCTAGCAAGGTATCCGTGGATTCTGGGATAGATTGAAAGGTCAAATAAGGTTCAAAGTTTTCTAAGAAGAAAGAAAAAGAAAAGATCATTGCATATAGTGTAACTGTAATTTGTTAGGACTGTTTGTACTTAATAAGTGTGTGTGTGTGTGCATGCATGTGTTAGAAAGCACTTTCACAAACACTTACACCCTACAAAATGTAAAGTGTTGGTGATAAGATCTTGAGAACATAAATCGACGTAAAGTGATGGAACAAATCAGAAGTTGACAAACTGGGAGAACTACATCTACAATCAGAACTGCAGAGAAGTTTAAGGACACCAGAGGGTACATTCCTAAACTTATATAGGTCTGAGTTGTTTGCATGTTAGTTATATAGTTTGTAACTCATATATTTGTTTTAGTGGATTTTTCATTTTACTCCGTAGAGGGAGTCGTGGATGTTTCCTCAATTGGTGAGGTTTTACCACGTAAAAAATTGTGAACAGAAGCCTTCTACATTTTCACATCTCATTCTTGGTTGTACTATGTTTAAAACTTGTTTAAACTATCTTTTAAACTTGTTGCCTAAATCTTGAATAAGATCTCGTACATACTGTTTTATTAAACACGTCTTGTGATTAATCCTTTTTTATTTAAGAAAAGAGTTTCTTCAAAAAACAACTCGGAGTTACTTAAATAGTTTATTTTCATAAACGGCTTTAGTAACGCATTTTTCAATTGGTATCAGAGCTTTGTAAACTTCTTTTAAAAGATCCTGTGTTTCTGAAATTGTTTTCTGAAAATCAAATATGGACGAGAAAAATGAAAGATTTGGTAACTTGACCAGACCTCCAATCTTTGATGGAACCAATTTTGCTTACTAGAAAGTAAGGATGATTGCTTTCATTCAAGGAACTTTGGGAGATGATGTCTGGGACATTGTTGAAAATGGTTATACTTTTCCTACTAAACCAGCCAACGAAGGAAGTAATGAGAGGGTTAAGAAAGCTCTAAGTGAGTTCACTCAAGAAGAGAAACAAGTTTCTCGAAATAATAATAAAGGAAAGAATGCTATATTTATGTCTATAAATGAACATGAGTTCAAAAGAATCTCATCCTGTACCACTTCTAAGGAAGCTTGGGACAGCTTAGTCACTGCTCATGAAGGAGACACTAGAATTAAGGCTGCTAAAGCACAAATGCTTATCCATCAGTATAACTCCTTAATTATGTCTGAGACTGAATCATTTGATGACTTCTATATGAACCTGACTGATATTGTGACCAAACTGCATGCTAATGGGATAACCTATGAAAGACAAGAAATTGTATCTAAAATTCTGAGATCATTACCACAGAAGTTTGATAACAAAAGATATGCTATTGAGGAAATGTGTGATATAAATCTCACTCCTGAATTACTCAGTAGTAAATTAAGAACTGTGGAAATGGAACTAGAATTTAAGAAACAATTAACCCAATCCCATAGGAAACAGACCAGTTCCAATCTAAGTTTCTCTTCTAAATTGATTAAGCCTGAGTTTAATACTTTCAATGATGAATCTGATGAGGACTGCGATATAGAGAGTTTGGATAATCAGATTGCCTTAATGACAAAACAATTCAAGAAAATCATTAAGTTTAGGAACAAAGTGGCAAATAAACAAGGCAAGTCAAATTATCCAACTCCTTCTAGTCACAGACCTCATGAGAAAAATAATGACAAAAATCATAAGGACTCTCACGCTAGACCTAATAAAGACCTTAAGAAGACTGAATGCTATAGATGTGGTAAACTGGGGCACATTGCACAAGACTGTAGAGTTAATTTGAACACTCAAAACAAGCACACTAGAGATAACATCTAAAAAACATGGGATGATTCAAGTGACTCTGAAAATGAGGAACCTGAGTCATCAGATGCTTTTGATCCTTGCATGTCTTTCTTTGCCAAGATTATTTATAATGATGACATGCCTATGTTTGTTAATGAGGATGAACCAAATAATTCTATGATTGATACTTCGAATGTGGTTATTACTGGTTTAGATGCTTTGATTACTGAGAATGTTGCATGTTCTACCTCGGGGTGTGTGAGTCAAAGGGATGGCAATAATGACGATGTCAATGGGTGTGTGAGTTTAACAAATGAATCGTTAGGGGTCACTCCAAACACCACACTTAGTGACTCGGACAATGAAGACCTCCCAGACATTCACACACTTTACACTAAGACTCTCAAGAAAAGCGCTAGACTAGAAAAGACTGTTAAAGATCTTACCAAGAAATTGGAAGATTTAAGCCTGATGGTTAAACTGAATGCTGAAGAGTACACTACCCAATGTTTAACTCATGAAAGTGAAATTAAAGTTTTTGATGAAAAACTGAAAAATTTGACTGAAACAAATGAAATTCTGGAGAAAAAGTACAAAGGGACATTGTTAGAATTGGAACAAACCAAAGAAAAGACAGCAACTGTTTTCAAAAAATTTACAAAATTTGAAAATAATTCTAACTGTTTTGATGAATTTGTTGCTGAATCTAAAACCAATTCTGATGATCGAACTGGCATAGGATTTTGTCCCAATTTAAAAACACAAACAAAATCTTTTGAAACTATCAAGTTTGTGTCTGGAGGCAAAAGACCTATTGAAACATGCCCAGACTTTCATTCTCTAAAAACTAAGTTTGATTCAAAAAATCAAAGTTTTAACATTAGGGAATCTAGTTACTCTAGACATGAAAGTTCACCTAAGGCTAAATACGTCTGCCTTTCTATTAGAAAGAGTGAGTCTGCATTCAAGACTGTCTCACCTAGGAATAGAATTCAGCCTCAAAACTCTATAAAACCGTTGTTTAGAGACTTTCCTAAGGAGACCCCCATCTTGAGCAGTCTTTATTGATCCTACTGTGACATATATGGTCACTCTTTCGATGGTTGCTATAATAGGAGACTTATTAAACCTATCTATAATCATCATACTTACCAGAACTTTAACTATTCTAGGAGGAGTCGAAACAATTATATTCTTCCTAGACAACCAGACAAAAACTCTAACTATAGAAAGAGAAAGACCAAACCTAAAATAACATTTCCTAGAAGGAATCCTAAGCACTTTCCTAAACCAAATGCTCAAGTCTTTCACAAAATTCAAAATCATGCGCAAAATATTTTTCAGCAAAAATCTAATGCTCGCAAATTTTATCAATTGAGAGCTAATAAGCGCGAGATGAAAACTAGAGCAATTTGGTTTAGAAAAGATGATCTATTACCTCAGATGAAGTGTAATATTGTTGTTACTGCTTTAAAAGCCGAACACACATCATCTGGTTGGTATTTAGACTCTGGATGTTCTAAGCACATGACTGGAGATGAATCTAAACTTTTAAACAAAACCAGATTTGCTGGTGGTAAAGTCATTTTTGGTGATGGAGTTTCATCTCAAATCATAGGCAAAGGAACTCTCCAAGAAGATGGGCTTCCTATTCTTAAAGATGTTCTTCTAGGTAAAGGTCTAAAGGCCAACTTACTTAGTATTTCGCAATTTTGTGACTCAGACCATACTGTTACCTTTTCAAAGAACAATTGCAAGATTTTAAATGAAAAAGGTGAATGCATAATTACTGGATTCAGAACTCCTGACAACTGCTACGCTGTCAAGAACAATTCTGAAACTTGCAATGTTGCCAGAATGGATGACAACGAGATATGGCATAACAGAATGGGTCACATAAATTCCGATAATCTTAGTAAATTGTCTACTCAAGACATAGTAAGAGGAATTCCAAAAATTAAACCCATTCATAATATTGTTTGTAGTTCCTGTCAAGAAGGTAAAATTTTTACGACCCCTCATAAGAAAGTCACCTCTAATCCCTTAGAACTCATCCATATGGACCTAATGGGTCCTTCCCAAACTGTTAGCCTTTGTGGACACAGTTATATCATAGTTATGGTTGATGACTTCACCAGATTTACTTGGGTAGCCTTCTTAAAACAAAAGTCTGACACTTTTCAAACCTTCCTAAATATTCTTTTTAGGATTGAAAATGAAAAGGACATTCAAGTAAATAGAATCCGTAGTGATAGAGGTGGTGAATTCAAAGACACTGGTATTGTAGAATACTGTGACTATAATGGTTACAAACACGAGTTCAGTGCTCCTAAGACTCCTCAACAAAATGGTATCGCCGAGAGAAAGAATCGTACCTTGCAAGAGATGGCACGTGTCATGTTACATGCCAAGAATTTACCTAAATATTTTTGGGTAGAATATATTCGTACTGCGTGTCATATCATTAATAGGGTCTATCTTAGAAAGAATTCCAAACAAACCCCTTATGAACTTTGGTACAATAAGAAGCCTAATCTCAAATACCTTAGAACCTTTGGCAGTACGTGTTATGTATGCAAATATAGGGAACACTTATCTAAATTTGAGAGCCGGGGAGATAAAGCCATATTTCTAGGATACTCGCCTAATAGTAGAGCTTATCGAGTGTATAATCTTCGCACTAAAACCATGATGGAATCCATAAATGTGATAGTTAGTGACACTACTGTAGAAAGCAAGACTGGTGAATTACCTAATGAAGAAGAGTCTTTAAATATTTTAGAAAATGATCCTTCTGAAATAGATAATTCATTACCTATTGAGACACCTGAAGTACCTAACTGGGTTTCTAAAGATCATCCCATAAACAACATTGTTGGCAACCCTAGTGAGCCAGTGCGTACAAGATCCCAACTTAGAAATTATGCACATTATGCATGTTTTGTTTCCCTTGTGGAACCAAAGAATGTTAATGAGGCATTGAATGACTCTCACTGGATTTTTGCTATGCAGGATGAACTTTTACAATTTGTCATTCATGATGTATGGTATCTTGTTCCACGTCCTGATCACAAAAAGGTTGTTGGTCCTCGTTGGATTTTCAAAAATAAAACTGATGAAAATGGGATAATAATTAGAAATGAGCTAGATTAGTTGCTCAAGGATACTCCCAAATAGAAGGAATTGATTTTAACGAGACCTTTTCCCCTATTACTCGTCTAGAATCAGTTCGTCTACTTTTCGCTATAGCTTGTCACATGCGTTTTACATTATATCAAATGGATGTCAAATCTGCGTTCCTTAATGGAATACTAACTGAGGAAACCTATGTAGAACAACCTAAAGGGTTCATTGACCCTAAGCATCCAAATCATGTATTTCGTCTGAAAAAGGCTTTATATGGCCTTAAACAGGCTTCTAGAGCTTGGTATGAGCGTCTTTCCAGTTTTCTTTTAGATAAAGGTTTCAAAAGAGGTGGAAATGACCAAACTATATTTGTCAAACATTTTGACAAACACATTACTATTGCCCAAGTATATGTAGACGATATTATTTTTGGATCAACTTCTTCCTCAGAAGTAAAATCCTTTTCTGAAATTATGAGTAAGGAATTTCAGATGTCTCTTATGGGGGAGTTGCAGTTCTTCCTAGGTCTCCAAGTCAAACAAAATTCGGAAGGACTATTTGTTTCGCAATCTAAGTACGCTTTAGAGATTGTTAAGAAATTCGGCCTTGAGAGTGCTAAAAATGCTAAAACGCCCATGAGTACTACGCTAAAACTTTTTAAAGATGACAATGGAACATCTGTAGATCCTACTCTATATCGTAGTATGATAGACACTTTACTATACCTTACTGTCTCGCGTCCTGATATTATGTATGCTGTGTGTGTATGTGCTCGATATCAAAGTAACCCTAAAGAGAGCCACTTGAATGCTGTTAAACGTATCATTAAATATGTAAATGGCACTCTAAATCTAGGACTTTGGTACACTAATGACACACCAAGCACTATAATTGAGTACACTGATGCTGACTGGGCTGGATGTACTGATGATAGTAAAAGCACTTCAGGAGCATGTTATTATATTGGTAATAACTTGGTAGGATGGAGTAGTAAAAAAAACAAAACTGCACATCACTCTCAACAGCTGAATCTGAATACATAGCCGCTGGCAGCTGGTGTGCTCAATTAATGTGGCTTAAGCAAATGCTAAGTGATTATGGTATTCAAGAAAACCAATTACATCTCTATTGTGATAATCAAAGTGCGATTAATATTTCTAAAAATCCTGTTCAACACTCGCGAACAAAGCATATTAAAATAGGACATCATTTTATATGTGAATTGGTTGAATCTAAGGAATTAGAAATCAATTATCTTCCTACGGATCTACAACTCGCAGATATGTTTACCAAACCTCTAGATTATAATAGATTCATTTCATTACGTAAATCTATTGGTATGGTTTATGCTGACTAATATTTTTGTTGTTTATCCAAGTTTTTCCCTTTGTCCATTTGAGACAAAATGGGGGAGAAATTTGAGTCTATCCAATTCTTGCACATTCTAAACAGCTTGATCTTAGTGAATTATTACAGGTTCTTATTGTACAGTTACTCTCAACAGTTGTAATAGGGTATTCAAATGTACTTAGCTGAGTTATGTACTTTTTGATTTCTAGGTATTGGGTAGATAGAATTTTGATAGGAATAAGTTTTTCTTATTTTTTTGTTACCCTACGAGTCCAAGTTGACTCAAAGGAGATTTTGTCTCATATTTCCAAAGGGGGAGATTGAAGCCCTTATACCTTTGACTCACTTGAGTCTATATTGTATAAGTGCTCATCTAGTTTGGAAATTGTGACAAAATTGTGTCATCCTAGAAACCAAAGAGCCTCAGCAGTTGGATTGCCTATTCATCTTTCTTTCTTGCTTTGATCAAGAGACTATTGCCAACACTCACACACTTAGAATTCAATTCATGCATGTCATATTGCATTATAATGTGTGTACAATGTGTTGAGTGTGTTTAAATCCCTAAGTTTGATTTTTAATAATTTTTTGGGATTTTTTAAACAATTTTTTAAACCATGTTTTAATAATTAAAACTTGATTTAAAAGTTTTGGGGTCAATCTTTAAATATTATTTGTTGTATTTTATGGCCTAATGTTACCTTGGGTAGAATTCGAAAGTGGCAGAGACTTCAGGGTAGTCTTTGTAATTAGTTAGGACACGCGTTTTACAGCCCTTAACTGGCCAACACCTGTCTACCCCTGATTAGTTAGATGTGTGTTTCTTTACTGAGACAATTAACGGGTGTGTTATCAGCCCTTGGATCATTTCTTATCAATGGTCTGCATGTTGCCTTGATGAATCCCCGTGTAACTCTTTAAGACAATCAGCGTTAGTTTAAGCACCGCCTTGTGTGAACCCTTAGATTCAAGTCAATTAAAATTGACTCGATCTCAACCCTTGGTTTTGATCAGATATCTCGAACCTTCTCCTCTCACTATATAAAGGCCTCTATTCTCAGACTTCGAAGACTTTTTGCCATTTCATTTCCTCTAAGAAATTGAGAGAGAAGAGAGAAACCAAAGAGAGAAAAGTTAGAAACCCTAACTTCCTCCAAATCTTCTTGAAACCTAACCCAAACACTTCTTCAAAAATACCATATCCAAAAACACCATCCTGAGTGTTCTTGAGTGTTTGAGAGTTTGAGTTGAGTTATTCTTGGTTGCTGTAACCTTGTGTTCGTGAGATCTTGTTTCCAACTTAGACTCATACTTAGATCTAGTTTCTGTTTCCATAGAAATCTCAGATCTGAGTTATTCATGTTACATTACACTTAGTTTCTTTTTATTTCTCATCTTGAGAAATATATTGTTGATTTTTTTCTCGAAAACATTTTCTTACTTTGAAATCAACAATAAATGCTTTCTGTTTCTTGTTCTTGTAAAACTAAACCTTTGACCTAGTTTGGAATCTCACTTGGAGGTTTTCAATCTCAAAAAGTTTTTGTTTTAAATTCTGAGATTGATTAAGACCTTGTCTGTCTTTCTAGCAAGGTATCCGTGGATTCTGGGATAGATTGAAGGGTCAAATAAGGTTCAAAGTTTTCTAAGAAGAAAGAAAAAGAAAATATCACTGCATATAGTGTAACTATAATTTGTTAGGACTGTTTGTACTTAATAAGTGTGTGTGTGTGCATGCATGTGTTAGAAAGAACTTTCACAAACACTTACACCCTACAACACGTAAAGTGTTGGTGATAAGATCTTGAGAACATAAGTCGACGTAAAGTGATGGAACAAATCATAAGTTGACAAACTGGGAGAACTACATCTACAATCAGAACTGCAGAGAAGTTTAAGGACACCAGAGGGTACATTCCTAAACTTATATAGGTCTGAGTTGTTTGCATGTTAGTTATATAGTTTGTTACTCATATATTTGTTTTAGTGGATTTTTCATTTTACTCCGTAGAGGGAGTCGTGGATGTTTCCTCAATTGGTGAGGTTTTACCACGTAAAAAATTGTGAACAGAAGCCTTCTACATTTTCTCATCTCATTCTTGGTTGTGCTGTGTTTAAAACTTGTTTAAACTATCTTTTAAACTTGTTGCCTAAATCTTGAATAAGATCTCGTACATACTGTTTTATTAAACACGTCTTGTGATTAATTCTTTTTTATTTAAGAAAAGAGTTTCTTCAAAAAACAACTCGGAGTTACTTAAATAGTTTATTTTCATAAACGGCTTTAGTAACGCATTTTTCTTGATTGATCTTGGATTGCAATTAAATTTGAAGACGAATAGACTCGCACCAATTAAACCTTTGGCATAAATATTTCCTTGAAGCTTTTCTGCAGCATCTTCAATTAAACTTCGGCACGTCATAGTCTTTATAGGATCGTGACAGTAAAAATATACCTCTGACTCTAAATTTATTTTTTTCCCGGAATAAGTTAAAACTATAGAACAGACTCAGTTCGAAATTTTATCCTTACACTCGAGGAGAAATAAGTCAAGATTAGTAGGGAACTAAGTACAACCTTACTGTATAGCCACATTGAGAGTGCGGGACTGATCCTGGGATAAGTATGTTACATATGAGACGTTAGTGATGATTGTGCAGGTGTGCACGGGATATAGGGTGTATGGGCCCCTGGTTAGTTTGATTTCATAATCATCCGCGATAAGGGGTGTGGAAATAAATGTGTTAAATATATAATCGTGGGGCAGTTAGAAACATAAGTGGAGTGGTATGATGGGATGATTCAATGTCCAAACTTATTTAAGTAATTTCCAATTTTAACACTAGTTTTAATCAAACCCTAAACATGCATCTAATTATGACTGACTGTTTTTAATTCTATCTAGCATGCAAATCAAACAATCACAAACAAGATTCAACAAAAATCCCCTAAAGGGGAAAACCCATTTATTTCACTATTGTTATAAACCTCGACTTACAAATAAAGAGAAATACAATGTATTTTGATAGATGAATACTCGCAGGCCTCGGTTCATTGTCATCAGCAAGAGATCCCGCAAGAGCGTCAAGAGTCAGCAATGGAGACAGGCTTCCTTCTCTACAAGATGTACTCAAAGATTGAATAATATGAGTAATAAGGGTTTAAAATTGATTCACATATAGATTTAGGACATTTGGGTGAATTAAAATAGGTTTTAACCTAAAAGACGAAGTCTTAAAATTGCAGCAGGTTTGCAGAAAATGGATTTGAAAAAGTCTTGCAAATATCTGATTGTAGAACAGGTTATTATTGGAAAAAAATAAAAAGTTAAGTCAGGAAGGTCATTCGAATGACTTCCTTATGTCATTCGAATGATTGGGGTATGTTGTTTGAACGACCTAAGAAACGACCCTTATAAAATCATTCCAGTACATGGTCATTCGATGCACAAAAGAAACGAGCCATCTCTCTACCTTTATAACGACATGATATGTCATTAGAAGGGTCGTTTGAAAGACTTGTCTCTATCGTCCGAACGACATTGAATTTTCGTTTGAATGACTGGAACGTCAAAAAAAGGTCTTCAAAAATTAATTTTGACTTACAAAACCAACTCTTTTTTATAAAAACTTTTTATAAAAAGTATCCCAAATAAATACATAACATTAATAACTCAAATGCATAGTTGAGTTAGTGGGCATAGTGGAGATTGGTTGAAGATGCATGATGCACGTTTGAAGAAGGTGGGTGATAATGCTTGATGCTTAATATTCGAATAGAGGACGTCATGGATGATCGAGTTGGGACATGCCGAATGTAGCGATAGACGACATAATAACTATGATGTAGGGAAACACAAAACTTCCTAGATTCTAGACGATCATTTATAAAAATGATGTCCTTACAAATCTTTCCCTATGTCTATGCTGGTACATACATAAAATATCGAAATTATGATACCCAAAATAAAAACTAATGACATACAATTTTATATCCCCCCAAACCCATAAATGGAAATATCAAAGTACATGTTTTCAAAATCTTCAACATCTTCAAGGATTAAAATCTCCAATGTTTCTTTGTCATCATCAGGGTGTGTAAAAAAATAATCCTCAATTTGTAACTATGCACATGAGATAAGAAATAAATACCCGCGACGTGCAAACAGTTTGAAAGAATGATGAGCAAAAATGACAATATCTATTAAGCATAATCAAATCATTAAATCGAACAAGCATTCTACTACCCCATAATTCATTCTCACCCTTTTCATGATGTCCCCAAATAGACAAATATGAAGAAATATAGCAATGAATACGAAGAGTGTCACACGGTACCAGACTTCTCTTTTTGAAATTAACAAAAAATTTCTTTTAAAAAATATACAACAAAAATCACACTATGAAAAGAACACTAAGATAACCAAGTCAATGATAGCGTAAGTATATAGGTGTGAACACGTTCGATAGGAAAATCATTGCAAACATTCATAACATATGTGCACAATGAATTTAGGATACTCCTAATGAATGAACTCAAAATCATCCTTAGCTGTAAAATGGTGAATTTATATGAAATTGACTTAAGTTAATTGACAAATCAAAGTCTAAAGTGAATTCCACACCAACAATGTCTAAAGCTATGTAATGATTTTTCAAGACTTTGTCAGGACGTACAAACCCATTGAATTCCAACCAAACTCCTTCATAAATAATAATGATCATATTTTTCTATTCTATTATTTTCTTTTGAATGATCATATCAACCTAATCTAGTTTGGCCTTGACTACTTTTTACAACGCCACACTTTGTTTTGGCTGTTTTTAAATTTTATTGGGCCCTGGCTACTTTGTACAATGCTACACTTTTTTGTCCCCCCATTTTAAATGGTGGCTTTCTCACAAAGTATATGTGTTCCTTTCGTAGATCTTTCCTGTTTACATTCATTATTTTTTAAATGTGAAACAAATTCCTCATGAGAAATGTTTTTTACATGCACTATTTTCATAGTCAAGTTTATCGCATTTGATTCGTTTTAAAGACAGAATTGAGATGAAAACACTTAAATAATCAACATGTGATAGATAAGTGCAATGTTCAAAATAAATTCATGCATGTGTGCATTAAAGGATATAATGAGTCAAACATGTAGAAAGATATCACAAAATGCAACTGAATGACTCCAATACACTATAAAGCACAAGGATGAAATGATGTAGCATTTCAAATCACTATAATAAAGTCTCATGGAATATGTAAATGATGTTGTGACTTTGGACATCCTAAATATCTATCCATATAAGTTGTATAACGAAATAAATAAATGTTTTGGTGTTTTTCAAAAGAATTATTAAAAATAAAATCATTTTGTCCTTTTCATTATTCTTAAAAACTAAAAATATTTTTGGATCCTTTTCTTTATCTTAAATAACCAAAAATATTTTTGTATTTTTCAATAAAATATGAAAAATAAAAATATAATACATAAAAATGGTGAAAATAATACAATCTAGCAATAGGAATCATATGATATGAACATGAAAAATCCCGCCTATACTAGACATGGTAACCACCCCTTAGTTAATTGTGCGAATTACTAAAGACTTACTAAGACTCTCAAATCTAAGGGAATCTAAAGGCTTCGTGAAGATTTTGGCTAACTGAAGGTCGGTGGACACAAAACTCAAGGATACGACTTTCTCTTCTACTAACTCACGGATAAAGTGCTCGCATGTCCTAATGTGCTTTGTGCGCGAAAACTGGAGTGGATTGTGGGATTTGTGTATCGCACTCATGTTATCACAGGAAATAGTCATGGTGTCCTGTGAAATCCTATAATCCTCCAGTATATGCTTCGTCCACAAGAGCTGCGTGCAATAACTCCTAGCGGCTATGTACTCAGCCTCTGTAGTAGACAAAGAGATAGAGTTTTGCTTCTTGCTCAACTAAGAGACAAGAGTAGAACCAAAATAAAAACACCCACCAGAAGTGCTTCTATATCCATCTACATCCCCGGCCCAATCGGCATCCGAAAAGGCGGATAATCGGTCATTGGTATCAAAGGAATACCAAATTACGTATAAGAGAGTCCCACTCACGTATTTGATAATACGTTTAAGAGAGAGTAAGTGCGACTCTTTTGGGAATGCCTGATATCACGCACAGACTCCAACTCTAAAGGCGATGTTGGGACAACTAAGAGTCAAGTAGAGAATACTACTTATAATACTCCGATACAAGGTTTACTCTACGTCCTTACGTGAAGTGTCCTTGCTAACCTTAGTTAAGGTACTCAACGGGTTATATGCGTTCTTATTGGAGTCTAAACCAAATTTCTTCACTAGGTCTCTTGCATACTTGGATTGGGATATAAACATCCCATCCTCTAGCTGATAAAACTATAAACCAAGGAAGAATATAAGCCCACCAACCATCCTCATCTAAAACTCACTCTTCATCTACTCTTTAAAGTCCCGAGCATGGTGGGCGCATAGAACCAAAGATTATGTCCTTCATATAGACCTGGGAAACCAAAATCACACTATCTCCTCTCCTTATAAACAACATATTATCAACTCCCCCTCTCTTGAAGCCACGAGCTAAGAGATAAGAAGTAAGCCTCTCGTACTAAGCACGGGGTGCTTGTTTCAAACCATACAGGGTTTTCCTTATAAAATTGACGTGTCCTGGGTGCTTAGGGTCTTTAAACCCTTTTGGTTGTTCTAGGTAAACCTCCTCTTGAAGAATTCCATTCAAAAAGGAACATTGTCATCCATCTGGTTTAAATTGAAGCACAGATGACATGAAATAACGTGTAGTAAACAGATGGAATCAAGCATCATAATATGAGAAAATGTCTCCTCAAAGTCTATACCCTCAATCTGTGTGTATCCCTGAGCGATTAATATAGCCTTGTTTCAAATAAGGGTACCATTCTCATCCATTTTATTCTTGAACAACCACTTAGTACCAATCACATTCATCTCATTAGGTCGGGGGATAAGTTCATAGACATCATTATTTCTATGTTGAAGCAACTCTTTCTGCATAGCATATATACAGTGTTCATCTTTGAGTGCTTCTTTGTGGTTCTTGTGCTCGACTTTGGACGTGTAGCACAAAAAGCTAAAAATGTTCTCTAGGTGAGAACGAGTCTTCACCCCTAAGGTGGGATATCCTAAAATGGAGGAAGGGTCATGACTCTTGTGAACCTAAGAAGGTGTGTCCCCTAAGATAAGAGTAGGGTCCACCCTAGGTGTGTGAGGGACTAAAGTATCATCACGAAGAAGTGCGTCATACTCACACAAAAGGCTAGGACCAATAAATTTTGATGGTACGTCATCTTGCACGGTGATGTTTATTGACTCCATAATCTTAGAGATACTCAGGTTAAAAACTCGGTATGCTCTACTCGCCGACGAATAGCCTAATAATATTCCCTCATTGCTCCGGGAGTCAAACTTTCCTAATTACCCTATATCTCATAGGATATAGCATTTGCTCCCGAAAATATAAAAATATGAAAGGTTGGGCTTCTTTCCAGTCCATAATTGATAAGGCGTCTGAAGTGTGTGTGGATGAAGACAAACCCTATTCACCATGTGGCATGCTGTAGACACTGCCTCTGCCAAAAATCTCCTAGAAACTCTACTACCTATAAATATAGATTTAGCCATCTTCTGAATTATCCGGTTCTTCCTCTCAACAATCCCATTTTCCCGAGGAGTATTCATGACCTAAAATTCATGTTTGATCCTGAGGCTATCACAATAAAAATCCACCTTTCCTTCGTTATATTAAGTGTCGTGGTCACTACACATCCTATTGATAGTGACATCGTGGCTATTTTGCAGGACACGATACTTAGTCATGAGAAACTATACAACAACATATTTCTCTCTCAGAAAACCTACCATGGAATAACGTGACAAATCATCTACCATCACAAGGATATACCTCTTAACACCCAAACTCTCAGTACGAGTAGGGACCATAAGATCCATGTGAATAAACTCAAGCGCATGTGAAGTGGTAATGGAATTAAACTTCCTATAAAGACTACGGACTTATTTTTCCAGGTGAGAAGGTCCAAAACCCCCGGAAGTAAGATTCCTAAATGGCGGCAAGCCACTATCTAGGTTCTTTTTAGCTAAGCACTCCAAATCTCTAAAATTCACGTGACCTAGACTTTAATGCCACAGATCCATAGGAGTGATTGAAGCACTGTTGAAAACAAATGAGGACTTGGGGATAATCCCATAACAATTATCTTCAGTCCTCACCCCTTACAATAGAACTTTACCGGCTTGGTCATAAACATTGTATTCATTCCGGTCAAACTTTACTACAAAGTCAGCGTCGCATAGCTGGCTGATGTTGAGAAGATTTTCCTTTAAACCTTCGATGTAAAAAACATTATATATCTTAGGAAACCCTTGTATCTCTATTGTACCTCATCTTAATATGCTATATTTTCTCCCATCTCCAAAAGTCACCTTACCTTCTTTGCGATCCTCAAGGTAAGAAAAAAATGACACATCACCTGCCATGTGCCCGTAGCACCCACTATCAATATACCACTCTGAGGTATTATGTTCTTTAAGAGAAACATGAAAATCAAGGGCCTTTTTGTCATTTTTAGGCACCCAACAAGTGGTAACCTTTTGTTTACCCTATTGTTGATGGTTCTAGTTAGAATGTTGGAAGTATCCACTAACGATAAAGACATCTGTTGGAATTGATCCATCAAACTGTGAGATATGGTGACTAGAAACTCAACTTGATCTCTAAGACTAGTAAGATCACTAGTGTGGCATGGCGGAGCAAATGTACATCAAGTCCAACCCAAACTATAGCAATACTCCCTCAGGTGGCCTTTTCTCTTGCTATAGGAACAAAAGTACACGATCTTAGGCCAATTTTGGTTTACTTTTCTTGGCCGAACTCTTCTTTGGGACTTAAGTTGAGGGCCATATGGATTAATCGTATACTCAAGAATCGATTTCGGTGCGATATGAGATGTGAAAGCACTGTCAAAAGCTATTCCCTGCCTTTCACCAAACCCTAAAGTGGGACTGAGGAGCATTTTTCCCATCTTTCTAGATCTATCCTCAATCTTTACCTTGACCTCTTGGGCTCTCTCAAAATCATGAGTGAGTTAGTCTACAAGGGATTCAAGGTTCTTCCAAGCCTCTACAGATGCAAGGAGGTCACTCATAGGACTAGCCACTTGTTTGATCAAGCCCCTTTCTCTCTCTCAAAACCACTCTCTCTCCAAACAAACTCTCTCTCTCTCTCTCTCTCTCTCTCTCTCTCTCTCTCGCCTAAATATTTTCTAACGCGATGATCCTAAGAGCTAACCTTTTGTTACGCCTTTTAGTTTTAAATGAATCATCATATAAATCGGCATAAACACTTCGTAGGTCTCTCTCGCTATCAATTGTAGCATCCTCCCCTTCACTCTCATCATTTTCACTATCGAAGTGTCCTTATGATGTAGGTTACTTATTGTTGTGAGGTGGATCGAAAGTACTCACATAGATAGCCATAAATCCGGTGAAGTTATATTCATACGGTGATTCATATCCCTAATCCATTAACTCGACCTCACTATCGTCACTAAGGAATGCATTTAAAGCAGCTTTGCCTTTGCCTTGACATTTCAACCTAGTTGGATACTCAAAAGCTTAATGACGTTTATCGTCACACTCATAACATCTCTCTTCGTCTCTTTTAGGAGTGTCCTTTTTATCTTTATCAAACTACTTTCCAAATTTGTTTTTCTAAAAAAAAGAATCTTTAAAATTGCCATTATTTTTGAATTTGAGAAATTTCTTAGAATTCTTTGCAAACAGTGCCAAATCGTCTAAATCAAAATATAACTTAGAATTTTACATTTCTTCCTCTCTCTGCTTAGATGACTTTACCCTCTTTCTAGCTGACTCCTCGCCTTTTTTCTAGCCGAGACTTTAAGTTCTATCCCTTTATGTTTAGATTTAACCACTTTAGGAAACATATCAATTTCACACGTCTAGATTTCCCCTACCAGTTCTTCTAATTTAAGAGTGTTATAATTCCCTAATGAATTTAACACAGTGACTTTTGGGATAAAACGCTTAGGTAATGATCTCAAAATCTTTTTAACTACTCATGCATCAGGAATATGTTCACCAATATTGAAATTAGTATTCATAATATCAGAAAAACGTGCATAAAACTCATAAAAACATTTAGATTCAGGCATGGTTATTATTTCAAATTGAGTACTTAAATTTTTCAATTTAGATTCTTTAACTGCATTTGTTCCTTCATGTGTAAGTTGAAGAACATCTCATGCTTCCTTTAGCATAGTACACACATGATGCGTCGGAACTCGTCGGGAAAGATGGCTTCAAAACTTGTACTTAACCCATGAGAATTATATGTGCTCCATTTAAATTCATCCTCGGTCCAGTCTGGCACCAATTTATGATTTGTCACATTTTTTACGGTGATAGAGGGAGGAATCCACCTTCTTTCATGCACTAACCAAACACATTCATCAATGACCTTTAAAGTAGATTTCATACAGGCTTTTCAATATGCGTAGTTTGTCCCATCAAAAACTCGGATCCGATTATATAAGTTTTCCATTGAACTTAAGTTTTATCAAAAATCAATTTTTCAAGAAATTGATATTCAGACTAATTTTACGAAAAAATTACATGGTATAATTGTGTGTAATTAGCTTTGATACCAATTTGATAGTGCGCTTCCATTCAATGTCCAAAATTATAAAATTAAATTCTAGTTTCAACACCAATTTTAATCAAACCCTAAACATGAATCTAATTGTGATTGACTGTAATTAATTATATCTAGCATGTAAATCAAATAATGACAAAAAAGAATCAGCAAAAATCCCGCAAAGTGGAAAAACTATTTATTTCACTATATGTTGTAAACCTCGACTTACAAATGCCGAGAAATACAACATGTTTTGATAGACGAATATACATAGGCCTCGATTCGTTGTTGTTAGTAAGAGATCTCGCAAGAGCTCCAACAGTCAGCAATCTAGACAGGCTTCCGTCTCCACAAGATGTACTCCAAGATTGGATAATATGACTAATAAGGGTTTAAGACTTTCACATATAGATTTTGGAAATTTGGGCGAATCAAAATAGGTTTTAACCTAAAAGATGAAGTCTTAAAATCGCAGCACTTTTGCAGAAAATGGACTTGGAAAAGACTTGTAAAAACCTGATTGCAGAACAGGCATTTATAGGAAAAAATAAAAAGTTAATTTAGCAAGGTCGTTCGAATGACTTCCCTCTGTCGTTCGAATGCCATGGGTATGTTATTTGAAGGACCAAAGAAATGACCCTTAAAAAATCATTCCAATACGTGGTCATTCGATGCACAAAAGAAACGAGCCATCTCGCGACCTTTCAAACGACGTGAGATGTCATTAGAAGGGTCGTTTGAATGACTTGTCTATATCGTCCGAACGACATTGACTTGTCGTTTGAATGACTGGAACGTCCAAAAAATATTTTTTCGTAGTTCGCCTACAGGTCTTGAAAAATTAATTTTGACTTAGAAAACCGACTCCTTTTGATAATTTTTTTATAAAAGTATCCCAAATAAATACATAAACATTAATAACTCTAATTAAACATTATACCTTTTAGTGTAGTGGAGTTAGTGGGCATAGTGGAGAGCAGTTGAAGATGCACGATGCACGATGCACATTTGAAGCAGATGGGTGTGTGATGATAATCCTTGATGCTTAGGATTCGTATAGAGGCCATCATGGATGATCAAGTTGGAACATGATGAATCTAGTAGTATACGACATAATAACTATGATCTAGGACAACACAAAAATTCCTAGATTATTGACAGACATTAATAAAATCATGTCCTTACTATAAGTGTGAACGGTTAGTTATGAAAGTAATACACTACTGTTTTAATCAGTCCAGAACAATTATATACTTGAAAAATATTTGTTACTTCTCAAGCTTTGACCCGTGACCATTTGTTTTTCTTTGTTTTTGCTCTTATTACCAGGTGTGCAATAGTAGTAGCTAAGACCGCATGGATATATCCATTCTATCGATGCAGTAGCTGTGTACGCTACCTCTTTAGTTAGATGCCTCAGCTTAGTATATCTAGATAGGATCATTTCATTATAGTTTCAATTTTGGGCATGTTGCCAGTATATGGATGGGCTTCTATATTTCTGTTACATAATTTATTTCAGCACTCAGTTTATTTATTCACTTTTATACACTGGATGTTATTATTTAGTGATTGATGGTTTATTCGGTTCACACATATTGTTTATCTATAAATGAGGATTATTCTATTCATAGTTTTGTATGGTTTATTCGTGTTGTTTATTTTATATTATTATTACGACAATGATTCTGAGAATGGACTACATTGAGATTCTTATTTAATTTTAGTAGAGGATTGGCCACCTGGTATTAAAATACACAGTTTGTCAAAAGACTAACTTCGTTTTAATAAATCCTTTTTAATAAAATATTTTTCTAAATTTTGTGGGTATAGTTACTGTAAACCCTCACGAGACAACACTAATCCTATAGGGTAACCTGTACGTGTAACAGTTTATTGCATGTGTTAAGTGCAACCTCAAGTTCTTGCGAAAGTGGTACACTTCTATCGATTTGTCTCCATCGTGCTTTTACTCGAGGACTAGAAAAATTCTATTTGGGGGGTAGTGTGATAAGAACCCAAAATAGTTATATTTATACCCCAAGTAGAATTAATTTGATAGTTAGTTCTCATTAATATTAGTCTTTTATGTCTAATTGTTGATTTTTTGTTCAATATGCATGCAGTGTCAAAACGGTTAACTTCGGGCAATTGCCATAGTGAATGTTGATTTGGTTGACATCTTCCTCTTTTTTGGGATTTTATCCCCTAGTGAACTCAGATTTGTAAACAATAAACACCTACCCTTTGACTGTAGTTCTCTATTAATAATGAATATTAAACCTCCCGAGTTCCACTAAAAATTTGAGCATCTGTCCAGAGCGGTCTTCCTTTTTGAGTACTGCTATGAGTGGAAACGAGGTGATAATTCTCATTTCCTTTCCCAGTTTCCTTGTCGCTCCCTCTACCTGAAGTACCTAGTGGTTTGATAAATGGAGGGTATGAAAGTAGGCCCAGTAGGAGAAATATTAGTTGTGTTCATAGCATACAAGGAGTATATATATATATATATATATATATATATATATATGTGTGTGTGTGTGTGTGTGTGTGTGTGTGTAATTTAGCAATTGAGAAATCATCCTTCATTTGTGTAAGTGTTCTCATGAAAGTTGTATCGCAACCATGCAATTTACATTATAACATGCAATATGGGTGATGATTCCACTCACAATTAATCTTGCTTTTCATTTTTTACTACTATCAAGTCCCGTTAATTAATTCATTAACATAAACTTACCATTTCCCAATTCATTACATTAACTTATGTTTACATTAATAATATACGTGCTCAAGGTCATATTTTCACTTTCTTAATGGAATACCAATCCCATGTGTCTTTACGTCCTTGCATAAACTAGCACAATGCTATAATATGATCGTGATAAGTGGGTTTGGATCTAAGCATGAATTCGCACCCTAAGGTTTCGATTCCTCAAATTTCTCCGTTACCTCCGAGTGCTTTTAAGCATTACATCTTTGCAACCCTTTTTTCTTTCTCTCGTATCTTCTTCTAATCCTTTTTCCTTTATTCCATTTACTATCCAATGAATCAAAATACCCGAGATAAAACTAGTCATGTCGTATGTTATTTCCAAGTTTCACACTTTATTAAAAATTCATTTTATTTCACTTTAAAACTTGGTATTTCACCTTTTGAAAATAACTTTATTTACTTTTTCTTGTGAAACTTAATCGTTTGAGTTCAAATACCCATTTCATACCCTTTTTAGTAATTTTTCACTATTAATGTATACTAGTTAACTTTGCTTTTTCTTCACTTTATCAAATTTTTCCTTTTCACCTTTACTTTCCAAAAGATGAATTTTCATCATATACTTTAAAGTCCAACTCTTCGAGTAGAGTCCTCTTTATTTAGTGAATTTATTCTTAAGTTCAAATTTCACATAATATTATACATTTTTTTAGTAAAACATTACTTATTTCATTTCTACACTTGTTCTTCAACTTATTAACTTTGTACTTGGTACCTTATTCCCTGATCATTTTGTGTGTTATTATTACACAATTTCCTATTTTACCCCAAAACTTTTATAACTTTAACATATAGTCCCCTAATTCCAAAACTTTATGTAGTTTCTTCACATATCCTTGTACCAATTCATATGATTAATATTAATTTTTTTTATCATTTGTCAATTCATGTTCAAAATCTCATTTTAATACATTTTCAACATATTTAGCTCATTTATCCCAACCACACGAGTTTATGTTCATGAAAGTAACGCTTTATGCCAATAAAACCCATATATGTATCCTACCATGTTTTCAACAACTTCAATATAATATTTACCATGAAATCACAAGTTTAACATAATTTATGTAGGAAATAGTTGGCTTAACATTCTGAAATTTAAGCTTCTTTCAATCTTTAGTTCCTTCTCTTGAAATATTCCCCTCCAAAGTGCTTTCTCCTGCAACATTCCATGGATCATCATCTATGTATGGTGACTATGGAGATGGGTATTATATAACGTTCTTTTCCATTAGGATGGTCACGGGCACGTGCATGCTTGTTTCAATGAATGTTGGAACACCTATCCACAATCACCCTTTGGATATGGGTGAGACTTAGATATTAATTTATAAAGTATATGATGGTTATAAAGATGAGCACGTGCATGTTGACCACAATGGAGGGCCTCTTTTAAAACATTATAAAATTATTATATTTCCTGGACAATTCATGTGTTGATAAGGATTAAATGATGAACTATGTTTAAAGTTTGTAATGTTTTAATTATGTGTTGATATCATAATTTGTTATATTTATATTAATGACATCTTAATTTATTTGGTTTCATTTCGTATTTTATTGAATGCTCGAATTGAATGAATTTGAATTAATTTGCTTGGGTTGAATGAATATGCCTAAATTATAAACTAGGAGTTCTTATATCCAACATGACCTTTATTTAAACCTACTTATATAGGTGACTAAAATTTTGAAGACTATTTAATGGGTTTTCCACAATACAAATAGTGGATGGAAAAGAGCAATAGAGCCACTGATAATCATGTAAACGGCGTTCATGAATTTGTTAAATATGCCGGTATAAATCTTAACATTGATAAGATTTTGTGTCCGTGCAATCATTGTATGAACGAAAATTTTTAAGTCTTTGGAAGATGTTGAATTTTATTTACTAATGTGATGTATATCACAAGACTATAAGTTATGTAACTTCCATAGGGAAACAAAAGTACTATATGTTTTAAAAGAATTACCAGTACCCGAACGCATAACAAAACCCCATCGGGTGGTAGTGGTATATGATTCTCCAGCAAAATCTCGTTAGAGCTCGCTAGTTCCAAAAAAGGTATTGACATATTTGATTGACATTTAAGGGATCCTCTAAAAGCTCTGAGTAACTCTTATAAAGGGAATGTAAAACATAGGTATCCATATCTACTTCTTTGCCTTTCACTAAAATTCATATTTAAAGGACCATTCTAACATTACCTTTTGAGACATGACATAAAATATACATTTTAATGGCCAAAGTAGGAGGAAGTAGAAGTACTCCTTACCATCCACACTTCAATTATTCTTCATGTGTACATGCATAAATGTGGAATATGGAATTTGGATGTTTCCCCCTTTTCTCTTCATTGGTATGTCTACTAGAAGAATGTGTGGATGAATATCTTCTCCTAGGGATTTAAACCCAGTTAACTAACAAATGTCCAATACAGTGGGATCTTCCATCATAAAATTGAACTCAAATAAATTAAATATTGAGTTAAAAATATGGATAGCACTAGAAATGATGAATGACTCGGGTTAAATATCTCTCAGGCTAAGTTTAATGAAGTCAAAATTTTTGGATTACTTCATGTCTCCTGTTTTAACAATAAGCATTCGGTGCACCCATTTAGGCCATGTGGGATTATCTAACTTTTTAATCCAAACCCTAAACTTAAATAGAGAGGGTATATGAAGTTTTTTAGATATTTCTATTAGGATATTATGGTCTCTAAATCTAGGATATAAAATAAAGATAAGTAATGGGAGTTTGTCCTTTAAATAGGGACCAACAGTGGAGATAGAATCCCCATGTGAGGATTTGATGGGATAAATAATACTCCCCAAAATAATGGAGTTATTGGTTGAGACCCTGTTGAAGGTTTCATGATATATGGAAATCACTCGTGTTTGAAGAGCTAGACACCATTGATGGTAAAGCTTGTTAAAAAAAAGATGTTCTTAAGAGCTGAAAAGATGTTTGGAAAGAAAATACAAACGGTAAAAAAGGAGAGTGGAGTAAGAGACAATATTAAATAGTTTGAGGAGAGCCATTTGAAATAAAAGAAATCCAGGCAGAGGTTAAAACATGTCTCAGATAACGTTCCCTCCAAAAAGTGGAATTTTGGAGGAAATGGGGAGACAATATGACACTTTTGGTGGCTATACAATCCACATGCCCTCATGATTATATTTGCGAATATAAAATAACCCAAGAAAAAAACTAAAATTGTGAGAGTTTTAAGACATCCAAATGTATTAGTTAAAGGAAAATAACAAGATGTTCTCCATGTTTGAATCAATCATTTCAACGAACAACTAAAAGTCATCATGTGGACAAATCCACACGCGCAATGAGATTTGGTGTTGAAATTACCCTAATTCGGTTTAGCTCAATTTTGTGATAAACTGTCGCTAATTCACTCCTTGTAATTATCACTTACTAAAAGGATTTTCTATTAATTTTAAATCCAATTTTTTTATTTATAAAACTTATTTTGAATTATTGGGTTAATATCTAAAGTAATTTTGTAAATACACATTTATATATATTTTATCCTAAATATTTTTCATGTTATACTTTTAATGGTTCTATTATTTTTAGAATCTATAAAATATTTTTCTAGATTTTTAAATTTTTTTGGGATTTTAAAATGTTAAATTTAACAATTGATTAACATTTTTATCATTTAATTAAGAAAATTTAGCAAATGACAAAATAACGACATTTTTGGTTTTCTTTTGTATATCTCCCTATAGTTCTCTATCCTACCCTTACACACAGACAAACACACACACACACACACACACACACACACACACAGTCACAGATATATATATATATATATATATATATATTTTACACGGATGAACAGTGACATAAAGGCAAAAATGAACAGTAGTATGAACAGTAACTTTTAAATAATTACTCAAGTCCACAGCACTACAGGTTACTGTAGCAACCCAGTCAAGCCTAAAAACGCCAACAACGGCGACAATGGCAACACACAGGACATCAGAAAGTTTAAAATTTTAAGATCATTCTAGAGTTCAATCATATATTCATATCAATATTTTCCATAAAAACGAATCCTCAAGGATCCTTCAATGATATATCAAAACATAATAAGAATATTATCTAAGTACTCAGAGTGGTTAACCCGAAAGATATAATAAAAACTTTAAATCTTATTACTGAGAATAAAACATGCGATTACAAACTATTTAATTTACATGTGATAATTAAAAGTACAAGCCATAATTTACAACTAATGGAAAGACTTAGAATTACAAGATAATTTACAGTACTATTGTTGCTGGAAAGTGGTCGAAAAATTGAACGAAGGTTTTTATGAGAGAGAACGCTTGGTTGTTGTGAGTTGTGGGATTTCTAAGTGTGTTTTGAAATGAAGGAGAGAATCTCCTTTTATAGGAGAAGAAGGAAAGCGGATGTAAAAAACTTATAAACTTAAGTTTTGAATGAATAAAACATGGGCTACTTACTTAAAGTAACTTTTGAAAATTTTAAAAAAGAAATAGTAAAGTATCTCGTGATTCTGAATTCGTCCAAAGACGAATAGTAATGGTTGTTGTCAGGTCGTTGTCACTATCAGTCGTTGTCATATTGCGTCAGTGCTTGCGTCTTTATTTTTGTTTTTTGTGGCTGATGTCATGGCTTTCGTCACTTGTGCTTCTATGGTTTATGGTTCCATCATATTATCAATATTGTGCCTGGTAACTGAGTCCATTGAGTCGTTGTCTGAATCGGTGTACGTATAATTATTATATATGTAATTAGATTCTTTTTCTTTTTCTAGTGCTTCTTCTACTTCTGAAGAGTATTGAGATTCACTAAAATATTTTATGCTAAGATTAACAGGGTGTTTTGGAATGAAGATTCTCATATTAAAAGTTTCTTTTATCATACACCAAGGGTTGGATGAGATTTCATTCATTATTTTATATACTTTATATATTGTAATTAGATTTTCTGTTGCATCTTTTCCTTGAATAAGGGAGTCATCATCTGTACATTGAACAAAATAATTAGAAATTTTTTCTTTTCAAAGTTCGATAAATATATTGTGCTTGCTATGGATGATTTTCCATAAGCCTATCCACTCTGGTGGTATACTATCTATTATTAATAAGAGGTGAGGTAAAGTAATTATCCAAAGTTGTTGTTCAGTTAGCGCATCTATGGTGACAATTATTATGCAACACAAATAAATATGAAAGAGGTAACAATCAAGAAAAGATAAATAAAATGCTAATCACACAACAACGGGTATACGTGGTTCAGCAAAGATGTGCCTACGTCCACGGTGGTTCAGTCAGTGTTATTTCTCTATATTCTGAAGAATAAGTACAGAGAATACAACTTGTCCTTTGCCCCGGACTTAGGGTTTAATTTATACATGTATATGTTGGAGTAGTGGGGGTGATGGGTTCCTCCTTATTAGCCATCTCCCCTACATGGGATCGCGTTCCCCCACAACTTCTCTTCATGGGATCGTGGGGTAATCGGATCAATACAAAAGGTGATGGGCCTGGGCTTTGCGCCACTAAGGAGAGGCTACTCGTCCAGGCCTATGATGCTAAATTCAGGGTACCCACAATTTCCCCTAAATTTGTTGGGCCATTTTTACAGGTCCAATGAATTTAAATAATCAGCTAGTATGGTTGATTTCTTTGAAAACTGTGAAGTTTCTTTGGCGGCACCCGCTTCTCTATCCGTGCGCTATGATTAGACTTGAAGGCTCGTTGGAATAAGGCACATTTCTTTTCGTCGCTTCAATCTTTTCCAGCAATCTTCTATCTTGTAAGAACTCTTGCGCTTTGTACCTTCTGTTTTCGATCTCTACTTTCGTTGCTTCTTAGCCATTTGACCTGATCTTCTGTCTTGTAAGTCTCTCTTGCTCTTTGCATTTTCTCTTTGGTTTGTAGTTTTTCTTGTATTTTTCCAATGGCGAAGATTGGATATAGGTCAGTAACTGAGTTTAGAAAATTCTATAGTATTCCTGAGTGGGTAGAGATTGAGTGTTGTGCCTCGCCTCCTAGGAACGTTAAGGATATAGAGGATGCACATTGGATTCACGTCCTGTTGCTCTCCCAGGGGAGACTTACCTTCCCCCCTAATGATCTGTTTCTGCACTTCTTTAGCTATTTTAGTATTGTGCCTGCACAATGTTCGCCCAACGTATGGAAAATAGTGAACGACGTGCATAGGATAAATCAATTGTATGGCACAAAGTTAGGGCTTGCCGAGGTCTGCTTTTGTTACTCCTTTTCTCGAACGAGTTCAGGTGTTTAGTACCTTAAGGCTAGGAGCCCTGATAGGGTATTGGTAGTAAATCTACCTGATTCCCATAAGGACTACTGGCAAGAAGGTTTTCTTGTCAGGAATTGGCAACTTTCCCCCCAATTTGAAGGGTCGAGGTCTGAGAGGTTCACCGTTCCCTTTTATGGGGAATAATATATAGGTAGATGTCAGATTATTGTTTCAACCTTTGCTGACTTGTGATTTTTCTAACCTCTCCTTGCTTTTTCTTTTACAGCGAGGACAAAGAACTTGGAGCCTGCTCTCAGCGAGGTTCGTATCTCGAAACTGGTGAAAGCTTGGAACATCAGGGAACCTTTGGGTGACGGCGAGCAGCCTAGGTTTGCTGCTTTTCTGCTTGAATACAAGAACACAGGCTCCAGATTCATAGCCCGACCTGTGGATAGTGTTCCGGATTTTAACTCTTCCGAAGAGATTTCTGTTGAGCCCATCCAATTGGACGAAGAAGAGAGCAGCTCGGAGAGTGAGCCTGCAGGTGTTGTGAGTAATTTGGGTGCAGGCAGTGCTGACAATAGCAGTGCTTCGAGCACTACCAGTAGTTCTGGTGAAGAGATGCCTCCCAGGAAGAATTTAATCAGAGATGATGATGATGATGATGTGCTTCTTGCACAGAGGTCCAAGAAATCGAAGACTGCCTCCGGGGCCATAGCTACTGGTTCTCGGCCTTCTTCTCAGGAGAAAGAGAAGAAGAAGAGAGAGGAGGAGCAGGCGAGAGAGAGAGAGAAGAAAAAGGAGGAGGAGAGGAAGAAGGTGGAAGAGAGAAAGAGAAGGGAGAGAGAAAAAGAGGAGGAGAGGAGGAAGATGGAATTGAGGACCAAAACTGGTCAAGCCCTAGTCCCAGTATCTGCCTTGCTTGAGGGGGCTTCGGTGGCCACCTCTCCTCAGCTTGCCCCTGCGCTGCTCGAGAGAGCAGTCCTTCCTGCAGATCGTGAGAGGGCGTTGGGGTCCGATCAACTGGCTTTGCAAGCTAGCCAGAGGCTTGCCTTAGTAAGGTTCCCTTCTAATTCTCAATTTCTTTTGACAAATTTTGATGGTTTGTTTTTCCTGATCCTTTCCTTATTTTTTGCAGTTTGTGACCGATTTCGCTGTGCTCTATCTCTCTCGCGACGAGCTGGTGAGAAGGAACGGTGAGCTGGAGCAGCAGAAGTCTACTCTGGTAGGCAGGGGTTCTCAGCTGGAAGCCAATCTGAAGGCTGCTGATGCAGCTCGAGCTTCATCTGCCTCGGCCCTTGCTAATTCTGCTCGCGAGAAAGATGATGCTGTCAGGGAGCTTGGCGAGCTGAGGAAGTCGTATGACCTGGTATGCTCGAGCAAGCTAGACTTTGCGGAGAAGAATAGGGTTCTTACCGAGCAACTGGAGGCATAGAAAGCCCAAGCAGCCACTCTTAAGGAATATTCATACAACTCTGGCTGGGCTGCTGCGCATGAGGACGCCGAGGTTCAGATAGGCTATATCAGCCGTCTGAACTTCAAGAAAGGGTGGAACAAGGCCCTCGTGGCAGCTGGGGTGGACGTTGCATCCCCACTCTTTGACGAGCATGATCCAGGGCCAAAGACAGTCGTGGATGAGAACCCATCCCCAACTGCTGAAGGCACCAATCCTGTTTCTCAGGCGACTCCTACTGATGCTCCCTTGGTCTAGGGGGCAGTGGACACCCCTGCAGAGGGTAATGCCCCTGCTGATGCTGATAAGGACAAGGGTCCATCCACCGAGGTTGATAATTGATAGGGCTTCTTTGTAACTTTTTTCTTTTTTGATCTGATGTAACCTCGCTCATTATCAATGAAAAGACTTCATTTTTGTTTATGCTGGTCTCTTTCTTTTCTCTTTCTTTTACTTGTAGTTGGTTGATGTGGATGACTATATTCCTGTTACCTCCCAACTAGGTAGGACTCTTGGTCCTAATGCAAGCCCTGCAGTTCGCCAGGCCTTTGCTAGGCTTTGCAGGTTTGCTAAGTCAAGGAACCAAAAATATAAGGATCAGTCCGAGCTAGTGGCCAAGTTGAAGGACAGGCTCCAGGAAATGGAAGAGATCGGTGCTTCAGTCCAAGAAGAAGTTAGCGAGCTGAGAGCGAAGTTAATGGAGGCCACCGAGATCAACCAAGTCGTGGAGTTTCTGCAGCGGGAGAATGAAGACCTGAGGCGGGAGGTCTCGAAGCTTAAGGAGCATTCGCCGAGCACCGCTTAGGCAGTCCTACAAGGCTCTTCTTCGTCGTGAGCTGCTCGGCCTCCCCTCCCGCGTGCTGGTAGGAGTACCAGGGGTAGGAATAGGGAAGTCGAGGAACAGCGTGAGAGGGAAATGGAGGAGCTGCGCGACGATGTTCGGCGAGCTTATGTGACTGCTGCTGGGCTCCAGAGGGACGTTACCCGACTGCGGCATCTATTCAAGAAGGGCCCTCGCCAAGTGTGGATTGATGGCTATGATCAGGGCTGGCCGGATGCTCCCACAAGATTATCAGAGTTCGAGGAGCTCTCCTTCATCAGGGGGTGGTTGAGTGCTCTCAAAGAGCTGCAGGTCCCGAGGAACTCGATGTTGTGGTACCGGCACGAGATGTCCTCCTCTACTCTGATGCCCAATCCATTCAGGCGAGATGATCGATGGATCCCCATCGATGCTATTCCCCGGCGACTATTGGAGTTGGATGCAAATGAGGTCGTGGAGGAGTTCGATCCTGCTCCTGATGACGGGAGGAGAGCTAAAATTGCTGACTACCTTGCTCGGATCCTTAATATTTTGTTTTTTAATAATTGTAAATGCTTTGGGCGAGCTTCGCCGACTAAACATGTACTATTATTGTTTGTAAATATAAAAGATTAATGGAAAGTTCGAGTTTTGGGCGATTTTGCCGACTAAACGTGTTCATCCAATCTTTTTATATTTTTGCAGCTTTACAATCCTTTTTATCTTGTCATGTGAGTGTCCTCCCAGTCCAGTATTAAGAATACCATTGTGCCCTTCCTTTACCTTTTAGGTCGTGTCGTCACACTCCCTTAGGCCTAAGTAGGGCAATTGGCGAGGACACACCTGTTATTGGATGTCTTTATCCGGTGAGGATTTTGTTTAACCAAAGTAGGTTTGATGCGTAAGAATACTCTGTAGGGCTTCATATATTGCCATGGGCAATGCTAATAGATCTGTCGTGCTTCATGACGATGACCTGAGGAGGGGTGTTCCCCTGCTATGCCAACCATTATAACTGTGATTTGAAAAGGATGTGCAATAAGATATAATTGTTACTTTTTAGAGAGTGATCAACTGAGAGATTTTCATTGGTGAATTGAGAAATAAACTGTCTTTTCCCATAATGAGTACAATAAAAGATCTAACAATAGAACTCCTAAAAATAGAATTTCTTGAGATTAGCTGCGTTCCATGATCGTGGTATCTCTCTGCCCTCTATCGTTTTTAAATGATAGGCACCTTGCAGATCGTCTCTAATTATCTCATAAGGTCCTTCCCAGTTCGGGCCCAGTTTACCGTCTGATGGCTTCACTGTGTTGCCCAGGACCTTTCTTAGAACATAGTTCCCAACTTCAAATTTCCTCGGATTGACCCTTTTGCTGTAGTGCTTTGCGAGCTGTTGCTGATAGCTCGCTAGTTTTACTAGGGCAAGTTCCCTGCGCTCGTCGGTCAAATCGAGTTCAGCGAGCAAAGCCTGATCGTTCTGATCCTGCTCGACAAGGTCGGATCTCATTGTAGGCAATCCTGCTTCTAGTGGGATGACTGCCTCCATACCATATGCTAGTGAGAATGGCGTTTCTCATGTGGCTCGCCTAGGAGTCATTCTGTACGCCCATAGGATATGCGGTAGCTCGGTTGTCCACGCGCCTTTGGCTTGTTCTAACCGCTTCTTCAATCCGGCGATCACTGTCTTGTTGGAAGCCTCAGCTTGTCCGTTGCTTTGAGGGTAAGCCACCGAGCTGAAGTGGTGCCTGATCCCGTGTTGGTCGCAGAAGTCCTGAAAAGGGCCACTCTCAAACTGTATTCCATTGTCAGTGATGATGGTTCTGGGGATCCCTAATTGAGTGATTATATTTCTCCATATGAACCTCATCATGTCAGCATCTCGGATGTTCGCCAGTGGTTCTGCCTCGATCCACTTGGTAAAGTAATCAGTTGCGACCAACAGGTATTTGCAATTGCCGGCAACGGTGGGCAGTGGTCCCACGATGTCCATTCCCCACTGGGCGAAAGGCCAGGGGCTGGTCAGGTATTTTAACTCGCTGGCGGGCTGGTGGACCATGGGGGCGTGAAGCTGGCATTTTAGGCATCTGCGGACATATACTGCGAAGTCCTTTTGCATATATGGCCACCAATAACCTTCCTTCATTGCTCGGAAGGCTAGAGACCTTCCTCCGACGTGACTCCCGCAGATTCCTTCGTGAAGCTCGTGAAGCACTATCTTGACATCGCCTGGGTGGACGCATTTAAGGTAGGGGCCGAAGAAAGATCTTTTATACAAGTCGCCTCCCGTGGATAAGTGAAAGCGAGCAGCTTTGACTCTTATCTGGTGGGCAGTCCTCTTATCCTCTGGGAGCGTTCTGTTCTTCAAATAGTCTCTCAAGGGATTCATCCAGCTGGGGGCTAGTTCCAATTGGAGTATTGGTTTCGCTTTGGTCAGCTCGCAGTTGGGGTAAATGCTCGGGCAGCTGAGGAAATCGATAGGGATGATCCTTTTCAGGCTGGAATCAACTGCCGAGCTAAGGGCTGCTAAGGCGTCAGCGTGGCTGTTCTGCCCCCTGGGAAACTGTTGGATGTTGATTTCTTCAAAGTTCGTCATTAAGTTTTTTGCCAAGGAGAGGTAGGCTGCCATCCTCTCATCCTTCACGTTATAGTCTCCACTTATCTGATTGGAAACTAGTTGCGAGTCTCCGAATACCTGTAAATGCTTTGCTCCCAGAGTTTGCGCCCTTTGGAGACCTGCTATTAAGGCTTTGTATTCTGCTTCGTTGTTGGAGGCTGCAAATCCCAGCCTGGTTCCTTGCTCGAGGACTGTATTTTCTGGAGTGATGAGAACAATTCCTACTCCTGCCCCCTTTGAGTTGGAGGCTCCATCAATAAATAGTTTCCAGCTTCCCCCTGTAGCCTGGTTGTTTTGTTCTGTTGGCTTAGGCTGGTCGAAGGGTTCTTCGCCTGTGAATTCAGCTATGAAGTCAGCAAGGATTTGACCCTTGATAGCTGTCCTTAGTTGAAATTGGATGTCAAACCGGCCGAGCTTGACTGACCATTTAGACAGTCTGCCCGACAAATCCTCCTTCCTTAGGACAGCCTTGAGGGGGTGTGATGTAAGGACAATAATCGTATGAGCTTCGAAGTAATGCTTCAGTTTCCTCGAGGACATTACTAGGGCGAATGTGAGCTTTTCCAATGGCAGGTAGCGCTGCTCGGCGTCTAGTAAGGTTTTGCTCGCGTAATAGACTGGATGTTGGATCCCTGTAACTTCACACATTAGCGCTGAGCTGACAGTATGGCTGGATACAGAGAGGTAGAGGTACAAAGAGTCCATTTGCTGTGGTATGACAAGCAGTGGTGGGGAGCTTGGGTAGGACTTGAGCTCGTCTAATGCTTGTGAGCAACTTGGGGTCCATTCTACCGTTTTGCTGCCTTTTAAGAGTTGGAAGAAGGGCTTGCATCTCTCGGAGGATTTAGAAATGAAACGATTTAAAGCAGCGAGCATTCCAGTGAGCTTCTGTACATCGTGGATTGTGCGAGGAGTCTGCATTCGTTTGATTGCATCAATCTGGTCCGGATTAGCCTCTATGCCTCGCTCGCTGACCAAATACCCAAGAAACTTTCCTGACTGGACACCGAAGGAACACTTGCTCGCGTTGAGTTTCATTCGGTACTTCCTGAGGATTTCGAAGGTAATTGACAGGTCCGAGAGGTGATTTTCCTTCTCCTTGCTCTTGACGAGAATGTCATCGATTTAGACCTCCATTGTGTCTCCCATTTGATTCTTGAACATTTTAATAACCAGCCGCTGATAGGTTGCCCCTGCATTTTTTAGCCCAAAAGGCATGACCTTGTAACAGTATAAACCAACCGTCGTGATAAACGCCATTTTGTCCTGATCTGGGGCATACAGGGGAATCTGGTGATAGCCTGAGTATGCGTCCAGGAAACTCATTCGTTCGTGAGCTGCAGTGGCGTCTACTAGTTGGTCTATTTTCGGAAGAGGGAAGCTATCCCTAGGGCAGGCTTTATTGAGGTCAGTGAAGTCTATGCAAACTCTCCACTTCCCGTTGCTTTTTGGAACTACCACTGGGTTGGATAACCATTTAGGGAATTGCACTTCCCGTATGGACCCTGCATCCAGTAGTTTTTCGACTTCTTTTTCTATTCCTCTGGCCTTCTCGGGAGCAATTCATCGTGCCTTCTACGCTATCGGCTTGAATGTGGGATTGACGTGCAACCGATGGCATAACATATTAGGATCGATTCCTGGCAGCTCATAGGGTTCCCAAGCGAAAACGTCTATGTTGCTTCTGAGTAAGGTTAACAAATCCTTTTGCTCTTGGTCAGTGAGTGAGGTACCGATCAGGAAGACTCTGCTGTTGTCGCCTTCTTTAGCAATTACTTCTACCAGGTCCTCTACAACACGCTCGGAGGGGAGGAGCCTAGTCTCTTCCATATTTTAATTGCTATTTGGAAGGGATTGCACCTTCCTCCACTTTCTCACTGGTTTGAACGGCTTTTTTCTCTGGCTTTGGTCGGATGGCCGCTATGAAGCACTTTCTCCCCATCGCCTGGTCGCCATGTATCTCCATCACTCCCCGCTCGGTGACATATTTGAGTTTCTAGTGGTAGGTTGAGGAGACTGCCTTCATTGCATGAACCCATCCCCTGCCGAGGATGGCTTGATACGGTGAATCGATGTCGACCACCAAGAATTCGATCATTTTTGAAACATTTCCAGCGAGCACTGGTAGTACTATCTTGCCCAGAGGCATGGTCATTTTTCCAACGAAGCCGACCAGAGGAACAGTGGTTCCCTTTAGGTCGGCGATGTTCAACTTCAATTTTCTGAACAGGTCGATGTACATTACTTCGGATGAGCTCCCTTGATCGACGAGCAGCTTGTCGATATCAAAGTTGGCTATCCTGAGTGTAATGACTAAGGCAACGTGATGTGGGGTCCTCACTCCCACAAGATCTTCATCCGTGAAAACAATATGCTTGTTGTAGTTGATGTCCTCTGCTCGCCGATGTTTTCCTGCCTATGATTTTGCTGGATCAATCTGAAAAGCTTGCATTACCGCTGTCAGCTTTTTTACCTTCATTCGAGCTGAGTTACCCTGGATTTGCTTAACATCGGATACTCCATGGATTACTGCGAATTCATGTCCGGCGTCATCTTCCAATACGTTGTCGGGTTTTGCCTCCTTGTGGACAGTCACTCTCTCTACCTTCCTTTCCACAAAGTCATTCAAATGTCCGGATTGGGCCAACTCCTTGAGGTGGGACTTAAGAGCCTTGCAGTGCTCAGTCTTATGCCCTCCCTATTTGTGGAAGGTGCATCTCAGTGCATTATTTCTTTTCGATGGGTCTCCTCCCATTTTCCAGGGCCATTTGATGAACGGCTCATCCTTGATCTTCGTGAGAATTTTGTAAATTGGTTCTTTGAAGACGGTGTTGACTGCCTGGAACGACTTTGCAACGTCAAGGTTCCCTCTGTTCTTGGAGCCATTCTTGCTCCCATTCTTTCCTCCTTTTTTCTGGTTATCAACTTTCTCACTTCCCTTGGTAGCGAGCTTGGCTCGACCGTTTTCTCCTACGTTAAGGCGGGTGACATCTTCCACCTTTGCGTATTTCTCAATCCGGGCCATCAGGTCATCAATGGTGGTTGCTTCCTTCTTTGTCAAGGACTGGTAAAGGAGGGAAGAGCTAGGTAGCCCAATTAAGAAAAAAGCCACTGCCACCTCTTCCGCGCAGTCCTCGACTTCGTTGAATAACTCCCAGTACCTCTTCGCGTAGTCTCGGAGTGTCTCCTGAGGCGTTTTCTTCATTGTTAATAGAGCATCCATCCTTTTGGGATGGGAGCTGCTGGTGATGAACCGGGCCGTAAAGATCTCGGCCAGGGATTTGAAGTTTCTGATGGATCGGTGAGGGAGTTTCTCGAACCATTTTTGGGCCACGTCATGAAGGGTCGAGGGAAAAATACGGCACATCAGTGCATCTCGGTGATTCCAGAGGTTCATAGCCTGCCGGTACTGCCTGACATGATCAATGGGATCAGTCTTCCCGTCGTAAATCTTGAACCTTGGAATAGCAAACTTTTTGGGAGCTTCTTCTTCTTCAATTTCCCTCGTGAAGGGCGATTTCATCTGGGTCTTGAGGGCTCTCCTGGAGAGTTCTCTGGTCGACCTGGTGCCGTGGTGAGCTGGATGTTGGTCCATTTCTCTGCGGACTAGGTTTCGTATGTTGTCGTCGCTGCGAGCAGGGCTCTGATAGCGGCGAGCTTTTCTCAGTTGCTCACGGAGGTCTTCGTCTGAGTCGCCACCTTCGAACCCTTGATATTGCCACCTAGGGCTCCTTCCTCGGCTGCGAGATTTGCTCGCTTGAGGGCTAGGAGTGCGATAGGGGCATCTTCTGGTATCAGGACGTAGTTCTTTCTCCAGTTTTTCCAGTCTTCTTTTCAAGCGAGCATTCTCAGCCTCATATCTGCGAGAAGACTCCCTCTGCTCGTGGAGCCTTGCTTCGTATGCATCGATCAATCTGGATATCTGAGTGGACCTTACTGGTCCTTGACTTTCTTCTGAGGCTGACCTTTCTAAGCGAGCCCTTTGATCTGAACTTCGGACTTCAGACCTAATCCTGCGAGGAGCGAGTGTCTCCTGAATATCTCCTGCTTGAGGAACGTTGCTGCTGTGACCAGACATCTTAGATTTTTTCTCGGCGTGGGCTCTTCTCAGGGAAAGATAAACGCTTCCCACAGACGGCGTCAATTGTGGTGACAATTATTATGCAACACAAATAAATATGAAAGAGGTAACAATCAAGAAAAGATAAATAAAATTCCAATCACACAATAACGGGTATACGTGGTTCAGCAAAGATGTGCCTACGTCCACGGTGGTTCAGTCAGTGTTATTTCTCTATATTCTGAAGAATAAGTACAGAGAATACAACTTGTCCTTGGCCCCGGACTTAGGGTTTAATTTATACATGTATATGTTGGAGTAGTGGGGGTGATGGGTTCCTCCTTATTAGCCATCTCCCCTACATGGGATCGCGTTCCCCCACAACTTCTCTTCATGGGATCGTGGGGTAATCGGATCAATACAAAAGGTGATGGGCCTGGGCTTTGGGCTGCTAAGGAGAGGCTACTCGTCCAGGCCTATGATACTAAATTCAGGGTACCCGCAGCATCTATTAAACCTTTAGGTAAATTTTCAATTATTCTATCGTAAGGGGGAGTTACTAATATACTAGCTACCATTCCATATTCTATTAATAAACTTATAGTAACTTCTATTTTTATACTTGGGTTATGAGTAAATATTTTATTAGGCCTGCTTATTACAAAATTCTCAAAAAGTCTATGTTATATTTCTAGTAATATTACAGTGTCATATTTCTTTTGTGAATTTAAATCTACATGTTCATATCTATATGTGCATCCTACGGGGGCTAAGTTAAAACGGAAATAGTTTTGTATTACTACCCAATTGGTTATATCTTTTTCTTTTGGACATAAAAATATTATTTCTACTAATGAATCTGGTAAAAGAGTTTCTATTTTGTACGTAGTATATATCTATAGTAGGGGTCAAAGGAAGATAAAAAATTACTATCATTGTATAGAGTTACTTTTTCTAATTTCTTTTCAATATCTTGTTTTTTATATATATATTTTAAAATGTTTTATTATAGCATCGTGTTCCTTGATGAGTTGAGGGTTATTAAAATAGTTATAATAGTTTGCTCTTGCCTCTAGATTATTAACATGGTGTATTATGTTAAAGAAGTAAGTCTTAAGATAGTTCATGGTGTGTGTGAATGATCCTTTATTGTATTCCCGCTTGAACCAAAGGTTGTCAAGAATCTTCTGTTGTTCTTCTGTTACTGGTACCTTTGACCTGAACTTTTGCCTCTCATTAAGAACAGTAAATAATTGGTTAGTGTTTTCTTTTGTGCCTGATGAAGAGCCTTGATGATGAGACATCTGCAAAAATTAAGAGATGTTTGTAATTAATCTAGACAGGATATCGGCTAATTGATTGTCTTTACCTTTTATATGTTCCAATTGAGGGGTAAAACCTTTTCCTGTAATGGTGTCAATAAAATTTAGCCATCTTTTTGTAGCTGATTTACTTTAATTACTTTTATTAAAGTGTTTTACTATATTGTCACAGTCTGTTCTAATTAAAAATTATTTACCTAAAAATAGTTGAAATCTTTCTATAGTATTTATTACTCCTAATATTTCCAAGTCAGTTGATGGTAATCTACTCTGTACCTCATTAAAATTACCTGAACAGTATTTACAAATAACTTATTCATTTTGATTACTATGTTTATTAGGTTTTTGTAATAAAATTCTTGCCAATCCTTTTGCTGATGTGTCTGTTTGTATAATTTTACAACTACTTTCTAAAGGTAAGGATAAAGGTTCTAATTTACTAACTATTTGTTTTATGTTTTGAACTAGTTTTATGTTTTCATTATTAAAGTAGTTTTTATTTTGAATTTTATTAATTAATTCATCCTTATTAGGTATTTTATAGCTATCATCATAAGTATTATCATTTAGTCTCTTATAATTAATTACCATACGTACTTTGCCTCTTTTTAATTCTGAATGATTTCTTACCATAAATGCAGGGCTTCTATGTCTACTTGTGCTTTTCTGTATTACTCCTAAATTTAAAAGTTCCCTTATTTAAATTTTGAACTCTTCTTGGTCAATTATTTCACAGTCTATGTCTTTTGTTTTTATTGCTATATCACGGTTAATTATATTTAGTTTAGCTTCTATTTTATTTATTTTTCCAGTGTTTTTGAAGGTCTTCTCCTATTATTTCAGTTTTGTCCGCTAATCTGATTAAGTCTTCTAATTCAATTTTCGTGTTTTTAAACATTATATTATTTATTTTATCAAATTTTATTTTTTTGTGTTTGGCTATCTTCTATGTATTGTAAATATTCATATAAGTAGTTTTCTTCTATATCTTTATCAGTTTCTTTATTAATGTTTAAATCTTCTATTGTTTATAAGATTATGTTGTTATTAAGGATTAACTTATTTTCTTTTTTTTCTATATTATTGTTTTGTTGATTATTAGGTATAATATGTGTTCCTTTTTTAAAATAGTTGTATTCCTGATGGTGTATACATAAATCCTCCGGTTAAAGAATGAATAAAATTTAGTCTTAATATAAATGGGTGATGACTTTTTATATTTGTTATATATGTTTGTGGTAATATAAATTGTTCTTCATTTATATATATAGGTATATTTTGTATACATTGTGTTATGGGTATTGCTTCTTTATTGAACTGGTGTATATAAATGGGGTAATTTAAATCTTTTGCGTTTTCTTGTTATACTTAATCTACATGAATGAGGCTTTTTGTTGCTCCTGTGTCTAACATTGCTGTTGTTTCTATTGTTTTATTTGCAAATTTTATTTTTATAGGGAAGGTTATTAGTGCTGATTTATTTGTATTATTTATTTATTCTTATGGTTTATTTTTTATTTCTTCATAGCATTTTGTACATAATTTTTTATTACATATTTCTCATAAATACATACTTTTACTTTCTATCGAACATTTGATACAGTTGGGTTTTATAAACATATATTGTTTAAGTTTATATTCACATTGTTCTATATTATATACAAAATTTAAGTCTTTTAAACTATGTTTTAAGGTTTCTACATCGTCTTCTTCTGATTCTATTGATTCTATACTATAAATACTAATGTTGTCTATTTCGTCATATTCATCATATATACTTTCTAATTCTATTGTGTCTCCTAGATCATCTTCAATGTCATCCAATATATTTATTTTCTTTTGAATCTTTGATATATTATTATTTTTATTTCTATAGGGACAATTAGGTCTAATGTGATTAGGGTCTCCACATATAAAACATTTACAATTTGTTGTTCTTTTATTTTTATTATTTTTTGTTTCTTTATTATCTTTATGTATGTTTCATTTTTTATACCATGGCCTTTTTCTTTTATATTTATTATATTTATAGTGTTTTTTATAGGTTTTACTAGGTCTTATTCTATAGTTTTTATAAGTTTCATATTTCTTTTTAATCTTATATTTATTTGTTATTATTCGTTTATTATCACATCCATATTGTGGTGGTAAATCTATTTGTTGACAGGTATAATAATATTATTTTTCAATTTATTTTCCATCTTTTAGTTTTCTACATTCCGATTTTAATGTATCATATACTGTTTTTATTCTAGTCCTATAGACATATCTTGGTTTGCGTCTGGGTGTTTTTCCCAATTCTTCCAAAAAAATTCTCCTATATTACTTATTATTTTTTGTATATATATATCTAATAAATTAATGTCTGTTTTTCGTCCAGTTTGTGTCCAATATTCTACAAATTTCCTAGTGTAATATCCTATATATTCCAACCTACATATTTGTAACTGTTCTAAGTTTCTTAGTGCATCTGTTTGTCATTAAGTCAAGTGTAAAAGTCTATTCGATCCTATAAATGCTTGTTTTATTAAATTTGAGAATCTTTCGACATTAAATACTTCTTTTAATTATTTATAGTCATTTGTAAGTTTAAAGGTTAAATACCAATTAGATACACTTTCTTGTTGAGTATTTTGAAAATATGCTTCACATTGAGTTCGATTTTCAAAACTTATTAATGTACAAGTCCTAAAGCGTCCTTTTTCCCAATTTTCCATTGCTATCTCCCAATCTTGAGGGTTTATATTATCTAAATTTAATATACTACCATATTGTGTTATATTAGAGTTAGTATCAAATATATATCTACTACGTCTTTTAAATCCTGGAACAGGATTAGTGTTTTCATTATAGGTTTCTCTTGTAGCTCTTAAATTTTGATGAGTTGAATAGCCTACATTGGCTCTGGTTGAGGTTTGAGTTCAAGATTCGGCTTCCATATCCTCTGCTGGGTTTATTTCTTCTATTATTTTTATAATTTCTTCTTTTTTTATAAATTTATCTATCCCTGTATCTATTATTTTTCTTTTGTTATCTTCATTAGTTCCGTCTGCACAATATATAGATATTATTGATTCTTTAGTAACAAAGAATTGGTGGTAGCAGACACAACAAACCCTCAATAGATAAACATGGTGGTCCATTCAAACCTCAATACAACTGACAAGGCTAGGTAGAAATCGCAGTTAACATCTAATTGATTTGAAGTATTGGTAGATGATAACATGGATAAGTAAGAAGGTGAAATTCAAACAGATAATGCACTGCATCATGAAGTTAACAGCAGGCAAGAAGACTGTAAGGAGAACTTATCAGAGAGTTAGGATTTTGACATGGATGAAGTGCCAAAACTTCAGAAGGTGATAATGGACCCTACTACCATAAAAAATTAGTTTTTTTCCCCAAGGGCTCCTAGATTATCAATAGAGAAAAATATTATGAAATATTGGCGACACCTTTATGCATCTGACTCTGAATCTACTTTGGTAAGGGAACCAAATGATGATTGGAAGACATTTTCAAAAGGATTATCAGTAAAACTTCAACGTCTCAAAAATAAAGAATTGATGGTTAATCAAGAAGTGAAAGCAGATAGTTTTACAGTGGTTAAAAGAAGGAGATCCAGGAAGAACTACTCAGCTAACCAGAAATCTAATATAATGACGCGGTCAGGAGGTAAGGCACCAAAAACTATTTCTTTTGTAGTTTCCAAATGCTCCAAACACTTTTCTGGAATATAAGAGGGGTGGGTAATGGTCCATCTATTAGGAGATTGAAAAGACTTATTCGAATCCATTTGATTAGTGTGTTGGCTATATTAGAACCGAAGATCGATGACACTAAAATTGTGGAAGTGTGTAAGAAAATAATGTTTGAGGGAGGTATGGCTAATACTACGAATAAAATTTAGATTTTATGGAACAAAAATTGGAAGGTGCATTTAGCTCATAACGGGGTTCAAACTCTTTCTCTTTGGTTGGATAATCCTTTCTTTGGTAGTCCTTTTGTCCTTATGGCGGTATATGCGAAATGCAAAAAAGCTGAAAGATTGGAATTGTGGAAAGAGAAAGAGGTCAATCCGGGATTAGAGAGATGAGTTGGATAGTGGGTGGGGACTTTACTATAGTAGCTAAGAGAGAAGAAAAAATTAGAGGTAATGAGGTGAATTGGGAGGGAGTCATGGATTTCAATATGTCTATGATAAATGTTTGGCTCCAAGAAATTAAATTTAATGGTTCTAGATTTACATGGTGCAATAATAGAGAGGATAATCCTCGGATTTGTGCAGGATTGGATAGAGTGTTGGGAAATTCAGAATGGTATAATGCAAAATTTTCTAGAACAGTGGATCACCTAAAAAGGTCTAAATCAGATCACAATTCTCTCCTTCTGAAAATCAAAGATGAAGATAAAGAGAATCCAAAACCGTTTAAATTTTTATCATTCGGGGCTAAAAGTGATGAATTTATCCAAGTAGTGAAGCAAGTGTGACACCCTGCCTAATTAAATACCGGAAGATCACTCCTTTATTAAATTAAAATCAAGGTGACAGTTGGTTCATTCTGAGCATCACTGTCGTAAAAATAACTTTTCCAATTTAAACACCCTAATTAATTCAGCTAAGTGTCAAAACCATTTTAGACATTACTTTCCAAATTCTATTTATATCCAATGATTTAAAACTTTACATAATTCCATATTAAAGAATCACACCGCAATTATCCTGGAACACATAATCCAAATAATTTAAGCATTCAACAACTAAATCCCAACATTTAAAACTTAAAGTAAAACATCCAGACAGTAATAAATCCCAAAGTGACAATACTAGAAATAAATGAATCACAATGTCCAATAAAACAACTGGATAATGGAAACGGGCGACACATGCCCAACTGAATAAATATGCTAGGAGTGGAATCAAATAAATGAAGTCGTCTAAGAAAGAGGCATGCAACTCCCACCTAAGCTACAGCGCGTTCCTTCCAAAGGATCCTATGCAAGACGCCCCTGTGGCTGGGCACCTGTAACATATACATATATATACAAGGGAGAAAAGAAAATGGAAACGGGTCAGAGCCCGATAGTGAAAATGATTTAAAATGTGTTTAGCAAGTATTTAAAATGTTTACTGGCCAATGCAACAACATATTAGTGCGGCACTCCCTTGAGGAATTCTCACCTCTCTTCTAATGTGCACACCTATCGCGCTAACCTTCCCAACGGTTTAACTTATCTTATCTTAGTTTGCTCGTAAGATTTAAACTGGCGATTCAACTGTTTAAGGAGTAAAATTCCATTTAATAACAAAACTCTCATTTTAACTTTATTTGCTAATAAAGTTTCACAGTATCATATTATACTTTTCAAAACAAGTATTTCCAAATTGAAATCATTATTTATATCTTACTTACCATAAGCACAGTAGGAAGTTCCCAATTTCAGAATTAAATATATATATTAAATACTCGTATAATATATATATATATATATATATATATATATATATATATATATATATATATATATATATTCTAACAGCACCCCACATAAAAATTATGGTGCGGGCATACTCTTCTATCCAATCCCCGTCTCACTCGTACTAAGGGAAATACAAGTTCGGAATCACTCTCGAACTGTATTAACACATGCACAAACAATATTGAGGCGAAGCATAGATTCCAAGTCTCTAAGAGGTCGGTACATACCCTCACGTCTCTTAGGACCGTCTAACCATCGATCAGATAGCATGTACCAAGGATATTTATCTTCTAGGGTATGAGTCAGTATCCCCCATAAATTCACATCGAGATAAGACTGTCCCAGCGCGGTAACCTCAGGGATAGCAAGTAGCGCGGGCATGATTTTCACACGTATGTAATATATGCATAAACACAGTCTAATAAATATACTACTATTACCATATCTCTTTAGGTACCTTTCATCACCCATAATATAATATTTATCATTATTTCTCAATCTTTAGTTATCACGTATAACGGTTCGTCTCTTACTTTAATTGAGGAATTAATCCAACTTACTACTTAACACTCATGGACTCTATCCTCCCAAGTGTAGAATTCAGTAGGTACTCATCTATTTTTTCAACATAACTATTTTACACATCTCTCCCTTTAATACACAACCCCATCGTCCCTTAGGTGTAAGCATCCCAAAATGTAAATCTCGTCTTAGATTAAAGGTCACATAGTTATTAATAAGTCCTACTGGTCTCCTTTACCTTCTAAAATATTTTAATAGGATGCCCAAAGATTTTTACTCATATAATTTGAATTCAACAATTTAAAAGGGGAAATATGAGTCTTCCAGGAGGGGTCGATCGATCGAGGGCAGGAGCTCGATCGATCGATGCGTCGATCGATCGACACTCCTAGTTCGATCGATCGATCAAACAGGTATGGCGAATTCTACAAGTTAACAGTTACGGGTTCTAACATTAAACCTCAACCAAATCAAGATTTTTAACACCCAAACTTCCAGAAATTCGTACTACAAACATTAATAACCCAAACTAACAATCTTCTACATAAAGCATGTGAATTTTCATCTATAACCATGGATTAAAAGGGCAAAACTTATATAAACTTCATGAACCCTAGAATTTTCTTTAACTTTGTCCTAATCAGTATTTTTTAAGAATTTATACTCCTAATACATCATAAATCCGTGGTTCAACCTCAACATACGAAGGGGGGGTTTCCAGATTTCCATTTATATCATTACTACATGCAATTTCCTATCTCCAATTGGGTTTTCTTTCATGAAACTCATCCTAATCAACCCTAGACTAACATGAGTGATGAATTAACGAAAATAAGCAAGATAAACACTTGCCTGGGAATTTCAGAGTTCTGATTTGTGAGCGAATTTGGTGTGGTTGCGTTCCCCGTCGCGCGATCTACGCGTTGGTGGTGGTGGCGGTGCAACCGGGTGAATTTTCGGCCTAGAATACCTTGGCAAGCTCTCTCCTTTCCTAACCTATGGCCGTCACTTGTCTTTGGTTGTGTTAACCCTAGAAGACAACCTTAGACATCTGATATAACCCTTGAAAATTCGGGGGTTTAATTGCCCAAAATTACAAAATGTCCAAAATGTCCTCCCGGGGAGCTAAATAAGCCTAAAAACACCCCGAGACCCAAACTAAACTCCCGGGTACACTTTTCTGACTATCTCGACCCTTCGGGACACTTTGTCGCACTCAAAACGACCATACGAGCAACTAATAATTTATTCACTTTTATTAATCAATATTTAGTCCCGACATGGCACGGGCGCGTCCCGACTTAAATTTCCAAAATTGTCATATATCCACTATTGACATTTAATAGAACCAATATTATATATTAGTTTACTCATTAGTAATATTCAACAAGTTTCCCACAATTACTAACTTACATCACGTTAATAATTATAAAGTAATTAATTTTCGGATTTATATTAAATTAATAACTCACATTAAATTTAATAAATCCCCAAATTTAATAAGAATAAAAATACGGGGTATTACAACAAGGCTGGGACATATTTGCTGAGAAACTTAAAAGGGTTAAAACATATAACAACTCGAGATTTTTAGGACAATAATTTATTTATTTTGGGAGAAATAAATATTTTTTTTATTGAAGAATAATTAAATTGGCCTTAAGGTCAAAATTTGAAGTTGTTAGAAAGTGTTTCGAATGGCAATTCTGAGGGTGTAGTTGTTTCCGGAAGGGTGGAGAAAGTCAAAATGACTGTACTTGGGGTCTATTTAGGTTCTGAAATAATTTAAGCTCGTTTGGCTCGAATTAAAGTTTCCGAGTCATTTAAAGTGTGTATTATCATTTAAATTTGTGTATCTTGGGAGACAAGGCTTATTAAGCCTACGGGAGATAGAAATATATTTAGAGAGAAAGAGAAATAGAAAGAAAGAAAGAAAGAAAGAGAGGAAGAGAGGAAGATGAAAGAAGAAGAAAAAGAGAGAGAAAGTGGATTTTCCAGCCAATACGCGATCTCGAGGAGGAATCAGAACCTACGAACTTGAGGCAAGTGATTAAACTTGCTAAATAATTGTTGTGTACCATTTATTTCATGATTTGTGGATTATTTCTTTGGGTTTTAGGTTTAGGTTGTAAAAACCTAACGTTTGGGTAAAATCTTAGATTTGTTATGTAGAAAATGGATTTGAGGTTAGAAATTAGTTTAAATATGTTTTTGGATGAATATTAATGTTATAAAGGTGATTGGGTTGGAAAGAAATGAAGAGAAGTTGATTAAAAATGATTTTGGGGAATTTTGGCTTTGAAGAAATAGCCATTTTCGTAGCCCTAGAACAGGTCGAATCGATTCGGCCCCAACCAGAATGGATTCGAAATGTTCCAGCTTGATAGGTCTGAGTGATCGAATCGATTCGAACCCCATCCAAATCGATTCAGCTTGAGACAGAATCCCATATCTGATGACCCGAATCGATTCGCCTTGGAGGCCGAATCGATTCGAAAACGGGGCATTTTGGGGGAATGTTTTTTTAGGGAGAATTTCATTCCATTTCGTTCGAGGTTATCGATTGGGAACCTCTATAGGGATTACATGAAGTATGTTTTGGATACTTTTAGAGAGTTCCCCTTAATACCATATGTAACACCCCGCTTAAAATAATAACGGGTGGCCAGCCCTATACTATATTAACTCAGGAGTCTCAGATGGCTCAGTCTCAACATCAACAGTCAGTACCACATAATATAGGACTAACTACCCGATATGTAAGCGATATGTTAACATTAAAATAAAACACACCACGACTAACAAACCATCACTATAAAAATACTAATAAAGAAAAGGAAGATGCATACTAGAATGATGATAAATGGAATGAATAACTACAAATGAATATGACAGAAGGAGATAAATCCGAATAAGCTGTCGGGTCACAGCCAATACAATAACTGAAATGGAATAAATATAAACATATATATAAATATCCCTTGGGTACAAACCCGATATACAACATGAATCCTACCTAGATTTTTAAATAAGTAGGAAGCGACTACATTCTACATCCCGCAACAGTCCGCACCTGTCACGGCTCCCAAGACTCTGGATAGAAGGTCATTCGGCATCCATGCGGTAGGACATCTGTAATAGTATATATATGTATACACGCAGGAGAGAAAAGTAAACGGGTCAGAGCCCAAGTTGAGAACATATTTAGCAAGTGTGTTAACCGTGCATAATAAATATCGATGCACTTATTTCATAATTAAAGTGGAATCGCACTCTCGTGAAACCCCAATTCACCTCTCATCTAACGGCGCGCACCTATTCGCGTCCTCAAATTTTAGTTAAATTACCCCAATTATAAGGACAACCTAACTTACCATAGGCCCAACCTATACCCACGAGATCTGCCTTACTATCGTAACCCCAGAATCCACTCTTTCTAAACACACTTAAGTATTTTTACAAACATATACGCCATATTAGGCTTAATGGATTTCGGTTTATAATTTAATCAATTATAAATCTTAATAAGTTACCCATATACATTTGGGTTGGAACATACGATTTAATTTCTAAATAATAGGCATACCAAATTATTATTGACAAAACTTCTCTCCAATTTCAACGTTGCGCTACGTTTCGTGCGTGGGGTGTCTCGCAAAGCGAAATCCAAACAAGGAACCACCCCGTTACACTACTCCTTGTCAACGTCGATCCTAGAGATCCATTATGCCATACCTAATTATAGACAGAACTTTTCTCCAATCTCAACATTGCACTACGTTTCGTGCGTGGGGTGTCTCGCAAAGCAAAATCCAAACAAGGAACCACCATGTTACACTACTCCTTGACAATGTCGATCCTAGAGATCCATTATGCCACACATACAATACTACTAATTATATATTACCATACAAGAACAACTCAAAGTCTCCAAATAATATCCTTGGGATGATGTAATCGAAATATTCCTTAAATACGATACATCAACCCCCATCAATCTAGTACACCATAATCATCCAAGATGTACTCCATAAAGATTCCATATCCATTCATATATAGGATATATAAATATATATATATATATATATAGGCATTTATTCTAACCATATATATATATATATCAATCATCTATTCCCATGACCCAGTGTACATATCATATCTAATGTAAAATGGCCATGCACATAATATACCCGAATATATATCGCCGATAAACTGCATCATGCTATCATCTTCCCAGTGCCCGTCTCACGTAGCAATACTGGGGACCACCTGGTGGGGATCCAAAACACCCACCTCGTGATATACTCATGCACACGACGTCCTGGGAAGTAGTCATAGCTCTAACCGGTCAATGAGACGAGACATACCCACCACGTCCCACCCCAAAAATATATCTCATAATAACACACTGGACGACTATGACCTGGGGAAAATCCATACCTTGCTCTTTGAGCCAGGATTCTCACCCTCTACGCGCGCAACTTTCCAATGATATCATGAGCGGGGTATGCTTAACCACATAAGTATATATATCATTCACATGCACAATATATACACATCCATATGATCCAATCATATGATCAAACATTAAACCATCATATACGGTTTAAATATCCATATCATGTATATCCACAACATAAATATATCCATATATACATATCCATACATATATATATACACATATTCACCTATCCGTATATCTATATATACAAACTAATTCTCGTTCGTAAGTATAAGATATATAAACTCGGCTATAAGTATACATAATCCTCAATATACAAGCCGTCACCACAAACTCATTTAATTTACCTCGATATGTGAATACAATCCCTCACTTGAAGCATATTCATCCATTTTCCTATAATACATGTATATATCCAACATTAGGGTTATCACCCAAACAATTAATGTATGTATAACAATTTTTGTACATTCCATCAATACCTGAAAGTACATCAACCCACGATATTTATCTCGATCATAGGTAATCACATAATTAATAATTGATGAGCCTCAAGCTCATTCCTGAATTCATTTCTTGGTCCCATTACTTATTGGAATCCTCAATATTAATCACCCCCAGATATACAACGACTATCCCCACTATTGGAAACCCACTCTAACCTAGTTGGTAGCTAAATCACATAATTCTCAAAATCCCATCTAAGGTTTAATAGCTATAATAAACCCTAAATCGTATTACATTCACAATTTGTTCCTTAAGTCTATACTCCTTAAGGATACACGACATCTTCTTTCGTCGGTTCTCAATCATATCTAAACTCACTTAGGACCTCAAGCTAGAACTCCCGTCCTCATTGAGATCCCCCACTATACCTAAGGGTATCCATTATTAATACACGTGTAGGCAAAAAGGGACTATCCTTATACCGTTTATAACCATTTCATTACTAAAAGAGGCATCCCATCCTCCTAAATCAATTTAACATAGGCCCGCAAGCCCCTATTTGACCTAGGGCCCTATTCCTTAAACCTAATATTATACCCTTCCTAGATAAGCCTATTAAGAAAGCCCCCAAGAATAAAACTCCAAAAGAAAATGGGTAAAAGAATTTCCAATTATTGGGATAAAAACAGGGGACCGGTCCCAGACCCCCGGTCAACCGCAGGTCCAAATTTTGCCTACGAAGAAATGTAGTAGGCTTTTCCCTTAAGGCGCGATCGACCGGTCCCCAGATCGCGGTCGACCGACCATACTAGATATCCTCGCCGATTTCCATTTCTCAACAAAACCCACGATTTTAAAACCCTAAACTTTCCATTCTAACCTCCAAATCTTTACCACAACCAGATTCTAAGCCAATAAATCAACCCAAAGTTGATCCCAACCATTTCTACTCCATTTAAACCCATTTTTAAACATTAATTTCAAGATTAAACCCAAAATCTAGGTTTTGATATTAATACCCAAAAGTCCATTTCTTTAACCCAAAAATCATGAAATAAAATACACAAATGACTTATTTAGCAAGATTAAACACTTTCCTTGATTTTGTAGAGGTTGGATCATCCTCGATGACGCAGCTGGGCCAGAAATCTCCAAGTTTTCTTCCTCTCTTTCCTCCTTTCTTCTTCTTTATCTTCTTTTCTTTCTCTTTAAGGCTTTTTTTCTCTTTCTCTCAAATGAGAAGGCTTGATCCGTAAGCCTTTAAATCCCTTAAAAACATAAACCCAATTTTAAATGTTAATACACACTTTAAATGACTCGTTTACTCCAATTCGAGTCAACTGATTTAAAAACATTCCAGAGCTGAAATAAAACCCAATGACAGTCATTTTGACTATCTCGACCCTTCCGAGATCGATGGTACCCTCAAAATCATCATCCGGAATACTTTGAAATATTCTCTATTTTAGGGCCCCAGTTCCCAAATTTTTAAAATTCTCCAATTTAATTAAATTTTATTTTCCAAAAAGTTAATTTCTCAGTCTCCAAAGTTACAGGTTGTTACAAAATTATTGGAGTCATGTTGACTAAATTTGAGGAATACCGATTAGAGAATATAGTGTATGATAAGTGGGGAAGCCCACTACCATTGGGATTTCTATTTGGAGATAATTACGAAAATATATGAAAGAGTGAAATGCGCTTAGTGATATTGGACTTTAGAATCAAATCCCAAATTGGGATAACTTTTCAGGTTCATATGTTTGATTGAACCCTATTATGGATTGAGAATTATAAATGCTAATAAATGTGCATACGAATATAGAAATATCCTTAATGATGATTAAATTGGGAGATGTCTCACAGAAAGAGAAATGCTAATCGAGGTGCATTAGGATAGAGAATATCCTTAACATAAATAGAATTGTGAGACAATTCATAATCATGAAGTGATGCGAAAACTTCAAGTGAGAAATAGTATAGTGTATACTAAGTGGGGAAGATGTGTAAGAATTGACGATTAGTATATCAAGAGAGAGAGAAATATACTAAATAATGATATTAATTCAACTATGCCTAAGAGCGTACTACGAATATATAAACAATGTGATATGTATACCTTATATGATGGTATATCTTTATATGATGTGATGATGTATGTATGCCTTATGTGATGGTTTATATATAAATGAAACATACCCCCTCCTTGCTATCAGTGGGAAGTTGCGCGATGAGGGTGAGCATCCTAGCTCAATGAGCAGGGTGTGGACATTCCCCAGGTCATAGTCATCCATGGTGATTATTATGTGATATACATTATTATTTTGGGGGTGAGAAGACGTGGGTATGTGACGTTCTCACTTGACCGGTTAGGAACTATCACCGCTTCCCGGACGTTGTGTGTGTGAGTTGATCACAACGTAGGTGTCGTTTAGTCCTACGGGTGGACCCTAGTATGGTACGTGATTTGGGCACTGGAAGATGATAGAATTGAGAACATGCTTCCTCGAGTTATAGCTCATTTGGATGGTTATTATATTATTGATGTGATTGGTAATTCGGGTATCGAGGACATAATGGACCTCAATGACCAACATTGCCAGAAGTAGTGTATAGAGGGGGTTCCTTGTTTGGATTTCGCTTTGCGAGATGTCCCACGCACGAAACGCAGTGTAATGATGGGAATTGAGGAGAAGTTAGTCCTTAATGCTCATATTTATATATAGTATATACATCTCGACGATTGACAGTGCCAGAAGTAGTGTATCGGGGGGGTTCATTGTTTGGATTTCGCTTTTCGAGACCCACGCACGAAAAGCCGTGCACTATTGAGAATCGGGAATAATAAATTACTTAATTTAACAATAAGAAATTGGGTTACATGCATTGAGGGCATAATGAATCTCGAAAATCAATATTGTCAGAAGTAGTATATCGGGGGGTTCCTTGTTTAAATTTCGCTTTGCGAGACGTCCCACGTACAAAACGCAATGCAGTATTGAGACTTGGGAGAAGTTTAGTCCTTAGCACTTGGATGCTAATAACTCCTATATAATTATATGTATATTGATGGAATGACTAGAATATGAGAAATTATAGTAAAGAGAATGAGTATGTAAACTGTATATGTTAAGAAAGTGAACGAATAATTGTGATTTATAAAGATTTGTAATTGAAGTATGTTATTTAGATGTAATTTACATAAGTGCAATTTGAGAGCTAATCTAGATGGTTTTAATTGAATATTTAAATTTGGGTTTAAGTTAGATAACCTTGCCTAAATAGATTTGGGCATTTTATTTGGAGATCACGTTCATACGTTTAGTTATGCGCTTTAGTTGAGAGGAGAGTTGGATTATTATGGAGAGTACGACTCCACCTTAATCCTGTAATAATGCATTTATAATTATTATGCATTTTAATGCACTTGCTATAAAATGTTTTCAACTCGGGCTTTGACCCGTTTCTATTTTCCCTTTCTATGTATATATATTGTATTACTTTCGATGTTCCCCCGCAAGGATGCCATTGATGTTTATCCATTCAGTGTATTCGTGGAGCTGTGGCAGTAGCGGACTGTTGCGGCATTTTGCTTTAGTCGATTACCATCTTTTGTATATCTAAATCAGGATTCAATTTGTATATTTGGGTCTATACTCAAGTGCTGTAGATTAACACTTTTATATTTTCTTTCTCAGATTATTGTATTGTCTGTGACCCGACAGCATATTCGGGTATTTTACTTTGTACATTATATTGTACTCTTTTTACTAGTGGAAATTGTATGTATCACTCATCACAGTTAGATGTAGTATTGTTGATAAATGGTTGCATGGTTGGTTTTTATTGGTGTTAAATAAAAGTTTTAAAATTTTGACAATCCGATTTTAATAGTTTCGGGTAGTTAGCCTTATATTATTTTAGTATTGTTAGTTGATGTTGAGACTGAGCCATCTGAGACACCTGATTTAATGTAGTATAGGGATGGCCACCCGTTATTATTTTGAGAGAGTTGTTACAGAGCATCAGGTTCTAGTGTCTTTAGGATCTCTGTTGGTTACTGCGATCTTCCGTAAGCATTCTTGATGTAGAGCCTTAATATTAGGATTGTTGTATTCATACGACCATATTTCTTCTCTGATAAGAAAACATTTGAAAGGCATTCTGATACAATTGTTCTCATTTCAGATTCCACCGAAGAGAGGTCGTTCAGTCAGGGAAAATAAAGGGGATGGGAATGTGAACCCCCAAGTGCCTTAAAGGAACATGACTACGGATGAAGTTGCCAATATTGTGGCACAAGAAGTAGCTGCTGCCATTTCTACGATAGCGCAGCAACCTGCCGTTGAAGCAACCCAAACCCATTTAGGACTATTGTTGTGGGTAGGAGTTAAGGAAGATTTTAGTAAGGGGCATCCTCCAGAGTTCTCAGGGGGAGTTGATGCAATGGCTACAAGTCAATGGAAGAGTAGTATACAGGGTCACCTCCGTTTGGTTGAGTGTAGTGAGGTGCAGAAATAATTTTTAGCCACCTTTAAGTTAACGGGGACACCTCTCCAATGGTGGGAGTTTGTCACCACATTAGAACAGAGAGATACTTTACCAATAACAGATTTTTGGGAACTTTTTGAACGAAGGTATTTTCCTTCCCCGACTTAGAAGGAAATGAGGAGGAAATTGATGGATGTGTTTCAAGGTAATGGAACGGTGGCAGAATATGAAGAATATTTTTCTAGATGGGTGAAATTAGTACCTGGTGAGGTAAATATGGAAGAGGGGCGTATATCGAAGTTCATGTGAGGGTTAGATTGGAGAATTCGTTAGTATTTGTTAGAGAGCCCGGCGTTAGAGACTTTCGCCTAAGTAGTGAATGCGGCACTGTTAAAGTGTCATGAATATCGTCTTCGTTTGCAAGGGGGTGAGAACTTTAGATATTCGAGTTCTTCAAGTAGGTTTGGTGAAGAGAATGCCAGTAATGCCAGTGGGTATAAGTCGGACTATATCGAGTCACAACGACAATTTGTTCCTCAAGGTGGGTTAAGAGGACGCGCAGGTAGATGTTTCTTTTGTAAAGAAATAGGTCATAAAAAGAGAGATTATCCTAAAAGAGGTAAAAGACCACGTTTTGAAGAAGTTTTGGAAGTGCAACCCCTACAACAGATTCGAGGTCATTTTAGATCGGGGACTTTGTGTGGGAGCCCAATGATGAGGAAGGGCAATCGGACTTGAGATGAATGATGTACGTTAATTTCCTTTGTAAAATAGGATTATGCTATATGAGGTTTTGGGAATATCGTATGGGAGATAGTTTTGAGAGGGTAGTTCTATAACCCTATTATGTATGGAATGACCCTAAAGGGGATTTTGAGCAAGTAAGGCTCTTATGTTATTATCTTTTGAGATAATAGAAAATTTTGTGATGTGCTCAAAGAGAGCTATAATCTTAGTATGAATGTAAGAATTTTTATTGTGTGTTAAGTAGTAATAATAAAGCTACTTATTTGTATATAGTCATGTTAGACTTATATAATTTTTGTATTCCAGCTATGGAAGAGCCTAATGAATGGCAATATATTAATATGATATAAGATATTATTACTGAAAATAATTCAGAATTTGTGGATTTTTGGGACGCAGGAAAGTTTAGCTCATAATTTTGCTAATTTTTATGAGTTGTATATTGGTGTATGTATGATGATTGTTAAGACCTTGTGTTATGGGCATAAGGCATTTTATATATGTATCGTAAGACATAAACCATTTTTAAAATAAACTGTTTTCAAAACAAAACTTTTCATAGGGCTTTGGGACATCTCAAAATGATTTACACCAAAATATTTTATTTTCAAACTCTAGTCCGGATTTAACAAACTCTCAATCCCCGACGTCGCTACACCTTAGTGTATTGGGAGGGTTCCTTGTTTGGATTTCGCTTGCGAGACCTCCGTCGCATGAAAGTGGCGAATGTCAAGAATTGAGAGGAGTTATTTCCCTGGACCATTCAAAATTTTTATACCATTAATATTGCTAGTATTATATATAGATCTTTGGAATTATGGAACTTTGGAGGTAAACGAAGCCTCATTATGACTAGTACGAGTAAAGCTCCAATAAAGGGTGTATGGGCGCCCTAGTTGTTAAAATTGGTTTTTTAAAGCTTAAAATGAATTAAAATATATTCGTCGTGGGAAGTTAGAGGTTTGGTTATAGGATTAGTTAGGAAGAGTGTAGTAGGAAATACTTGAGCTTTGGAGAATTAGGCCTAGCTAAATTTTGAGGACGAAATTCTTGTAAATGGGGAAGTTTGTAACAACCCGAGATTTTTGGGACAATAACTAATTTATTTTGGGAGAAATAAATATTATTTTTATTGAAGAATAATTAAATTGGCCTTGACGTCAAAATTTGAAGTTGTTAGAAAGTGTTTCGAATGAAAATTCTGAGGGTGTATTTTTTTCCGAAAGGGTCGAGAAAGTCAAAATGACTGTACTTGGGGTCTATTTAGGTTTCGAAATAATTTAAGCCCCTTTTGGCTCGAATTAAAGTTACCGAGTCATTTAAAGTGCGTATTATCATTTAAAGTTGTGTATCTTGGGAGACAAGTCTTATTAAGCCTACGAGAGATAGAAATCTCCTTAGAGAGAAAGAGAAATAGAAAGAAAGAAAGAGAGGAAGAATAAAGAAGAAAAAAAAGACAGAGAAAGTGGGTTTTCCTGCCAATACGCGATCTCGAGGAGGAATCAGACCCTACAAACTTGAGGCAAGTGATTAAACTTGCTAAATAATTGTTGTGTACCACTTATTTCATGATTTGTGGATTATATCTTTGGGTTTTAGGTTTAGGTTGTCAAAACCTAACTTTTGGGTAAAATCTTATATTTGTTATGTAGAAAATGGATTTAAGGTTAGAAATTAGTTTAAATGTGTTTTTGGATGAATATTAATGTTATATATGTGATTGGGTTGGAAAGAAATGAAGAGAAGTTGATTAAAAATTATTTTTGGGAATTTTGGCTTTGAAGAAATAGCCATTTTCATAGCCCTAGAACAGGCTGAATCGATTCGGCCCCAACCCGAATCGATTCGAAATGCTCCAGCTTGACAGGCCTGAGTGATCGAGTTGATTCGGCCCCCAGCCGAATTGATTCGGCCTGAGATAGAATCCCAGGTCTGATGACCCGAATCGATTCGCCTTGGAGGCCGAATCGATTCGCAGGGCCGAATTGATTCGGATTTGGCCCGAATCAATTCGAAAACAGGGCATTTTGGGGGAATTTTTTTTAGGGAGAATTTCATTCCGTTTTGTTTGAGGTTATCTATTGGGAACAACTATAGGGATTACATGAAGTGTGTTTTGGAGACTTTTAGAGAGTTTCCCATGTTGACTAAATTTGACGAATACCGATTAGAGAATATAGTGTATGCTAAGTGGAGAAGCCCACTACCATTGGAATTTCTATTTGGAGATAATTACGAAAATATATGAAAGAGTGAAAATGCTCTTAGTGATATTGGACTTTAGAATCAAATCCCAAATTGGGATAACTTTTAAGGTTCATATGATTGATTGAACCCTATTATCGATTGAGAATTATAAATGCTAATAAATGTGCATACGGATATAGAAATATCCTTAACTATGATTAAATTGGGAGATGTCTCACACAAAGAGAAATGCTAATCGAGGTGCATTAGGATAGAGAATATCCTTAACATAAATAGAATTGAGAGACAATTCATAATCATGAAGTGATGCGAAAAGTATAGTGTATACTAAGTGGGGAAGATGTGTGAAAATTGACGATTAGTATATCAAGAGAGAGATATATACTAAATAATGATATTAATTCAATTACGCCTAAGAGCGTACTACGAATATATAAACTATGTGATAGGTATACCTTATATGGTGGTATATCTTTATATGATGTGATGATGTATGTATGCCTTATGTGATGGTGTATATATATAAGTGAAGCATACCCCCTCCTTGCTATCAGTGGGAAGTTGCGCGATGAGGGTGAACATCCTGGCTCGATGAGCAGCGTGTGGATATTCCCCAGGTCATAGTCGTCCATGGTGATTATTATGTGATATACATTACTATTTTGGGGGTGAGAAGTCGTGGGTATGTAACGTTCTCACTTGAACGGTTAGGAACTATCACCGCTTCCCGGACGTTGTGTGTGTGATTTGATCACGAAGTAGGTGTTGTTTAGTCCTAAGGGTGGTCCCCAGTATGCTACGTGATTTGGGCACTGGAAGATGTTAGCATTGAGAACCTGCGTCCTCGAGTTATAGCTCGTTTGGATGGTTATTATGTTATTGATGAGATTGGTTATTCGGGTATCGAGGGCATAATGGACCTCAACGACCAACATAGCCTTAAGTAGTGTATAGGGGGTTCCTTGTTTGGATTTCACTTTGCGAGACGTCCCACGCACGAAACACAGTGTAATGTTGGGAATTGAGGAGAAGTTAGTCCTTAATGCTCATATTTATATATAGTATATACATCTCGACGATCGACAGTGCCAGAAGTAGTGTATCGGGGGGGTTCCTTGTTTGGATTTCGCTTTACGAGACGTCCCACGCACGAAACGTCTGCACTGTTGAGAATCAGGAATAATAAATTAATTAATTGAACAATAAGAAATTGGGTTACATGCACTGAGGGCATAATGAATCTCAAAATTCAATACTGGCAGAAGTAGTGTATCGAGGGGGTTCCTTGTTTAAATTTCGCTTTGCGAGACGTCCCACGCATGAAACGCATTGCAGTATTGAGACTTGGGAGAAGTTTAGTCCTTAGCACTTTGATGCTAATAACTCCTATATAATTATATTTATATTGATTGTATGACTAGAATATGAGAAATTCTAGTAAAGAGAATGAGTATGTAAAATGTATATGTTAAGAAAGTGAACGAATACTTGTGATTTATAAAGATTTGTAATTGAAGTATGTTATTTAGATGTAATTTAGATAAGTGAAATTTGAGAGATAACCTAGATGGTTTTAATTGAATATTTAAATTTGGGTTTAAGTTAGATAACCTTGCCTAAATAGATTTGGGCATTTTATTTGGAGATCACGTGCATACGTTTAGTTGCGCACTTTAGCTGAGAGGGGAGTTGGATTATTATGGAGAGTGCGACTCCACCTTAATCATGTAATAATGCATCTATAATTATTATGCATTTTAATGCACTTGCTATAAAATGTTTTCAACTCATACTTTGACCCGTTTCTATTTTTGCTTGCTATGTATATATATTGTATTACTTTAGGTGTTCCCCCGCAAGGACTCCATTGATGTTTATCCTTCCAGTGTATTCATGGAGATGTGGCAGTAGCGGACTGTTGCGGCATTTTTCTTTAGTCAATTCCCATCTTTTATATATCTAGATCAGGATTCAATTTGTATATTTGGGTCTATACTCAAGTGTTCTAGACTAACACTTTTATATTTTCTTTCTCAGATTATTGTATTATTTGTGACCCGACAGCATATTCGGGTATTTTACTTTGTACATTGTATTGTACTCTTTTTACTAGTGGAGATTGTATGTATCAATCATCACAGTTAGATGTAGTATTGTTGATAAATGGTTGCATGGTTGGTTTTTATTGGTGTTAAAGAAAAGTTTTAAATTTTTGAGAATCCGCTTTTAATAGTTTCAGGTAGTTTGCCTTATATTATTTTTGTATTGTCAGTTGATGTTGAGACTGATCCATCTGAGACACCTGATTTAATGTAGTATAGGGTTGTCCACCCGTTATTATTTTGAGTGGGTTGTTACAAAGAATTTCTAACAATTTGGTCGAGAAGCAAATATGGTGACATTTTTCAAGCGGCTCGTAAAGCAGAGGATGACATGCTTGGGATAGAAAAGGAGTTTGACTTGAACCCCTCTTTAGAAAATCGGGTTAAGTTTCACAAAACACAAGAGGAATACTTAAGAACTTTAAAAATTGAAGAGGATTTTTGGTTGCAGAAAGCTAGAGCGAGATGGGCAAAAGAAGGTGATTGAAATTCAAAGTTCTTCCATGCCTTAACTAAGAAAAAAAGGTGAGCGCTAACAATAACTAAACTTCAAAACCAGCAAAGGCAATGGGTGACGGAAGAACAGGAGCTGGAATCTGAAATAGTGTCATGGTTCAAGAATCTGCTATCCTCCGAGAAAACCACGCAAAGGAGTGGTAGTGGTACTAACACCAGCTGCCATCAGTACAGGTCTGGTGCAAGTGAAGCTGAGTCATCTAACATATGGGACTGCATTCCCAATTCAGTATTAGAAGCAGACAATGTGATACTTAGCATAGTGCCAAATATAGATGAAATTTAGGAGGCAATTTCTGATATGAACAGCGAAGGGGCCTCGGGACCAGATGGGTTTAATGGTATGTTTTTTAAAACTTGCTAGCAGGTTATCAAAGAGGATCTTTATAAAGCCATTGGTTCTTTTTTTTATTGGGGAGGAGCTACCAATTAGTCGGACATCAACTAACTTGGTTTTAATAACAAAAAATGACAACCCGAAAACCTGTGAAAATTTTCATCCTATTAGTCTATGTAATTTTTCATCTAAAATTATTTCAAAATTTTTTGCAAAAAGACTGGGACATATTCTTCTTAAAATCATTTCTCTAACTCAATCTTGGTTTATCAGGGGTAGATCGATATTGGAGAATGTTTTTCTTGCCCAGGAAATGATAACAACTTTTACAAAGAAAGTGAGGGGTTCAAATATTATTTTAAAGTTGGATATGTCTAAAGCTTATGATAGAATGTCTTGGCTTTTCATCATTAAAACTCTAAGGAGGTTCGGCTTTTCAAAAATAGTGATTGACTTATTTTGGAGATTGATTTCAAATTGTTGGTATTCTATAGTCGTTAATGGGAAGGCCTGTGGTTTCTTTAAATCCAAAAATGGGGTCAGATAAGGGGATCCATTATCACCGGCTCTTTTTGTGTTAGCCTCGGAAATGCTTAATCAGGGAATTCAAAAAATGATAAAAAGTGTAAAGATGACTCATTTTGCTCTAACAAGGGGGTGCCCTATTATTTCTTGTCTTTATTTTACAGATGACACCCTAGTTTTTGCAAATGGTGATAAACGATCACTCAAGCATCTCATAGAGTTCTTACAGAAATATGAAAAGGAATCGGGACAAGTGGTTAATCAAAATAAATCTTCCTTTCATCTTTCCAGGAAATGAGGTAAAAGGAGCTAAAAACGTCATTGAAAATATCACTGGGTTCAAAAGAAAAAATCTCCCAATTGTTTACTTGGGGATTCCATTATTCTATAGAAAGAAAAAGAAAGCATACTTTTCAGGATACATCGACAAACTGGTAGGGAAACTAAATCATTGGAATCATCATTGTATTCCTCAAGAAGGTAGAGTAACTCTTATCAAATCAGTGGCAGAATCCATGCACCTTCATCTCTTGGCCGCCATCAATCCTCCGGTAAACGTTCTCAGTCATATAGATAATTTACATGCGCGATTTTATGGGGAAACAAGAAGAGGAGACAAAATTTCATTGGGTGAATTGGCACGATATTTGTAAAAAAAAAAGAAGAAGGCGGGCTAAATCTCAGATCAATGATTGACCTTTCATCAGCATATGCTCATAATTTGTGGTGGACATTCTTTAATACAAATTCGCTTTGGTCCCAATTTATGAATGCTAAATAAAAAAACTAGAGGCTCACAATTTTAAGGGAAGAATTTCACTTTCATCAAAGGTGTGGAGGAGAATGCAAAATGTTGGAGAGGATTTCTTGGAAAATTATGATTTAACTTCTAGAAAATGGACATTAGAAAAAAATGGAATTTTCACAGTTAAATCAGCTTGGCACTTGGTGAGAGATAAAGGTTGTATCCAAAAGTCCTACTCTCTAATTTGGGATAAGAGAATCCCCCAAAAAATTTCGGTTTTCATGTGGCGATTGATTCATAATGGCATTGCAATAGATGAATTCATTAAAAAATCTGCATATTCCTCTTGTGTCTAAACGTAGATGTTGTAGTGTGGCTTGTGAGGAGGATCGAGATCATTTATTTTGGGAAAGCTCAATTGCCCAATCTCTTTGGAAAAGATTATACGCTATTTTGGGGGCAAGGCGTAATTCATCAAATTTAAATGGAAATCTGATGAACTGGTGGATTAATTCTAAAGGAGACAAGATTATAGGCATTCTTTGTAGGATTATTCCAACATTCATTTGTTGGTACTTACGGTGTGCTCGGAATAAAAATATGTATGAGGGAGTGCCAATGAAGGAATCGTCCATTCTCATTCAGATTTGTGGGGAGATTAAAGTTGCTTTTAGAAACTTTCCTTTTTAGGGACCGAAAACTAGATATTGTATTGGTACTATAGAGGCTTTTTTTTTGTTAGGTGCCCACATTGCAGAGATTTGATGTAGCCACCGGTGGGGGGCTTTTCCCCACTTGCTGATTTCTAATAAATCCTACTCATTATTAAAAAAAAAACTTTAAAAAATTACCATATTTTTCTATTAATTGTTCAGTTGCTAAGTTATCGCAGTCTGCGATAATTATATCATATATTTTATCTTCTAATAAATCAAATATTTTTTCTATTTGTTCCTCTACAATTAATACGTTAATTTCTTCTAATAATTCCTCACTATCTTCTTCTAAAGGTTTATATTTACTAAATTTAATACTACTTTGTCCTACTCTATCTTCATATATTTTATTTTTTTCTGGGTTTTTTGTGTTAGTTAAGGTTAATTGTGGTAATTTCCATTTGATTTCTTCATATATACTACTATCTATTTTTTGTGCTTCTATTATTTCTACATATTTACTATTAAATGATTTTACTATATAGTCAAATTCAGCTTTAAAGTTTACTTTATAGTGATTAAATATTTTTCCATAAATAGTGTATATATTAAAAGGTTATTATATTGTCCAGTCATATTATCCTCTTGTTCTTATTGCTATTTTTATATGTTTACTAAATTCATTTATATCCATACAGAAGTTTGGTATACATCCTATTACTGCTGCATTTTTTGCTAAATTTATTTATGCGCTAACTATTGTGCTTGTTTATGATTATTCCATCTATCTTCATATATATATACTAAAACTTTAGTTCCTGCTTCTAACCTAGTTAATCCTACTAGTCCTATAACTATTACTCCTAAATGCATAAATTCTAAATTTAATTTGGTCAGTTCTTTTGTAGATTCTTCGGTAATTAAGTCTAAAATTACTTCACTGTTGACGGCTGTTATTTTTCTTTGGCTAGTGTGATTATATATTTTATTAGTGAATTCTAACATATTCTTTTTATATAGTTGTTGTCCTTTAGTTTTCTGAATACCTTTTTCTATATATCTTTTAGTATCTTCTTCATTATTATATAGATTTTCTATCCTATATATTTCTTTATTTTTGCTTGTAGATGTCATCTTTAGAATAAAAGAAATTTAGTTTAGTTTTAACGATTTTAGTGTCTATTTTAATTTGTTTGAATTTTTCGATTAATTTGTTTATTTCTGGTGTTTCTTGTTCATGTAAAAACTTAGTAAGTTTTTTTAGTTCAAATTTTATATTATGTGTTCTAGTATTTATGAAATCTAATTGTTCTTTAATAAAGTCTTGATTATCTTCTAGTTTTTAATTTTTTCTAATATAGTGTTAATACTAGTACTCATATAACTATCCTAATCTACCTTTTTCTGCTAATATTCCTAACTTAGTTTCTAAAACTATTATTGCTTCTTCTTGATTAAATATTATATTACTACTACTAGTTTCTATGTTATAATTTTCAAATTTTAAGGGTATTTCTATAAGTTTATATTGTGACTTTATTAGTTTTCTTCTAAATTCTATAGATTCTTGAATTCTTTGTTTTTCAGTTAACATTAATTATCCTAAAATTATTCAATATTTCTAATTCTAACTTTAACTCGTGAATCCTTTCTTTTGCAATCTTAATTAGCCACTTATTTATTGTTGCGTTTATATAGTCTTTATTTTTTATATGTTCTTCGTATTCTTCTGAATAATCTTCTATTTTTTGATATTGAATACGTAGTTGTTTTTTTAAAAATTCTTTTTCACTAAGGATAACACACAAGTCTTAAATCTTATAGTTGTAATTCCACTCTTTTCGTTAAATAATATTTCCTATTATATAATGATATATGATTAAAGCAGCTCTCATACCATTATTTTACACAGATGAACAGTGATATGAAGGTAAAAGTAAACAGTAGTATGAACAGTAACTTTTAAATAATTCCTCAAGTCCACAGTATTACAGGTTACTGTAGCAGCCCCTTTTGCCTTCATGCCTTCATGCCACAGTATTACAGGTTAATAATATATCCTCTTCTGATTCTATTGATTCTATACTATAAATACTAAATCTGGCTTTTGGCAAATAAAAATGAATAAAGACTCAATAGAATGGACTGCCTTTACTTGTCCAGAAGGACATTTTGAATGGTTGATCATGCCATTTGGACTAAAAAATGCACTTAATAGTCCTAAAAACGCTTGTAGTTTTTTAGTTTCTTCTAATTTATCTGGGAATTCTAATACCTTTTTTACTATATGTTCTTGTAATTCTATTTTGCCTCCTTTTATGAATAATCCTAGAAACAAGATATTGAAAAGAAATAAGAAAAAGTAACTCTATACAATGATAGTAATTTTTATCTTCCTTTGACCCCTACTATAGATATATACTATGTACAAAAGTAGAAACTCTTTTACCAGATGCAATAGTAGAAAAAATATTTTTATTTTCAAAAGAAAAGATATAACCAATTGGGTTTTCCTTTTCTACTAAATCTACATGAATTAGGCTTTATGTTGCTCCTGTGTCTAACATTGTTGTTGTTTCTATTGTGTGTGTGCATGAGTTATGGACCCAAAATCCAGCTACCTTTAAAATAAAAGAATAAAATAAGAAATAAGTACCCCACATCACATCACGTGCATCCCACTGCCTACATCGACCCAAACCCTCCAAACCTTAGTCTTATCCCCACCTAGAAAGATAATATGATGTTGCAAAAAAAAGGGAGGAATGGAGAGTTTGACAGTCTACACAGGTTAGTTTTGGGAGTAACATTGTAGGAGTAGTTTTTATAGTATAATTTTAGGAGTAGTATAGTGTAATTTTTGGCTATTCTTTTGTATTTTTATTAGCGATTTGAGTTGAGTTTGATACAATTTCATGAGAGAAAATTTTTAAGTAGTTAGTTTACTTTTCATTTGGTTGTAAACTCAAATTTTGTTGGGGTGTAGTATTGTTCATCTGTAGGACATTCCATTATATACAATGAGACGTGGTTGATCACTTTCTCTCTATATCTTACATTTTCACAGACCTCTAATGGTATTATTACATTTTATATGTAATAGTATTCGAATGAGAGGCTAAATACCCTATTCAAGTGCTAAAAGGAAATAATTAGCTAAATTATTTTTATTTTTATTTTATTTATTTATTATGCCACTTTGAATATTAATACTAAAATTATACAATTTATATTTATACCACGAGATAGGGTGAATTATTTTTTAGAAATAATACTAAATTTGTAATACAGTATTTATTTATTAATTAGACTAGAGATTGATAATTTTAAATAATATTGTAGTTTGAATTTTTCAACTCTAAAGCTTAAATTTTAATGGTTAAAATACTTTTAGTAAATTTTCCATAGAAGGTGATATATTAAAAAACGTTTAAATCTAATTTTTATACAGTTTGTGAAATTTTAACATTACTCTTCTAAAAAGATTATATTTAGCTTCACATCTACAACAAGAGTTGATTTGTGGATTTAAATATGTCTTGGGGTAATTCAAATTGATAAATTAATTAATAAAAATAAGTAGGCTAAGTTGTGAATTTCAACTCCTTGAATTATCTCATACATATTTAGTGTCATATCTCTCTAATTTTATCTTTTCATGTATTTATTAGTGGAGTTTAAATGTCATCCCTTTTAGTTAACATAAATATCCCTTGAAAATTATTTTAAAAAAACCATGCTAGTCTTTAATTTTCTCCTTTTCGTTTTAAGAAGTTGAATTCATTCCCCTACTTGCCACTATACATGTATTTATTGTATTTTGTAGGTTCAAGGGATTTTGATTGAAGAAGGATTATACTACAATGACACACCACAAAAATCATTTTATCAAATGGCGTCGTTCTCGACTTCTTAAGCATTAGACATACACTAATTTTGTTAGCGATACTGTTTTCATCATCCAAATGTCGCTCTCGCAGTCTTTAACCAAAGAGCACTTGAAGACTTATATTTTTTTTATTTTTTTCAAATTTATACATCTTTAGCTATTTATGTTGATTCTATTAGGTTATTGAGGCCTTGTTTTTATTTATTATGGGTGCATTTTTGGACAATAATTATTGTAATAATTAATGAAAAAAAAAGAAAAAAGTGGAATGTGACAACATAAAGAGACAACATCGATGGAGTGGATTAGAAGCCTATCTATTTTGTGTCTGTAGGACTCCCGGGGCCCGAGGAAGTTTTAGAGAAACTTCCCCTTGGCTAACTCAACTAGGTCTTCACTCCATTTGTGTAAAAGTCATGTGAGGTACATTTCTTTGTCACTCGCGCATCTCTAGTTAGAGAGTCCATTTATTGTTTGACTATTTGATCCTATGTAACATTATTTTATGCATAATCTTACTTTGAATGGTTTAAAGAATTATTTTGTTTTTCAAATTCTCTATAAATTCCTTAACTTGTGCTCATTGTTCAAGCGATGTGGCATAATTTATGGGGAGCTTTGTGACGAACAGTGTTCTACCATTAGTCACCATGAATTTAAAATTAACCAACTATCAAGTCAAGTAAGATAAAAAAAAATCCAAGGCAATGTATAAGAATTCATGTTTTTCCCCATGGATTAATTCATATTTGACTTCCCAGTTATATAATTGAAGATAAAAAATGGCTATGTGTTAGTTAGGATTCGTCCCATGCTTTTGTTCTTCTAGTCAAAATAATTTGATAGTCAATTTTGTGCTCCGTCCTTTTAAGTTTCAACGAGAGTCCAATTTTCTCTTTTTCCAAAAATCCAATAATATTTTCATTTTCTTTCAAAACAATAAGAATTCTCGCTCATAAAAATATTTTCTTTCTTTTCAAAATATTCCAAAATCCCTAAAATATTTTCCTTCTTTCTCAAAAAATGTAAAAATAACAAAAAAGAATTTATTCATTTTTTTTTAATTTTTTTAAAAAATTAGAAAATTTATTTAGATAATTCTTCTTCTCCCACCATCCATCCCATCATGGCCGAAAAATGTCCTTTATGGAACTACTTTGTCCTATATCCATCCTCCTGAATCACATTTGAAGTTGAGACTGAGTCCAACCTCCTTACTCTATTTAGTAGCTTCAACTCTCTCACATAAATTCTTGATATTCTTGCATGTTTAATGCCAAAATCTCACATTTCACCACACAGTGACAAGTGTCAATGAGTATAATGACTCATCGTGCAAAAATTGCCTTTGTATAAATCACTTGTCCCATATGTGCCTATTTCTTAATTATCAATCCGACGCCACCTTGGAACAAGTGTACCCATTTAACAATGTTTGGGAACCCACTCCACCATCGTATAATGAGCCTTATAATCTCGAGTGGTGTGAGAAACCCAACTTTTGTGGACGTATGACAAACATCCCACTCAATACCAATCCCAACCATGTGCTTAGTCATGGCAACAATGTGCATCATACCCCAATCACTACCCTCACCACACTAACCACCCTCATTAACATTTTATCTCAGATATAGGCCCGCCTCTTGTGTATGGCCAACTTGACCCCATCCCCCATACTTTCTATGATTACTATCCTACTATTAGTGTGAATAGTAGGTTGGTACCACCTCAACTATATACCATTTAACCACCACAATCCACACACGCTCTCGAAAGAGGATTGAAAAAATTATGTCATTCAATAAGAGGAAAGCACTATTATCAAAACCAATCACTTCAATATCTTGAACAATGCTTAAATGAATTTGAGTGTGGGCGAGAGAAGGACCCCCCCTCGAATCACCCTATTTTTTCCCGATGGGGAACAAAAATAAGTCGGCTTATGACCTCAATTTTGAGTGACCAACCCACGTACCATTAGAATATTGATATTGAGACTACTCAGTGGTCTAAGACCTGAGTTCACAATTGTGTTGACTTACCTGTAATACCCCGTAATTTTATTGATTTTTATTTTAGGGATTAATTGAATTAAATGGGAATTAATTGGGAATTAATCCGGATATAAATACTAGCGAGATGTGAGTTGGTATTTGATTACGATGTTAAAATTATATATTTATGAGTATATATGGTAATGTATGAGTATTGATAATATTAAAATTGTCGCGAGGTAGAAATACGACAATTTGGAAATTTAGTTGGGACGCGCATATCAGTCGCATCAGGAATGAAATTTTTTTAAAATTAAAAAGTGAATTGTATTTTTATCAACCAAATGATCATTTTGAGTGTACCAACGTGTCTGGAAGGGTCGAAATAGTCAGAAAATACTAGCCGGGGGTTTAGTTTGGGTCCCGAGGTATTTTTAGGCCAAACCGGCAACATAGAAGGGTATTTTGGTAATTTTAAAAATTAGAAAATTAAAACCCACGAATTTTAGAGTTTATTTTTATATTTTAAAGAGGCCACTAAGGCCATTACCAGCCAAAAGCATTAGAAGTGGTCTACGGGAGTTAGAGAGGAGTTACCATAGGGTTCCAAACCAAAAGCACCCACCACCTTCATTTTGGAAGAGATTTGTGACCGAAAAAAGAAGAGAATCAACCTTGGAACATCGACAACAATCTAAAGAACGAATATAAGGCAAGTGATTTGATATTTTTAAGTGCATTGAATATTTCTTCCATGTTTAGTGTAGGAACTGTTTTGTCTTGAAAGTTTTGAGGAAAAACCTAATGAAATTGATATAGAAACTATAAAGTTGGGTTAGGGATTGCATGTAGAATGATTATGGACGAAATTTGGTATTCAAAACTTGACTTTGATGATTTAAAAATGGATTTATAATGAGTATTTAGGCATAATAAAATTATGGGTTCATGTTCATAGGGTTTAGGGTAAAATTTAGGGATTTATGTTAATTGCATGTTGATAAGGAGGATTTGGCCCCAATAATATGTTAAGAAGCGACCTAGGAGGACTTAGATTAGTTTACTATCAATAAAACTTAATTGGGGTGATCTTAGAATGGTTTTAGAGAAGAGAAAAATGAAGAAAAACGAAGCTGGGAATTTCTGGGTGAAGTCTGCCATCTCGTTAGAAAACCTGCCCAGGTCGTTCGAACGACCTCGTTCGAACGAGCTTCTAACGAGATGAGAGTGTCCCTTCTAACGAGTTGGTATTTCTCGAAGCCATTCGTTCGAACGACACTCATTCAAACGACCTCGTTCGAACGAGGTTTTCTAACGAGGTGACAGAATGGCCTTTTAGGCCTGATTTTATTTCGAACCTCCAGTAGACTTATATAATTGAGTGTTAACCTTCTTTTGTGGACTAATGGATATAGTTGTGAGATTAGAAGTACGTCGAGGATTAAAACTTAGAATTTTTGTAGTAAAGCGGATGATATTTATGGGTTAGGATATAAGTATCCAAAATTACGACGTGATAAGGGTTGATAACTTTTAATGTATATTATTCGGGAATTTGTAATCGTGCAACATTTAATGACGTATAGAAATGTAAAATATACCTCTACTAATATTGAGATATCTAAGAAGTGTGAATGCTTAGTATATGTGGTTATCAGTGTATAACATACCTACCATACTTGCTATCACGCGGTGTTCGATCAGGGCCATCTAATCTTTGCGTGCCTACGGGGGATTTAGATTGGTACCTCGAGGACATAGGTCAGAGAAGGACTTATTGAGAAGTTAATAAGTTTGCTGATCATGGGAGCGTAGGTATGTGTGTGACCCATGTGATGTGAACTATGTTCGCCTCCATTATGTGTGATTGTTGTTATTTGAGAATGATTCCTGAGAGATTCGAAATGCGTGGTCCTTATGTACGTGATGTACCGAGATTGGATAGCAGAGTATGTGTGTACCGCAGCTTAGTCTCGGGGTGCCAGTATTGTATATTTATGATGAGAATAATATAATGTTAATTGAAATGAACTGTCATGTATAACTGTAAATGTGAATAATAGCAACATTTTAGTGGAGTTAAAAGTGGAAAAATCTCTCGTGATTAGCATTACTAATATTGGGAACTAAGAAGAAAAGTAAAACTCTCTATTTAAATTAAGGTGTCGGATATTAAATCGTGAATCGTATAGTAATGATTGGTTGTGTATTGGACTAGTTAGATATGAGAATAGCTAGAACGGGTATGGGTACGATAGGAGTGCACAATTAGTTGAGAGGTGAGGAACGCATGTGAGTGCACACACTATCATGTACTTTATATTCACTGTTTAATTATATTAAACACTTGCTGTATTTTAAACTGTTTTCACAATCGGGATCTGACCCATTTTCTTTCAAATCAATTTTTGTAAAAACCTTTTTAGGTGCCCAGCCACAAGGACACCAAGCATAGGAGTTCCATTCCAGTGACATGCTGTAGCTGCTGTGGGAGTTACAGGACCTCGATAGTAGACGCCTCCACTTTCTATCTTGACTCTACTTCAGACTTACTCATCTGTAGGGCATATCGCCCCTTTCCTTTCAGAGACATCTTACTTACTCAGTTTCTATTTCACATTTTGGGTTGTAATTAAATTAATGATTCGGGCTTTGTATTTGTTTATTTCAGTATTCGGATTGTTGTGAGATGTATTCCTCCAAATTCAGTTTATTACATCGTTATTTTTATTGCGACTGTGATGTGGTTGTGGTATCATTATTTCATAATTTAATTTGGTTGTATGTAAATTGAATTCAATTAAAATTGACAACTCACTTTTTAAATATTAGGTGGCTAGTAATTGTTAAAACATTTTTCGTCAGTGATGCTACGAACTGAACTAACTTGACATTTTGAATTAATTTGAATAAAGGAGTAGCTACCCGATATCTAATTAGTCGCGGTGTCACAGGTGGTATCAGAGCATCAGGTTCTAGTGTCCTTAGGATCTGTACGAGTTGTTATATTTTCGCTGAGCTTTCTTTGATGTCGAGCCCTATATTTTAGGACTGTTGTATTCTTTTGTATATGTTTTGATTTTAAACTATTTTGAGATAATAACTGCGAACTTATAAGACTTTACTCTCATTTCAGATGCCTCCACGACGTGCACAACGAGTTCCCAGGGATGCTCAGCCTGAGCCACAACCTGCACCAGTTCAGGGCTCCTTGAATGCCACAGAGGTTGCAGCTATTGTAGCCGAAGCGATAAATGCCGCCCTAGAAGTTATGCAGCAGGCACCACCTCAGGCGCCGGTAGTCGCGCCAGTTCAGGCTCATGCATTCCCGACTGCTTGGGAACGTGTTCGTGATGCTTTTCAGAAAGCACAGCCTCCGGAGTTTGCAGGTAGCTCCGACGTCGTTGTGTCCAGTTAGTGGAAGAAGGACATTCAAAGGCACTTAAAGATGTACGAGTGCGCGGATGTTCAGAAGCAGATATTGTCTACTTTTAAGCTAGTAGGATTAGCGTTACAGTGGTGGGAGTCCATACCACCACGGAGGAGAGAGACGCCCTTTCTATTCAGGAGTTTTAGGTGCGGTTCGACCTCAAATATTTTCCATCAGCTGCTCACACTGAAATGAGGAGGAAGTTAATGAACCTCAAGCAGGAGGGGAAGACCGTGGACGAGTATGAGGCCGAATTTACTAATCTCTTGAACATCGTTCCCGATGAGATTCCAACCGAGGAGCAGAAGATTCAGAAGTTCACGGATGGATTGACTTGGAGGATCCGTCAACACTTATTGGGTAATCTTTCGTTGGCCACTTATTTTGATGTGGTTAAGGCAGCACTGCTTCACTTCCAGGACCACCGCTTCCACCTGTCTGAGAGTAAGCGATCAGGAGAGTCCAGCCAGCAGGGCAGGACAGGGGGAAATTGTGCCAGCGGGGTATAATCTGCTCAGGGTCAGCATAGGCAGGGAGATCAGGGTTCCCAACAGGGGGACTTTAAGTGGTTCAGATCTGGGGGATTTAGGAATAGTTAGGGAGGTTTTCGTCAGGGCCAGCACGGCCAACGTGGCCAACAGCAGCAGTTTCATCAGGGCCATGTAACACCCCGCCCGCCCGGGGAGATCGAACGGAGCGCTAATGCGATAAAATAAATTCAAGTCCACAAATCACAAGGTATAGAGCATATAAATAAACCCACAATAATATAAATCCACTAATCTCAATCTCTTCAATTACAACAAGTCTCTCGAATTAAAATTACAACTATCTAACTCGAATAAAAATACAAATCTCCAAAGCTCTATACATCAAAATAATACAAATCTTTCCCAAACAATCCTCGCAAAAATCAATCTCCATAGCGCCCCAAAATCCACGCTAACCTGCCACTGAAAGAAAATATGGGGAAGTACACAATACGACATGAAAGATGCTCAACAAATACGGATTAGCAACGAATAAAACGTAACAACACGAGTACGAATATTTAAATCAAAATGCAAATCTCAAAGCATTTATCAATATAATTTCTCAACAACACTTTAACTGGGTCACCAGGCCTCACCACATCCGTATATGCTTTATCAAGCCATATCCCGGGAAACAGGAATTCTGGTGGGTGCCCAACATCCGTGCCATATTAAAATCTCATGACAATGTGCTCATCAACAATATAATGATACCACATGAATCAAAATAATTTCAACAATTATTTTCCAGATTTCAATGAATTTATCAATTCAAATATGAGTTCAATTAAACTAGAATTCAAAGAGAATGACACTCGCGAGATTTAAGAAGCATATTGTGTAAAACCCCATACCTCAAACCATGATGAGAAACCAATGATCACATCCTCAAGATCAACACAAAAGATCTACAGAAGCTCCTCCATGAACCTCTAACAAAATAGCCCCAAGAACACCTCTAATCTAAGGTTGGAACTCACAAATCTCAAGGGCTAGTGTGTATATAAAAAGAAGAGGAATATAAAATATATTTGCTGCCAAAATTTGTGCCAAAAGTAGGTTAAAAGGGTTGCCCACGACTTCCTTTTATAATGCAAAGAAATGAAGAGTTGGAATCCAAAAGACGCCTTTAAATAAGGCAAAGAAATGAAGAGTTGGAAGTCAAAACAACTCCAAGAGTTAAAAACATTTAAAAATTATTTAAAAATCCGTTTTAACTCCGATTTCGAAACCGTTTGAAATTCTCGCCTTTAAAAATAATAACCAACATATTTGACCAATAAAAATAATTTTATCAAAAACTTTATTTTCCTCCATTTTCCAGAAATTAATTAAAATAGCCCAAAATTACACGGGTTGTTACACTTCCGCAATAACAATGGAATTTCGCCCTCGAAATTCGCCGAATGTATAACTCTAAAAAATCAGGCTAACAATCTCCACAAATAATTTCGTCTCCAAAAATAATTCCTCACCTCTAATCTCGAAACTTATCACGAATATCACCTAAAATTTGCTATCTCCAAAAATTGCTAACCACGCAATGAACCCAAAATCCAAGACCCAAGGGTTGTCGTATACCTAAGCTCTGATACCATTTGTAACACCCCGCCCGCCCGGGGAGAGCGAACGGAGCGCTAATGCGATAAAATAAATCCAAGCCCACAAATCACAAGGTATAGAGCATATAAATAAACCCACAATAATATAAATCCACTAATCTCAATCTCTTCAATTACAACAAGTCTCTCGAATTAAAATTACAACTATCTAACTCGAATAAAAATACAAATCTCCAAAGCTCTATACATCAAAATAATACAAATCTTTCCCAAACAATCCTCGCAAAAATCAATCTCCATAGCGCCCCAAAATCCGCGCTAACCTGCCACTGAAAGAAAATATGGGGAAGTACACAATACGACAGGAAAGATGCTCAACAAAAACGGATTAGCAACGAATAAAATGTAACAACACGAGTACGAATATTTAAATCAAAATGCAAATCTCAAAGCATTTATCAATATAATTTCTCAACAACACTTTAACTAGGTCACCAAGCCTCACCACATCCGTATATGCTTTATCAAGCCATATCCCGGGAAACAGGAATTTTGGCGGGTGCCCAACATCCGTGGCATATTAAAATCTCATGACAATGTGCTCATCAACAATATAATGATACCACATGAATCAAAATAATTTCAACAATTATTTTCCAGATTTCAATGAATTTATCAATTCAAATATGAGTTCAATTAAACTAGAATTCAAAGAGAATGACACTCGCGAGATTTAAGAAGCATATTGTGTAAAACCCCATACCTCAAACCATGATGAGAAACCAATGATCACATCCTCAAGATCAAAACAAAAGATATACAGAAGCTCCTCCATAAACCTCTAACAAAATAGCCCCAAGAACACCTCTAATCTAAGGTTGGAACTCACAAATCTCAAGGGCTAGTGTGTATATAAAAAGAAGAGGAATATAAAATATATTTGCTGCCAAAATTTGTGCCAAAAGTAGGTTAAAAGGGTTGCCCACGACTTCCTTTTATAATGCAAAGAAATGAAGAGTTTTATCCAAAAGACTCCTTTAAATAAGGCAAAGAAATGAAGAGTTGGAAGTCAAAACAACTCCAAGAGTTAAAAACATTTAAAAATTATTTTAAAATCCGTTTTAACTCCGATTTCGAAACCGTTTGAAATTCTCGCCTTTAAAAATAATAACCAACATATTTGACCAATAAAAATAATTTTATCAAAAACTTTATTTTCCTCCATTTTCCAGAAATTAATTAAAATAGCCCAAAATTACGCGGGTTGTTACACGGTACGGCCAGGGGAGGAATGGCAACTGCCACCAGGGCCGTGGGCAGCAGGGTCAGAGAGGGGGGAACTTTCTGGGAAAATGTTTTATTTGTGGTAAGATTGGCCACAAGCACCAGGAGTGTCCCGATAGGGGCAGGGCCCCGCAACAGCAGTAGTAGGGTGCTCGACATGAGCCCCAGAGACCTATTTTTCTCGCCGCCCTCCCAGCAGCACCAATGATGCCAGCTTTGCCACCCATCCCAGCAGTCCCAGTCCAGCAGGGAAAGCTTCAGTACGAGCGAGTTTATCAAGTCCAGCATGCACCGTCCCACAGGATCCACCTGCTATTGAGGGTATGTTCTCTATTCAGGGGACTATAGGACGTATTTTATTTGATACTGGTGCCACACACTGTTTCATTGCCACGAGATTTGCATGCACTTTAGGGTTGTTAGACACTGCAGAGAGCACGATTACTTGTGGAGATTCATCGTTGAGTCGGGGTTCGGTGATTTCCCTTATTTGTAGAGGTGTGGGTATAGAGATCGGGAGATTTACTTTAACTGTTGATATGTTAGTATTAGATATAACTGAGTACGATGCGATTATTGGTATGGATTGGCTAGTTGCATACCGAGCCATGATTGATTGTTTCAGTAGGAGTATCATTTTTGTCATTCCCGGGCATGAGATGTTTTTAGTGGCGATGCCTCGCCCCGAGGGAGGATCGTCCACTCACTTGTACTATATAGAGGAGGAGACCTCTAAGGAAGTGGTGATACCACTCGATTCGATTCTAGTTGTTAGGGATTTTGCTGATGTATTTCAGGATATATCTGGATTACCTCCTAGTAGAGAGATAGATTTTGTTATCGATTTGACGCCGGGCACTCGACCAATTACCCGCGCACCTTATCGTATGGCTCCAGCGGAGATGAGAGAGCTAAGGGATCAGATAGAGCAATTATTGGGTCAGGGGTTTATCCGAAGGAGTACTTCGCCATGGGGTGACCCTGTGTTGTTCGTAAAGAAGAGGGATGGATCATTGAGGTTGTGTATAGATTATCGGGAGTTGAATAAAGTCACGATACAGAATAAGTATTCGTTGCCCCGAATAGATGACTTATTCGACCAGCTGAGAGGAGATTCCTTCTTCTCAAAGATTGACTTGTGATTGGGTTACCATCAGTTGCGTATCAGGGAACATGACGTCTCGAAGACTGCTTTCTTGACAAGATATGATTCCTACGAGTTTCGAGTTATGCCTTTTGGCTTGACCAATGCTCCAGCCATGTTTATGGACTTGATGAATAGGGTATTCAGAGAGTTCCTAGACCAGTTCGTCATTGTCTTTATTGATGACATTCTAGTTTACTCCCAGACAGAGGAGGAGTACGCTGAACATTTGAGACAGGTTTTACAGACGTTACGTCAGAATGAGCTTTATGCAAAGTATGAGAAATGTGGATTTTGGCTGAAGGAGGTTCAGTTTTTGGGGCATATCATTTCAGATCGGGGGATATCTGTTGATCCGGGGAAGGTATCCGCGGTGAGGGAGTGGGTACAACCCATGACACCGATTGAGATTCATAGTTTCTTGGGCCTAGCAGGATACTACAGAAGGTTTATTCGGGGTTTCTCAAAGATAGCGGGTCCTTTGACACATCTGACACGTAAAGGTGTGACATTCATCTGGAGCGATGCCTGTCAGTTGGCATTCGATGAGTTAAAGTACAAGTTGACCTCAGCGCCTATGTTAGCATTGCCCAGATTGGAAGTTGAGTATCTAGTCTACACCGATGCGTCCTTACAAGGACTTGGAGGTGTGTTACAATAGGAGAGTCAGGCCATAGCTTATGCTTCCCGTAAGCTTAAGCCTCACGAGAAGAATTACCCCATCCATGACTTGGAGTTAGCGGCAGTCGTATTTGTTCTTTGGATTTGGAGACACTATCTATTGGGTAGAAATTTCGGTTGTTCACAGACCACAAGTCTATATAATACCTCTTCACGCAGAAGGAGCTGAATATGCGTCAACATCGGTGGCTTGCGTTTATGAAGGATTATCAGTTTGATATCCAATATCACCCAGAGAAGGCTAACGTGGTAGCAGACACGTTAAGCCGTAGGCCAGTAGATGAGGTGGGCGAGGTGTGGAAAGCTAAGTCGAAGGAGTTGGGACACCAGGATGCAGTGGAACGATCATTCATGTCCGTGATGACTGTTACACCTCAGATTGTTACGAGAGTGATAAAAGCCCAGGCAAATGACTAGTTCTGTCAGGAGCAGATAATTTGATTACTAACAGAGGGAGCCGAGTCCTATACCGTTAGTTCAGACGGGGGATTACGCTTCAATGGGAGAATGGTCGTTCCGGAAGGGGAAGACTTGCGACACGAGGTAATGACAGAGTCTCACGGCTCACAGTTCACGGGACACCCTGGTGGGGATAAGAAGTACCAAGACATGAGATGATAGTACTAGTGGAGCGGGATGAAGAAATATATCGCCATGTTCGTTTCTAAATGCGCCACTTGTCATCTAGTAAAGGTGAACCATCAGAAACCTACAAGACTTCTACAACCGTTAGAAGTTCCGATGTGGATATGGGAGAGCATATCCATGGACTTTATCACGGGATTACCTACGTCACAGAGGGGTCACGACTCCATATGGGTAATTGAGGATAGGTTGACCAAAGTTGCTCATTTTCTACCCGTGAGGACAGACTACACCACGAGACAGTATGCCCAGATTTTTATTATAGAAATAGTGAGACTTCACGGTGTGCCTCTAAATATCGTGTCTGATCGAGACAAGATATTTTTCTCTCGATTTTAGGAGAGTTTCCAGGAGGCCATGGGTACGGAGTTGCGGCTGAGTACGGCATATGACCTGCAGACTGATGGGCAAACAGAGCGAACAAATCAGATGTTGAAGGACATGTTGCGTATGTGCATCCTAGACTTTGGAGGTGGTTAGGAGCAGTACCTTCCACTGGTGGAGTTTGCTTATAATAACTCCTACCAGTTCACCATTGACATGGCTCCATTGAGGCATTGTATGGTAGACCTTGTCATTCCCCAACATGTTTGTATGAGGTGGGGGATAACAAACTCCTTGGGCTGGAAGTAATTCAGGACACTTCGGCAAGGATAGAGATGATACGGATCCGTATTCGGGTAGCTCAGGACCGGCCGAAGAGCTATGCTGATGCCAAGAGGTTCTTCAGATAATTTAAGGTGGGAGACCAGGTTTTACTCAGAGTATCTCATATGAAGGGTATTATGCGTTTTGGGAAGAAAGGGAAACTGGCACCAAGATATGTGGGGCCATTTCCTATCATCGAGTGGATTGGGCCAGTCGCGTACAGACTTGGGTTACCGAAGCATTTTCATAAGATTCATGATGTGTTCCATATTTCCTCACTAAGGAAATATCTTAGGGACGATTTGCCCCATACTCACATTGCTTTAGAGGACATCAATCTTTAGCCCGATAGTTCCTACGAGGAGGGGTCGATTGCTATTTTGGACCAAAACGAGCGGAAACTGAGGTCAAAGATAGTACCATTAGTACGTGTTCAGTGGCGGCATCATAATGCCGGAAGTCCACATGGGAGCGCAAAGATGAGATGCGCGAGCATTATCCAGAGTTATTTTTACCAGGTACTCTTTAGTTTCGAATTTCGGGACGAAATTCTGTTATTAGGGGGGAGTATGTAATACCCCGTATTTTAGGGATCAATTGAATTAAATGGGAATTAATTGAGAATTAATCCGGATATAAATACTAGCGATATGTGAGTTGGTATTTGATTACGATATTAAAATTAAATATTTATGAGTATATATGGTAATATATGAGTATTGATAATATTAAAATTATCGCGAGGCAGAAATACGACAATTTGGAAATTTAGTTGGGACACGCGTGTCAGTCGCGTCAGGAATGATTTTTTTTAAAAATTAAAAAGTGAATTATATTTTTATCAACCGAATGATCATTTTGAGTGCGCCAACGTGTCTGTAAGGGTCAAAATAGTCAGAAAACACTAGTCGGAGGTTTAGTTTGGGTCCCGGGGCATTTTTAGGTCAAACCGCAACCTAGAAGGGTATTTTGATAATTTTAAAAATTAGGGAATTAAAACCCACGAATTTTAGAGTTTATTTTTATATTTTAAAGAGTCCACTAAGTCCATTACCAGCCAAAAGCATTAGAAGTGGGCTACGAGAGTTAGAGAGGAGTTACCATAGGGTTCCAAACCAAAAACACCAACCACCATCATTTTGGAAGAGATTTCTGACCAGAAAAAGGAGAGAATCGACCTTGGAACATCGACAACAATCTGAATAATGAATCTAAGGCAAGTGATTTGATATTTTTAAGTGCATTGAATATTTCTTCCATGTTTAGTGTAGAAATTGTTTTGTCTTGAAAGTTTTGAGGAAAAACCTAATGAAATTGATATAGAAACTCTAAAGTTGGGTTAGGGATTGCATGTATAATGATTATGGACAAAATTTGGTATTTAAAACTTGACTTCGATGATTTAAAAACGGATTTATAATGAGTATTTAGGAATAATAAAATTCTGGGTTCGTGTTCATATGGTTTGGGGTAAAATTAAGGGATTTATGTTAATTGCATGTTGATAAGGAGGATTTGACCCCAATAATATGTTAAGAAGCGACCTAGGACGACTTAGATTAGTTTACTATCAATAAAACTTAATTGGGATGATCATAGAATGGGTTTAGAGAAGAGAAAAATGAAGAAAAATAAAGTTGGGAATTTCTAGGCGAAGTCTGCCATCTCGTTAGAAGACCTGCCCAGGTCGTTCGAACGACCTCGTTCGAATGACCTCGTTCGAACGAGCTTCTAACGAGATGGAAGTGTCCCTTCTAACGAGTTGGTAGTTCATTCGAAGCCATTCGTTCGAACGAGGTTTCTAACAAGTTGACAGAATGGACTTTTAGGCCTGATTTTATTTCAAACCTCCAGTAGACTTATATAATTGAGTGTTAACCTTCTTTTGTGGACTAGTGGATATAGTTGTGAGATTAGAAGTACGTCGAGGATTGAAACTTAGAATTTTTGTAGTAAACCGGTTGATATTTATGGGTTAGGATATAAGTATCCAAAATTACGACGTGAGAAGGGTTGATAACTTTTAATGTATATTATTCTGGGATTTGTAATCATGCAACATTTAATGACGTATAGAAATGTAAATTATACCTCTAATAATATTGAGATATCTAAGAAGTGTGAATGATTAGTATATGTGGTTATCGGTGTATAACATACCTACCATACTTGCTATCACGCGGCATTCGATCAGGGACATCTAATCTTTGTGTGCCTACGGGGGGATTTAGATTGGTACCTCGAGGACGTAGGTCAGAGAAGGACTTATTAAGAAGTTAATAAGTTTGCTTATCATGGGAGCGTAGGTATGTGTGTGACCCATGTGATGTGAACTATGTTCGCCTCCATTATGTGTGATTGTTGTTATTTGAGAATGATTCCTGAGAGATTAGGAATGCCTGGTCCTTATGTACGTGATGTACCGGGATTGGATAGCAGAGTATGTGTGCACCGCAGCTTAGTCTCGGGGTGCCAGTATTGTATAATTATTATGAGAATAATATACTGTTAATTGAAATATACTGTCATGTATAACTGTAAGTGTGAATAATAACAACATTCTAGTGGAGTTAAAAGTGGAAAAATCTCTCGTGATTAGCATTAGTAATATTGGGAACTAAGAAGAAAAGTAAAACTCTCAGTTTAAATAAAGATGTCGGATATTAAATCGTGAATCGTATAGTAATGATAGGTTGTGTATTGGACTAGTTAGATATGAGAATAGCTAGAATGGGTACGGGTACGATAGGAGTGCACAATTAGTTAAGAGGTGAGGAACTCATGAGAGTGCACGCACTATCATGTACTTTATATTCACTGTTTAATTAAATTAAACACTTGCTGTATTTTAAACTATTTTCACAATCGGGCTCTGACCCGTTTGCTTTCAAATCAATTTTTGTAAAAGACTTTTTAGGTGCCCAACCACAAGGACACCAAGCATAGGAGTTCCATTCCAGTGACGTGTTGTAGCTATTGTGGGAGTTACAGGACCTCGATAGTAGACGCCTCCACTTTCTATCTTGACTCTATTTCAGACTTATTCATCTGTAGGGCATGTCACCCCTTTCCTTTCAGAGATATCTTACTTACTCAGTTTCTATTTCACATTTTCGATTCTAATTAAATTAATGATTCAGGATTTGTATTTGTTTATTTCAGTTTTCGGATTGTTGTGAGGTGTATTCCTCCAAATTTAGTTTATTACATCGTTATTTTTATTGCGACTGTGATGTGGTTGTGGTATCAGTATTCCATAATTTAATTTGGTTGTATGTAAATTGAATTCAATTAAAATTGACAACTCACTTTTTAAATATTAGGTGGCTAGTAATTGTTAAAACATTTTTCGGCAGTCATGATACGAACTGAACCAACTTGACATTTTGAATTAATTTGAATAAAGGAGTAGCTACCCGGTATTTAATTAGTCGGGGTATATCAATCCATACCCTGAAAAATATAAAAGAACTCACTTTTTAAGGTTCTCCACCTATCATATCCAAAAATATACCCGAGTTTACACTTATCGATCACACTATGTGAATCCCCCAGGAACATTTTCCTAATAGGTTACCTTTGGATACGAGTTCCACCCAATTCATTGAGACTAATTCAAAGACAATTCCTACCTCTCTTGATATGGACCATTTACATAAATGTTTGTCTCACTCTAAATTTGATATTCATGTTGATTCATATATCTCGAAACTTAGTTCCTCTTTAGACCATTTCACCACAATGTATGGAAAAATATTAGTGGATAAATTGATCTCTTCATCCTTTGATACCACACTTCCTATTACGAGTGTCCTTGAGGATCTTTCTAACCCTCTTAATGAGTGTGTATGTCTTACTTTCAAGTTTTATCATCTCCCCCACCCATTGTCCCACAATCTCACTTACATCCTCCCTCCACCCTTGAGCTCCACGAAGCATTCTTCCTCCACCATCCTATCATTGAGAGTGTTTATGGTGACACTGTTGACTGACGTGACATAATTTTTTTTCTTTCGGGCACACTACATGCCTGTCAACGTGATTTTTCTTATTGTAAACTCATTGATGTGTCGCGGTGCAACCATTATCATCATCCATTTATACACGATAGTGTGATTTCTATGAGGCCCACCCCACAACCATTATCAAACCATTACTCCTCCTCATCCAATTAGGGCACCATGATTATGGGGTCCTTGTAGCCCGAGAGTGTCACTATCCATGTGCCATATCTATTACCCACACTCCATATGGTCTAACCTTTGCACTTACCTAGTTAACCAATGCTCTACCTTCATTAAGAACTTCTCCATAAAGTGTATTGATCATGATGAATTGATCTTTAAAGAATGACTTTTTATTCTTGTTTGGGGGTTATTCTCATCACCCCAACTTATCTTCCACCTTTCTCTCCTAATTCTTATATTTTAGGGGTGAGTACCTTTGAATCTGGCTGAACACATCAAACTTAGTACTATCGGGAGGAAGTTCATTGTTTCTTTTTTAGAGTACGAGTCTTATCCTCTTTGGGAATGATGTTATAAACTTGACCAATTCTTTACATATGTTTTATAGACTTGTACATTTTATCTCGCAACTCTTATTCAGGTTTCTCCTTGGGTACATCTTGCAATAAACTTTCATTAGCGGTTGACTATAGTAATCTCTTTCTGACCATGTTCTTTTAATTTAAAACATGGTTTTAACATCGAGTGATGATGCTAAGATTTAGCACCACCAGATAAGTGATAATGAGATCAAACAGTAATAATAATGGAAGCCATAGAGATGTATGTGTGTAAGTGTATAGAAGGGGATGAGTATAAGAGGAATAAGACAATGATGTATAGTGGTTCAGCCAATTAGGCCTACATCCACTGTGAGTGTGTGATCCACTAAGTATGGGCACTAATGGCCTTGGATACAATGGACATAAGCTCATTTTCTCTCTCTACTGTGTGTATAAGCAGAGTTTTAGCTAGGGTTACAATTATCTATCCCTTTGCAGGGTTGTAGATGACAAGTATATATAGGTCTTCGGGGGTGTAGTGTACCCCCTAAGCATGCATGATGCATGTGAATGATGATCTAGCCAATCCCCTACTGACACCTGTAGATGCCACATGTGATTAATGATGACATAATATTCCCTCATGTGAGGGGGCGATATTGTTATAACGGTCTTCCACGTGTCATGTGAGTCCCACGCGCACTGTTCCACGCGTCTCCCAAATCACGCACTGCGATGGTGTCATCCTCGGCCTGCGATGTGAGATCGAGGGCAAAGTTCCTGCTGGTAGAGAGCCTGGCCTATTTTGGTCCTCGTACTGTTGTGCCCTCATAGGGTCGTCTGGGCCTGATGAGGGGTCGTCCCCTTTAAGGGTCGTCTGAGCCATGATGAGGGGATCGACCCCTTAAAGGGTCTTCTGGGTCAGATGAAGGGTCGTCCCCTTGAAGGGTCATCCGGATCATGATGAGGGGTCAACCCCTTGAAGGGTCATCTAGGCCTGATGAGGGGTCGGCCCCTTGAAGGGTCGTCTGGGCCTGATGAGGGGTAGGCCCCTTGGAGGGTCATCTGGGCCTGATGAGGGGTCGGCCCCTTTGAGGGTCATCTGGGCCTGATGAGGAGTCGGCCCCTTGGAGGGTTATCTGTACCTGATGAGGGGTCGGCCCCTTGAAGGGTCGTCTGATATTGGTTGAGAGATCATCTTGGCCTCGTCCAGTGGAGGACGCCCTCGGCCTGGTCGAGGGTATATTTGGGTCTATCAATCACCCCCCAGCCCTTAGCCATCAATGTTGTTGAGATGACTGAGGGATAGTGCTGATTTTGAGATGAGTGTATGATCAGTCTGGTGAGTGACACTTGTCAAGCTAATGTGACACCTAGGCAGATATCCATTGTCGTTTTAGTTTCCCAAGAGTGGCGGCTACACACTTGGCCTGGGACTTTGTGACCTAATGATACCCTCCTTATGGGTCGTGTTTTGCCTTGGTTAATGGGCCCACTCATTAATAAGATGAATAATTTTTTGAAGTCATTTCCTTTCTTCTTCTTCTTCGCGCCCAAGCTTTCTCTCTCTAGTTTCTCAACAGACTCAAATTACCATTTCTGCAACTTTAACATTTGGAGCTTAGCCGTTTCGCTATTCTTTCTCAGGTAATCCCTCTGCCCTAGTGCCCTCTTTATCTTCCATTACTGTTTTCTTTCTTGTTTTAGGCTTATAGGACTCGATTTTTCTTTTGCTGTTTAATAACCTTCCGGTGTTCTTCTTCGGTGAGTTGTTCTTGAGTGTTCTTGATCGAAACCCTTTCTTTCTTTGGTTTTAATCCAAAAGTCCAGCTTGGTCAACTGCAAACTTATTTGTAATTAGGCTAGCCAAATTCTTTTGAGTGTTGGGTCTTCCTCTTAATTCTTAGGAGGCTTTACGACTTAGCCGAGGAATTCCCATCCCTGAGAGAGAAGTTCTTCGTAGACATTTGACGAATAGAGGAGGAGGAGGAGAGAAGGAGAGGGTCCAACCCTAATTGGGTACGACCCATTTTTCCCATTCCATTAGCCATAATAATACTCGGTGAGTCTAGGGAGTCGTCTGGTCGTCCATCCGAGAGTCAATCGTACGAGGGGGAAATGGATCAGAGGGCATCATCGTCGATAGGTGCTGGCCCTTCCGAGAGGGGAGAGACATCCACTCTTAGCCCAAGTCGACAGGCCGATGGCACAGCACCTTTTGAGGCTGTCCCTGTAATAACGTTGTCCCCCCTTGAATTTGAAGTAGCCTTTCCAAATGGTCCTCCAGAGGCTGGGGGATCTGGGGATGAGAGAGATGAGGACGACAGTGAGGGTTCTTCTGATGGTGATGATAGTCAAGTTGACACTTCAACTGCCTCGACTTATGTATCATCAGTTAAGGACCATGATCTCTTAGTATGGAGGCATCTCTTTGTCATAGAACCCAAAATTAGTATGAGGGTCCCCACTCCATCTGAGAGAGTCTTCGAGAGTGACGAGGGAGAGATTGTTGTCTATGAGCAGATGTTAAGGGTTGGTGTTAGGTTCCCTTTACACCCTTATATAGTCGACATCTTATCTGCCATTGGAGTTTCCCCTTCTCAACTTCCTCCTAACTCATGGAGAACTATCCTTGGCTATATCTCTCTTTGGAAGAATTCATTTACAGACGAGCCCTCGGCCGATGTATTCCTTGCTTGTTACAACATCACCTCATTGTCTAAACAGCCTGGGTAGTTCCAGTTGGGGGACAGGAAGTCTGATAAAAATCTTATCCACGTGGCTCAGACTTCCAATCATGACTCGAAGAAGAGGTTTTTCTTTATCTCCGGGGACTGGGAATTCCCCACTGAGGGCGAGCCCGTAGAAGATGGTCTGAGGGTACCCAGGGATTGGTCCAATCCCTCAATGAAAGCGCGCTCAGACCCTGGACTTAGCATGGAGGAGAGGGTCATCATTGACTATCTGAGAGAGCGAGGGAAAGAGGGCGGACTTACAAGCTTTGAAGATTTGATGACCCCTCGCTTCCTCAAAGAAGCTGGTCTGAGGGTCGGCCCATTGATAGAACTATGTGAGTAGTTGTTTTCTCAATCTTTGATTATTTTACAAGTGTTTTATCTTTGTCTCTGTATCTTTCTGATGTGTCGTCTCCTTTTCAGGTCGTCCTATAGATATTTCTGACCAACTTTGGGAAATTACTGCCCCAAGCTTACTGTCTCGTTTGGGAATAAAAAAAGGGAAAGAGCCTCAGCAGCCTCTGAGGAAGACAAAGGCCGTAGGTACGACCCTTGTTGAACTGACTGCTGACAGTCGTAAAAGAAAAGATCCAGAAGTATCTGCTGACCCTCGGCCGAATTCAAGGATGAGGGTGAGGGTGGAGACGTCTGAGGGGACTAGCTCCTCTTCCAGTATGGGGGCCTATTGGTCTCAGAATTTAACATTTTTGAAGGCTGAACCATCATCCCTCATAGCCAATCTGAGGGCAGCCAAGGCTTCTATGTTCTCTGCTCCCTCGGCTGCTGACTACGACTTTCTATCCAAGATGCCCCCGGCAAAGGTGTATTTCTTCTTCTTTCTTTTTGTTTCATTGATTTCTTCATCATTTTACGATGAACTTCATTAAAAGACCTCTATTCTTAATTAAAATCATTTCAAAATCCATGAACTTCTACCATGATCAAAACCCAATACAATGTAGGATTACAAAAAATAAAACTATTACATCCTCTCATAAACTCCACCAAATATATCGATTAAAATAACCTAATTATTACAACCAAATTGAATCTACGAAAAAATTAACTATGGATAAATGTGGAAGGATCCATTCACATAACATAAATATGTGACCATGAATGAGGGAGTAATTAAATCCTACAAAACCATGTTACTACAAAACTTATACATCTATGCACATATTTTATAATATGTAACCAGTGTTTTAGCATTGGACAACATGGACCTTTCCAAATCATGAACAATCTTAACCGCGACTTTGTTACCAATTACCGATGATTGACATTATAAAAAACTTTGTTTCCCCAAGAACTTCAATTGATGAAGTTTCAGAAAGTAAACAAAAATAACTAGATTCGAAGAATGAATTTAGGGTTCGGATCATGATATTTTTGCGAAACTTGTAGGTGATCCAAATGAGGACATATATTTAATGTAGATGATGGAGAAGATGATTTTCTTCCTCCTCAAAAACCTTGTTAAAATGCCCTGAATGACTCGAATCTTCTAATATATGATCCCCACAAAGTAAGCCTTATGTGTGGGCACTCTTGGAGATGAAAACTTGATAATTTATGATATAAATCACTTTCTCTCTACTCACACCTTCACAAAAATGTGAATAGTATTTTATTCTCTCTCTCTAACCCTTAGGATGCCTCCCTTAACTTAAACCCCTTTCATTGACCCATATAAATAGATACATAAAGTGAACTTGGACCAATTAGGGTTTCAAGGGAGTTTAGGACTATTACTTGGGTAATGGATAATATAAGGGACCTAAGATTGATAATTAAATTGTCTTCCAAATAAAAATATAAAAATCCTATATTACTTCTCGTAATATATTTTCTTTTTTTGTTTATTTATAAGTAATTCCACTAAATAATTATAATTCCACTCCAATTTAATTATATCATAATTGCACAAATATAAGGTCTTGTTTGCAAAGTTAGATAGCTGATAATATGATTCCCCACATTAGGAATATAATACCCACTTGGTGAAATTCAATTTTTTGCTAATTGGTTTTCACTAATGTCTTATGTATTCCTTTATCTGAAACTTAACTTATTTGATACTATCAGATTATAAAATTCATCAGTCATTTACTTGGAGAATCAAAACCTATAAAATATGATCTCAAACATATACGCACAGTGATTGCCCAACTTGCTAAGATTTATACCCAATAAATTGGACCCCGCCCATAAGAATCAAAATAATAATTGTTTGTATATTCTAATCCTCATAAATCTCAGAATTAAGAATCTATGTGCCATTTGCAAACATTATGAGATTGCTTAAGTTTTTTTGTCATCTCTCCCTTATCCCATTTAATACATTCATATTGTACCAATATAATCATGTTTGAACTATCAAAAAAGTTCTCGAACCATCATATAGGTTTTCGTAGTCAAGATAAATTACTAAGACTGTACTCACAACTTTTATGGATGGGATTCCAACTCCCCACACAGGTTGTGAATTATTCAATTAAACTAGAATCACAACTGGAACTAGAATTTCGGTCTTCAATAATCAGGGCGAACCCAACTCACCATAATTCCTACTAAGGTCAATTGACCGACATATGTATAACATATTTTTGATAAATATAAGGCATTTTCACAAACATGATTCTTATTTAAAAATGACCCCGACACACCTTTATTGAAAATAAACGTCATACATTGATTTTAAGAATAAAATACCAACAAGTATATCATATTAATTTTTAGTTAGGTTGATAATTCATAACCTTTTTTTACCTTTACCCCATCTGGTGAAGTTCGTGGGCTTGGCCACTTCACTCCATGATAATGTGTCCATGTGAAGACATGAGAATGTTACCCTTGGTTTGACCTTTTTTAATTTTCCTAGCAACGGTTGACTCTCTTAAAAGTATGTTCTTGGATTTAGTAGTGAAAGCTTTTAGATTATCGAATCCAATCCCACATGTGATATCTTTGATTAAAATGGTGCCTAACATCTTATCCAACTTTTTTGACCTGTATTCCAAATAAAATTTGACATAACTTGAGTCTCTCAATATCTCTTCTAGATCCACTATCCTAGACTAGAGTAAATGATGAGACTCTTTAGAAATCAGGGAAACCTTCTCCAAAATCTTCATTAATCCACGAAGCTTATCTCGCTCACCCTCAGCAAATGCGAGCTTTTCCATAAGAATTCCGTAAGTTCCTTAAAATCCTCAATCAAAGCACTCTCATCATTACCTAAGGCACGCCGTTCTATCCTAGCTTCCAACTTCAAGTAAGTCTTTTTCAATTTCATTGATTCTTCATACAACTCACGGAAGGCAAGTTGGAGTTGACTCTCCTCCTCCTCCTCTTCTTCATCTCCACTCTCTCCACCATCACTCACTTGGGAATTAAAAATAATGAACTTGGAAGTGTCATGCTCAGAATTATCTTCATGGGAAGATTTTTTATCAAGGCTCGCATTATTAGCCATGAACAATATGTAGTTACGCTAAATGGGGGAATCAGGTTTCTTTTTCGGACAGCTATTACTAAGGGTGGCATTGTACACCTTCGATTTCCTGCCCTCCTTCCTTAGTTTAGTGGGACACTCAGTTGCTCTATAGCCATACCCCTCATACCCAAAGCATCTATACGACTCGTCTCTCTTGAAATTATTATTATGATTTTTAGGGAATTGATCGGCTTTATTATACTTATTTTTCTCAAACTTTGTTACATCTTTCAAATGTTTTTCAAACATGGGAAATTTTTCTAAATTTCATAGAAAACGTGGACATATCTTTCGAATTGATGTCTGACTCATCATCTAAAACTCGTTTTTCCTCCTTCTGGGCCTTCAAACTAATGCCCTTATCTTTTTTCATATTTTTAACAGAAGACATGTTAAGC